>JARQZJ010000002.1:5457500-6057500 GCA_030704895.1 Henosepilachna vigintioctopunctata | reverse complement strand
GAGCTGCATTGTAAAATGGCTCATTTAATATACTTTAAAATTCCTTTATTATGGTCTTTTTTAAAGACCATAATAAAGAAATTTTTCATTCAATTCAGGAAATATCTACATACTATTCTTATTACTCAAACACGTTTGTATTTCCATTAAACTTTAATTTCAGACAACTTTTGCTTACATTTCTATTTAATATTTCCTTAACTATATATACTAGGCGGAGCGCAGAGAGCAAAAGAAGATAACTGAGGATAATATGGAAAACTAGGATACACAATGTAATTTGATTTGTCTTTTTATAACTTTTCATAAGTAAATGAATGTATTCTCTTATTCTATTGTTTATATTAAAGTGTAGGAACAATCTATTCCATTTATTTATCATTGTCAAGAATTGTTCAGTGAAATTCAGGTGGCTCAATAGTTTTTAAAATAATTTGGATAATAAAAAGAAATGAGAATTTATATGTGTAATTTCTATCTTTAACCTGTTGACATTTACGAAAACTTTGTCTCACAAAGTGTCTTCCTTGTGTTATGCATTCCACAAATGCAACAATTATTAAAAGTAATAAGACTGTTCTGCATGTGAGAGAACAGTTGCAAATTCATCAGCTTAATATCCACTTTATATATCTAAAACTCAATTTCCAACCTCATTTGTTCCATATAACTATAGGGAATGATACTTTATAGTGCTATAATAAAAAAATCAATCGTAGACAACATTTATTAGGCACTTACATTTTTAGTATATTAATAATTTAATCTTGCACATTATAAAGTAATCAATAATTTTTGGTAGTATGACTAGACTATATTTGCAATTGTCAAAGTACAATATTAAATTTTATATTCTTAAAATATTATTAAATTCTAAATCTTCAATGGTCATTATAATTATAAAATAATATTCACAAAACATATTAGTTCATTTACAAACATTTGGTTGAATTTTTTTATATAACATTAATGCTATAATACTTGTGATTTGTCATTATGAATTCTTACATGGAAGACTATTTTCAGTTGGAAAGTTATTATTAATTTAAGACACATTTTCTTTTGGCGATATATGTTTTTAAAAAATCTGCAGATTTCATGTTCTATTGAAAAATAAAACAAAATTCATAAATATTGGTCAGATAATAAAATTATCAGAAAACAAAATATTCACATATATGAAGAAATTGTATAACTTAACTTATTTTCAAAAAATTAAAAGAATAGTAATGTAAAATATACACAAAATTTATAGATGAGTATATCTATTATTAATGTTACAATTACAATGTTGGTTTAACAAGCCAACATTTGTAGCTTTATATTATAATCTAATCAAGAGTTATTCACTGATTAACTTAACAGTATGACTATTATCCTAATATTCAAAAAAAGGATTTCACTAGCATGTAAGTACATCAAAGAAAATTTTTTCGTTATAGATTTATTTAAAAAGTTATAAAAAATATTTAGTTGAAAACCCATGTATCATCTATTTCAAATCACTTCAAAATTTGTAGCAAAATTACTTTAAGGCTGTATTACAGGCTCATTAAAAGTTACCATAAAAGTGAATATTAGCCGAAAAATTTATATTTAGTAATATTCTTTGGAATAATATTTAATAATATTCAGTGTTGTCTATTTAATATTCTGAGAAAAAATTCAATATCTTGTAAAAATACATTAATTAGAATAAATTCAATGTGATGAGCTGAAAAGTGTTCTTGGAATGGGTTGCCTACCAAATTGATAATTATTATGGACAATATACTCAAGGTACACATCATCAGCATACCATTTCAGCTTAAACATAATCAGTAGAAGAGATTAATTTGAAATTATTGATAAAATATTGATCACATGGTTTGTTATTAACATATCAATTATGTTATCATAGATATGTTATGAAAAAAATATTCAATATTTGTCTTTTATAGAAAATACTTTATCTTATATAAAAATAGCCATATTAAATTTTCATTATCTACTATGTAATATATAAATAATTTTGAAATTACATCATAGAACAATTCTACTTATACACATAACTTCAATATAAAGGATTTTCTAGTATTCCAAAAAAATTATTATTCAAAAAAGAATCTTGTCCTTGTACTTGTTTTCTTGGTAATGAATACGATTTTTTCATTTTTCCATCAAGAAATAAATATATAGGTTTGAGGTCAGGAATTTTACTTTTATTAAAATTGTGGATTTTACTTAAATGTTTTTGAAGAAGGAAATTTCGAGTAAAAGTTAAAGAGCATTTTTTACACTTGTAAGGTCTTTCACCTGTGTGAATCAAAGTATGCCGCTTCAGATCTGTAGACCATCCAAATTGTTTCTGACAATATGTACATTTATATTTTTTCACTTTAAGCTCTGATGAATTCTTCTTGAAGAATTGATTTTTAGAATGATCATTTTCGTTAAGAGTAGCTTCACAGAATATTAGAGGGTTAATAAATATATTCCGAGGATTTTTATTAGTATTTTTTCCAATAGGATGCAGATCTGGAATAACTTTTCTATTTTGAGGTCTTTGCACGTACTCACAATTACTCATTTCACTATAGATTTCTGTTACCTTGTCATTTGTAGAGGTCTCAATAGCATGAGATGCAAAATGTTTCAATAAAGAGGATGCAGATTGAAAATTATCCTTACATTCCGAGCAAACGAATTCTGAAAAATAACATTGTGTTCAAACTTAATTAAATAACAGCCTGTAGGGTTACCGTTTGAAGGAAACTTCATGATATACCGTACTCTCTCGTAGAATACTAGAAAGGTACCTAACTACTATTGGGTATATAGCAAAATATTTTTGCGTTAGGGTTAGGTTGTTATGTTGCTCATAAACAAATCATTTGTCACAGAATTTAAGTATAGCTACGGTATATTCTGTGCTATCTTTTGTCTTATGTTTGTTTTCTCTGAGCCGAATATATCCTATAAGAGTAAGTTAAATATATTTTATGTTATTGTACTTGTGCTACCATTTGAAGCACTGATTAAAAACTCAAAAATTCCTCATTATGACTTAATGACCCTACTTACTTAAATTTCTGAAATAATAGACAAATTCTTTGCAAAGACTTATTCGCTTTCAATTTCCCGCTGTTTTTTGAAGAATTCTAAAGAACTTCGACTTCAGTTAGTTCATTTTGAGAATGTGTTCTTAAATAATGGGAAACATTTAAGCGACCCAATGTTGATGAATTTGAATATATTCATGTACATAACTATGTACATTTCTACATACAGCATCTCCCATAAATGAAAGCATTCTATATCTTGCCTTAAAATTAAATGCAAAGTTCACGTTATGATTGCCTTCTTAGGATACACAGGCGACACATTTATATAGCTTAATATGTATTATATGTATGTATTAGGGTTTGAGAGAATATAACGTCAGGTTAATTCATGAAAGTAGCAGATCCGAGAACCCTCCCCCTTATCAAGATTCTTGTCCAGAATCTTGACTGGTAGTTACCACGGAATGCAATGTCGACTAGACATCTGGTGAGATTGAGAATTCCAATCTAGTATAATTTAAAAATCATTGTTATATTGTATATATTGTAATATACACCATTATAAATGAAAAACTGCTTGTTTGTGATTATGAAGTTAATTAAAATAAAATATTTCTTGAAGAAAAATAAGAGACATTTATTCTTTAATATTACTAACGAATTAATTAGCTTTTCTTTCAGAAATTTCACAAAATCATTAGAAAGAATAGTGTGAATAAAAAAAGAAACACATTTATAAATACAAAGTCTACTTTGTAAGGGTTTAAAGAAGAGTTAGTAGTTTTGTTTGAGGGATAATTTTAAAAGTACCTTTTTAAATAATAAAAAAAATTGAGGGTGCTGGTTACTAAGAGGTACTGGTTGAGGTTACTCAGCGGCTGAAAAAGCTCTTTCTAACTCAACACTGTTAGTAATAGCACGGGTGAACAATTGAAAACTACCACATGTCTATCCATCTCTTTTTATGCGTAACTCTAATTTATCTAACAAATCGTGGATACACGCGTAAAATAACTCTTATCTACTCTTAAAGAGTCTTCTAATTCCTCTTGAAGCGTCGTACTACTTTCTGGTGCAGCAGCAAGTATTCAAATCCTCTGCAATTATAATTACAGGTAATTAATCTTCGGTTTATATGTTTGCTAATGTATATTGCGACGTTGAGTACAATAGAACCTTTCTTTGTTGACTACAGCCGCCCAATCTCATCGATTTCGAACGATATCTCGTCAATGTTCTGAACAATAATACGAGATCGGCACTACAAACTTTTTACATATTCAGATATCGCCTCAGAGTTTCATACACTAACCAATACCGAAGACTCCATTCATGAATTTGCTTTTATCAAGTATAATTATATAACTATTAATTATATGTAGCCTGAAAGCTTCAAGTGAATTGAACAAATTTTGAAGAATTAGGCATATTAAAATACGTTCATTATAAATGTAATACCTATTGAATAAATATTCAAGTAATGTGCCAGAAGTGAATAACATTAGTACTATCACAGCCTAACTCTACTTACAAGCCATGAACTAGGAAATCTGGCAACATCCAAGCAAGACCCACAAATAATGATGCTGTAATGGCGTTGTAATGGTTTCTGGTCATTGCTGCTGAATAAATTGCTATTTAACGAGAGAAATAACATTCAAATCCAAAAATAAGTTGTGAAAAGTGCTATTGTTTGAAGTTGTGAAGAACAAGCAAAAGAAATTTCCCGCATATGTCTTATATAAACAGGAATATCTATTGTGTTTTAAGTTGTGCTTTTTTTTTGGTTATACCTGGAGAGGTAGAAATAATACCTAACTTTTACCATCTCATAATTGTGTAAAAACCAAAATCCGCGTTTTAGTTGTTGTGCTATTATGTGATGTATAGTGTGTAGAAAGTGCTACTGTGTTTTTTTCAGCAACAGACTAAGGAATACCTTTGAAATTTGTATGTAAATAGCTACCGATTACTGATGTTTTGACTGAGTAGTTCAGACATTAACAAAAGCATTATTTGCTAGAATTGTTCCTTTCTTGTGATTAGTAGAGTTACTTACCATTTGTTACATTTAGTAGTTATTTAGAACTAATCTCTTATAGGTCTTGTTCTTGATATTAGCACAAAAATTAACATGCCAAGTCATTGCTGTGTGCCTGGATGCAAGTCGAACTACAAAACTTACCTCGAGGCCGGCGAACCACCAGTTTCTGTATTTTGTTTTCCTTAGGATGGCAATCTAACGAATCAATGGCTAAAAAATATTCCTAGGGCATCATGGACCCCCACAAAATATTCTGTAGTTTGTGCCAAACATTTTCAGAGGGAGCACTTACTAGAGAAGGTATTCATCGTTTGTTAGATTGATCAACAGAAGGCAAGAAGCCTAGATTGATAAAGTTAAACTCAATTTAAATGCAGTGCCAAGTATTTTTCTTCATTATCCCCTACTTATCAAAAACAGTCCACTCTCAAAGAGAATATCCAGCTGAAAGAACCAGCATTGAAGGAACGTTGTGAGAAATTGAATGAAGCCTTTGAAAACTCAGATTCAATTTGTAATTTTGTTGATTTAACATCAAATTATAAAAAAAGATTTTAATTTGTAAATCGTGGAATATAAAAACTTTTGAAACTAACATCATTTTTTTACACTCTAGTTTTTCCGTCCAACGTAACTGAATTAATCAGATTTTAGTAGATTCAGATATGCATGTAAATGTTTTTATCAATAAAAATAAACTGTCTCCTAATGATTTAAAATGGTTTTTACATCTGAAATTAACTAGATAGTCTCAACTGGAAAATTTGTTTGCTCGTTACAATTATGATATCAGAATCATTCTACCGTCCAAATTACTGAACACATCTCAATAAAGGTTTGAAGGAATTGACGCATTAAACTTACTCTCACATGAGAATGAAAAATAATGAAATTTATAGCATATTGTCAATTCTAATTGATAAAGTAAACTTGTTAGTGTGATATTAAAAAAACAACATTTGAATCGCTATAACTCAGACATAGTTCTTCTTAGAAAAAGTGTATTATTAATTTCTATAGATAATTGTATGATCTACAATTTTTGTAAAAACTATTTTTTTATACAAAGTACCGTTTCGCTGAAAATTTTTCTGAAAAGGCAATTATTAACATGAAGTAGACCGATGTTAGAAGATCGATCGGTCTACCGGATTGAGCAGATGCGGCGTTGCCAATTCTATGTTCATGGCTTGTAAGTAGAGTTAGGCTGTGGTACTATAGTAACAATGTCTAGTTCCAACCTCAAAAGTCGTTATGCGCATGCGCACTTTTAAATTTGTACAAGGTCGAGTTTTCTATGCAGTATTTGTGTACTGTGTGTTATATGCTGTAACATTCGACGGTTTAATCATAGTGTTAAAAACTTTGTATGTCGTAAAAACTTGGTGACGTATTAGTATTGAAGGTAAGCTTTTTCTGTTTTTTTGTGAAGCACAATCGGCACATTCTCAGTTTTGTGACTCCTATCTGCATGAATGTCCATCATGAGATAACCAGATTGTATCTATTGGATTCAAAATATCGGAAACTCCCGTTTAATTACAACTTTCCAATACTTATTTTTGATTATTGATACTTACATGGAACTCGATGAAAATTCTTATTGATAAGAAACGCACAACTTAAATATAAAGGAAATTAACAAAATGGCGACGGAAACACGGTGGTCTAGATTTATACAGTTATTTGACATTTGTAACGTTGATAAATACATCACGTGGAAAGAAAATCTGAAGATGGCTTCTTCGGATTGACTAGCCATGTGATATTTCACTAATAAATCGTGAAACTTACGGAAAAATTGTCAAATAAAGGTATGTAAATTTAAAAATATTGTTTTCATTGCCATTATGTCGAATAAATGACTTTACATCAAGTAACTACCTTCCAATTCAAGTAACTACATTCAATATCAGAGAAAAAGAGGGAAAAAATGTACTTGCCGAGTAAGTAAGATCGCTAGATCTTCGAAAAATTGTATTGTAAGAAAACTTGTATTTTTTAACGTAAATCGAATTCGTTTTTGAAAATATGTGTTTTACTGAATCTCGTGTGCAATATCTATCAATGCTGATCAGCTATATTAATTCAGTAACTATAGATACAATATGTACAAAGCAATCTGAGAATATCGAATACTGCACGGTATCTAAGATTTATATTCGGGATTTCCCCGAAAATAAATAACGTTGTATCAAATCCCATGTACGACTACGAGTGGAAAATATTATCTTAGCGTGTTTCTTTGAAAGATTACAGAAATGACATTTTACAACCTTTAGACGTTCAGTTAGGACTGCGGCAAACGCCTCATGTTCTTCCAATGCTTACCCCGAAACGAAGGTGTAAATGCGAACGCATTTATCCGCATCACAGAATATAGCCTAGTATTATATTCTGTGATTCACAGTGCAACGTGCGTGACCCGAGTAACTGCACGTTAAGAGTATAAAATAAAGCCGCTAATAATAATATACAACAATACATAATAATATTACTTTAATGCATTTAATATTATATTTAATATGGAAATTACTGTGCAACGAACGTATTTCAGAATTATTTTCAATATTTTCAAAAGAATATTTAAGTTGAGTTTTGAAAGTTTTTTTTAGTCTAATTTAATAACTAATTTATTTTGAAATATATTCAGTTGGTTTAGAATAAATTGAATATAAACCCTCGGAATAACACCACATGATTACATTAATTGCTTGCTAATTATTTCACGGAGTGTTACCACCATTTAATAGTTGAACTGCAAATTAGAATGAAAAGTTTAAATAGTTATTTAATAGTGTTGGCGTTTACTTGATGTAAATCCATTATAATTGAATATAAACTTAAATTCAAACACTTGAACTTATGATTTACATTTTATAAATAAAGTTCAAGTGTTTGATTTTAAGTTTATATTCAAGTTTAAATAGGTTAGATATATTGACAATAACAATAACGCATCTAGTTATTTTGGTGACAATCTTTCTTCATTAAAAAAATAGCCTTGTGTCTTCAGCCAACATACCGAGTACAGTAATAATAACCTAAATATATACAATAATAAATATTTCAAATAAAAGTCATATATCACAATAATAGTAAATTTTCCTTATTCACGAAGTTAAAGTCACAAAATTGCCTATTTATTTGTAACTGGAGACAAGATAATCTGTTCTGCATATTCTATTAGGGTAAAAGGTGAATAATTTTGGCTTTTCAATCGAGGTATATTCATTCTCAACACATACTATGCGGTTCGAATTAATTGGGACAATCACTTTTTTTCTTCGTTTGAGTTACTGTATAAGTATGTGAGCACCAGGGTAGCCCAAACACCTTCACAACTGCTTGTTTACTACCTGAGATGACGTGAGGGTTCGACCTTGACCATCATGTACATTATGACCGGTTTTACCTCTCCAGTAATTCAGTTGTGGGCCTACCGGTGCGACAGTTGGTGGTTTCAATTTTGATACGTGATGTATTGTCTTGTCCAAAGATGGATATCACTCCGAGGAAGAGTTTCAAAATTATCGCGCTTAATGAACACATATCAATGACTGTAAAAGATATAGCTGAAGCTGTTGGTGTGGGGAAAGTTCAGCGTTTCGAGAATTTCAAAAACATTTGAAGAAAGTGGCTCATCGTCTCCAAAAAGAAAAGAAAACTGTGGCCGCAAACGCAAAACTACTCCAAGAACAGACAAATTGTTGATAAGAAATAGCAAAATTGATCCGAGAAAGACAAGCACTGATCTTAGCAGGGATTTAATGGTTTCTAGTGTGGAGGTGAGCACCTCAACTGTGCGAAAACGACTGCTGGAGGTTGGCCGTAAGGCAAGAAGAAATAAGAAAGCAACTGCTTACTCAGAAAATGATGAAGAAACGTTTGGCATGGGCCAAAAAGTACCGTGGACTGTGGACGACTGGAAGAAGGTGGTTTTTAGTGATGAGACATATTTGTTTGTTCAAGGGTACAAATCAAGTGTTGTTAGACGAAGTGATGGGGAAACTTTGCGGCCTGATCACGTCCAGCAAACAGTAAAACATCCTTCGAAACCAATGTTTTGGGGTTTTTTCACAACCAATTGCACTGGACGATTAGCTCCTATAACAGGGATGATGAATTCAGTGAAATATATGGAAATATTGCGCACCAGGATTGTCCCATTCTTGGAAACGTTTGATGGAACGACCTGGCTCCCTGCCACAATTCCAAACAAGTGCAGGCCTTTATGCGCGAGAACGAAATAAAAGTACTCGATTGGCCGGGGAATTTACCTGATCTCAATCCCATTGAGAATTTAAGGAATATTTTAAAGAAACGACTGGCAAAAATGGATTTCACTACAAAAGAAAAAATGATTATAACTGCAACCTAGGTGTGGTTTCATGATGACGAATTGAAGAAAATCTGCGCTACGCTAGTGGAATCGATGCCTAGACGAGTTCAAGAAGTTATTTCTGCGAAAGGAGGACATACTTTATATTAATATGAAGAATTTACACTATTTTGTATGTATTTACTTCATTAAAAGGTAAGATTTTACGAAAACATTGTTTTTTATCCTTTGTCCAATTAATTCGAACAAAATAGTATTTATAGTTGAAGAGGATAGGTACCAACTCACACTAAGTTAGTACACCGAAACAAACGCAAAATTAATAGATCGTTTTTTTATTGTTGACAACTGACTTTTTTGATTACTGACAACTCTAGTACAAAGGCACTTTGCTTAGTTTCACTGTATTGAAAACATTATTGGGTCTGATAGAAATAGAAACAGTTTTCTACGAAAATTGTATCAAATGCAATTATTCGTCCTATTTCAACAAATTCAATTGCTACAATAACTTTAAAAGGTTTTAAATAACCAAACTGATTTTCACGTACCTATAACCTTATCATATGCCCTAAAAAGTATCCTGTCATATTAATCTTTTGTAAGTATGTACCTAGTTTTGATAATGAGTTCATAACTCGAAACATACCGAGTATTCATTTTTGTAAAATACAGTAATTTTTAAGTTAATTTAATTTCAATCTTAAACTTTTCAGATATTGAGTTATTTATTTTTGGAAACGCGTTTCTAGAGTTTTCAATTTTTTTATTCTACATTAAATTTTAATAAATATTGATGAATTTCATTAGTATTTTAAGAAATGCAAATTAATATACATCTTCAGTAAAGTTTAAAAAACTTCCTGTTTATAAAAAAAACAACGAATTGAATATATTGAAACATTATTGAACTTGTCAATAGATAAGTTATATTGGAATGCATCATATTAGTTAAATGTTTCAATAATGCATATTCACTTTTTCTCTTCATTTTTGAAGAGTTTGACTCTAGTAATTAGCTAGCGGTAAAAATTATATTAATTTGAAAAATTTTAAGATTTCCTTTTAATACTTTGTGGCAAGTTGCAGGTTTGTTTCTACTTCAATTTTCTCTTAAAATATGATTTTAACTTTACTAGAACGAAGGATAACCTTTTTTTTAACGTACTCACGCAAGTCACTCAGTTAGATTACTATCAATTTTTAATTGAGATTTACTGGTTACATTTATCCATTATAAATCTGATTTCATCCAAACATTACTATTACAATAGATTCGATTGAATTCATCAACTTCCTCGCCAATGTTCTTAGCATGTAGATCATATAAAACACGTAATGATTACTGATAATATAATTTACTTCCATGCAGTAGGAAGAAAAGATGTTTTCACTTCACAAATATTCACAATTTTTCATCAATTCACAATTTCCCTTTCATCATTTCAAATGATGAAACTTATATTTAACACAATTAAAATTATTATTCAATTAAACTGTATTTATTATTAGTAGAACATAGAATAAATTTGCCGAGGAAGCACACTGGAAAAAGCCTTAATTACACCAAGAAACACAAGGAAACGTGTACGTAATATATTTTCCACATCTTTGCATTACTTCATGTTAGAAATGACGATTCTTGAGAAAAAAAGGTGACGATAGCGTTTATAAAAAAATTGCTTGATTTCAAATTTTGGTCTGACATATTCTATAAGACTTACCTACCATTTGGCTGAAAATGTATAGAAAAGTCACGAATTTTGACCTTGAATAAATTGATTTACAGATGACAGATATAATATTTATAAGGAATATTCTTCTTTTAGGAATATATTCTTCTTAATGAATTATTTTTCTTTTCTCAATGAATTTCTCATCGAAAGTTATTACCTTAAATATTTATTTCTATTCGACTAAATGATAACAGATGAATTGTAGATCATAATTTAGAAACATTCTGATATTTCTGAATTACCTAATTAATTCTTACCTACTCTCTAAAATAGACATCAAATGAATATGTGTTATATTCAAATTGTCATATACGATATTGATTTTCTGTGCTCCCTATCTCAAATGTTTTTTATGTATTTAACGACATTATGATTGTCATAGAGAAGGTATTATATTTATTTTATAGATAATCTAATGGACTAGAACTTTGTTCAGAATTTTCACGAGTTATTATTCTTTAGTCTTTATGACGAATTTTTATTTTCGCAAAATAGTTATGCTCATTTTCAATCTTTTATAACATCTGTGGTATACTCCTGATGGTAACAACCTCAAAATCGATTTTATAAGAAATATTAGTATCGACAAATGGATAAATAACTTATTTTACGATAAAATTCATAGTCGATCATTTAGTCAAGGCTTAAACATGCAAAATCATCTTCATCCGAGCTTTTCAAGATGGCGGATGGAGTATATGGGCGGGGGAAACGAGTTTCAATTTTTGTTATTCACCTAACGATCCTTAATAATAAATGGGAATTATTGAATATTGTTTATCAGCTATCACTGGAATATATGTGACTTTCTCAAACAAATCTAATTAAGCAATATAAAATACAGTATTTCTTCAACGAATTCTTTGGACTTACTAAGAGAATATTATATTCTCTATACTTCAATCAATTCAGATTTTAACCATTTGATCTAATATAATATTCACGAGTTAAAATGAAATATGTTGCCTATTTTAAAGATGAAATCTCATTTCAATATGGCGGACCTGAGTCACCATAAATATATTATCTAATAAATACAGTAGGTACGTCAAACAGGTAACCTCAATATTTCAGACATCTTCATGTTTCATATTCTTAGGATTGCCATAACGTTAATATAAGTCATGTATTTATTAATGTATAAATAATATCGAATTAACCTCAAGTTTATTTTCTGTAAGGATATTTTTTCATCAATTCATAAACTCAAAATTGTAGTGATATTAATTCATATGGATTTATACCTTCTTGTGTTAGCGGATATTCATATCTTATATAAGGTAAGAAGAGACGCACTAAACGAATATCCATAAAATATTAGATAAGGAAACGTTATTCCACAAATAAATTATCACCACGATATTCGATATTGGTACCTTAATGGAACGAAATGTCAAAAAATAAAGTTCGGTTTTTGCTTATCAAAATATTAAATCGTAATAGGTAATGAATATTTTGTCGATTTACCTTAATTCAATATCAATGTAAAATATTTATATTCTGATTTCGCTTTATTTCAAAGTGAATATCATGGGCACAACAATGATCAACGTAAAGTCTTAAACCACTCTAGAATCCCGACGATTTCAATTCAATTTACGTAGGCTGTAAACGATGCTCTTGGTTTCCATTCTCTATCACGTGGGCCTCCATGTTGATCCTCAACTTAAAATGCTCGCGCAACATGCTGACTGCTGTCGCCGAGTTCCGCCATTACAGAGAATGAATTATCAGAAAGATTGCATTAAGCAAAATAAGTGTTATAAGCGAGTTCTGGTGAATATTTTCGAAAGTCGTGCAAAGTGCTTAAGAAAAATTATAAATATGGCCAAGTTACAAGATATTTGTATTTTGTAATCGTTTTGTTGTATCTATCGGAATATCCGTTTCCGTTTCTTTTATATTCAGTATGTCCGAATTCAACTTGGGTCTGCAAAAAAGGTATGATTTTTCTACGAAATTTTTTCAACAATTTATTTGAGATTTCAAAAAATTTTTGAATTTGTTGTTTTCTAATTCCTGAAATTTCATTCGTTTCCTGAATAAGTTGATGTTATCAAATAGTTTTCAAGTCCAAATATCGTTCGTTACTTAACCTAAAAATTCTTAAGGACGTGATGTTGAAGATGCATTTTGGATCCGCCATCTTGTTTATTTTCCGACATAATGTTTCTTTTTACCATATTTTGATGAAAACTGTGGTGTTTTTTAACTAATCATATAGAAAAAATGATGTATATAACTTTTTGAAGGGTGTTAACTTAATATGTAATTTTTTTTATTTGTTTAGGTGAGATATTAAGCAGACAACGTTTCGGATATTTGATAGATCTTCAAGTTATACTACAATAATCTGGAATAAGTTATTTCATCTGCGATTGTGGATAGTATTACGGCAAGTACAATTGGATGGGAGCTGTAATGAATGTAATTGTTATATGGACGAACATTTTATTTTAAGAACGACAGGAAGAAATACTTTACTAAGGTAAAATTTAACAATTTGATGTTAAATGACAATTATTTGTATTTAAAATGATTTTTCAAGTTATTACAGTTATTTTCCTTTGTGGTACCGTCGTAACAGTAAGTTACCATGTGCTACCATTGTTTATATTAGGAATCATGTTGACTACGGGACGGATGAACTACTGACTGGTCTTATAAAAATTAGTCTTAAAAAGAAAGTGGCTATCATTTATGCTTTGGAAAGGCGATAACACGTTATATATCTAGTGAAATTAAAACATGCTGATGCTTGGATTCTTTCAAATAATTTTTATTATTTATTTTCAACAACTGAACTTGAAACGGAAATTGAAACTAATGAAAGCAGGTTTGATGATATGCTATCCAGGCTGTATTATCTTTGGATGCATTTGTAAAGTAAATAGTCGGTAGAGGCTGATATTTGATTCTTTTCTGCTGACGTATACCTAAATCCCGCGTTGAAAGTCATTTTTGAGCATTATTGGTAATTTAAAATTTAGTATTTGGTGACTTATGAAAATATTTGCTGTGCTGGAAATAATGATAATTATAATTCTAAGATTTACTGATATTATTAATATGATTTTTAAAAAATAAAGAAATATACTAAATGTAGTGATCATAACTGTAGCTGTTAAAACAGTGGCGCGAAGTTACCACTGTGCTACCATCTGTTATGTTTTTATTTAAGTTATGGCAATCCGTAGGTTTCCTTTTTTTCGATATTGCTGGTTTGAGGTTATACGATACATCTTCTATCTGTAGTTTTATAACTATAGTTTTAAGTAAAAAATTTTTGAAAAATAAAGTTACTGCTGGAAGTTTATAGGAATGGTAGAGTATTTATTTGAAATTTTTAAATAAATAAGTCCCCCAACACTTATTAGTGCTCACTTGTTCGCCGACTAAACAAGTCTGAACTTGCGATTCTCATAAACTTCATTAATAGCCGCAAAAATGTATCCACTACTCCAATATTTCTCCGACGAAACTATTCTGAACTTGGTGTTTCAGTTAACTCCATTAGAAGCTGGAAGAATATTTCGAAGCAACATAATATTTGTGTCTGAATATTTACAACATAATGCTTGTGGAATGGAAAGGCCATAAATCAGGAAAAAATTAAGTAATCTGCTAACATCAAGCAATTTAACAATTGTTTTCGGAAAATGATTTTACAAAGAATTTGTGTAAAGTGTAATGAATATTCTTTACATTGTATTTGTGATTGAATTTTCATTAAAAAATATCCGAACATTCCCAAACTACCGGAAGTGCTTTTTGGATATGTGAAAAATGAAACAAATTTGACTATGTAAATGTATTATAAAATATATTGAAAGTTCGCTTATTATATATATTTGCTGAAAATGGATGATAATCCAAAACATGCTTTGGTAGGAATTAATAGAAGTTTTATTAGTAAGATAGTAATATTTTTCAATTATCTTTCGTAATGACCAACTATCATAGAGTAAACGCACAAGTGATTAAATATTATTTTTTGAGATCTTTCAATGCTTCTCAAGCATTGTCTTTCAAGATCTTGTCTTTCAAGAAGACAATTACTAGCTCTCAATTCATCGCTCTTACATATCCATTTTCGCACCGATAGCTCTTTTTTTATTTATCAAACAAAATTTTTATTATCGTTAAAAATGAATACTCAACTAGAGTATTCTGTTAGCATCTGAAGAAGTCGTTTGTAACGACGAAACGCGTCATGCTATTTGGTCAAAGTGTTAAATCATAAGTTCAAGTGTTTGAATTTAAATTTATATTCAATTCCTTATAAAATAGCTTTCACCACAAGTTTCATCAGTTTATTAATCTTATTCTTCTATCCAAAAACATTATTTATTTGTTGAATTGTGTACATTACCTACACGACTGTAGAAAAGAGCACTAATATTACCGTGAGAAATAAAAATTGGCAAATTCTTACTCAATGTTAGGGATGTATGCAAAAGTATATCTGTTTATTTTCGATGAATTTTTCGAATTTAATCGTATCGCGTACCTTTTTTCGGTGCAATGAATTTCACTCGATATTTAGGAAAACCATCGAAATTAATCGATGTATCGTGTTTATTCTATGCATCGAATAGAATAAACATCGATGGTTTCAATATTCAGGTATATTGAGCCTTGCTATCTTACTTTAAGTTTCGCTACATTGGGTGCGTGGGATCTAAAATGTTATGCGTTTATGCTATGATTTATATAGTTTTTCGTGAAGTTTCGTAAGTTTTAAAATCGATGGTTACAGTGCTGCAAGAGTAACAATAATTGTTTTCGGCTCTGAAATAAAATTACAGAGATTACAGTTTAACAAATATATTATCGTTTACAGTGCTTTTTCTTGTAAGTGATATCCTGGTAAGAAGGTTATTATTGACAGCGTTGCATTGAGATATTTCACGATGAGATGAATCTTCATTTTATATTCTATCTCTATTTCAATAATAATTTGAGTATTTTAGATGTCTTCAGTTTCAAATATTAGTAAATTAATATATTTTTGAAATTCTGATTTCGATATTCTATAAACGATGGAAGTTGGTTCCCTGACGATGTTGATCAAATCCATGCCATGCCGAAGGCGTTTGTCCTTTACCGGTGATTTCGCTAGTGTTATTTATCATCAAGTTTTTACGACATACTTAAATCTGACTATCGTAGAGCTGAAATGAGCTAACAATTTCATTTTTACATCGCCCTGTATTTCGAAAACGAAGCAACTTTCTTGAAATTAGTGGAGATTTCATCTCCTATCTTTCGCAAGAAGTTGAGAACTATAATTTATTTATTTATATATTTATTTATTCAATCAGAAATTACAAAATGTAGAGGGTTAATCAACGTATCTCAAAGAATTAACATATTTCTGTACAAAAATATTCACTGGAGCTATAAAAAGGTAATGTAGTAAGACTTTTTTCATCTTATTTTCGCCTGATTCAATATCTTCATTCTGTTTGGTACAATTTTCGCGAACTTAACTTCTATATAAGTTGGCGAAAATTTGTGTATTTGTTTGTTGCCGTATGTGCCGGTATAGCTACATTTTGTATGTTTATGCCTCGTATTGCAATTGTGGAAACAAGATAATTTTTTAACGGACCGCAATTTACGATAGATGAATAAGAGACAATTTAGAATGTAGATAAAAGGTAATCGAAGAATTTATTATTGCCTGAATATCAAGATTTTGTAAGCAAGATCAAGCTTACAAGATTTCTGAAGTTTCAAAGAAAAATTGATACGTATACATCTTGTTTGAACCAGAAAAATACCATCTCGGTTAGTTGAACAGCTCCATAGAAATGTTTGATGAACAGCCCCATAGAAGTGTGTTATAGTTCAAATGAGAAAATAAGAGAGTAATAATCCCTGAGAAGCTTTTCCAGAGTTAAAGTGGTCTTACGACGACTAATAACAGCTTTTATTTCAGGTTTTGCTCAGTTCGATTTGATTTGTCATCACAAGTACTTATCAACATAAATACCGAAATATCTTGCACTATCAGCCGATTTCAATTGGCGTTCTCCGGACCTTTATATCATCGAAGTTTGACGCGCAGTTTGAAATGATTTAATTCTATGGTTGGCTGTCAAATTAAAATTGTTTTACACCATTTGACGCTTCGCAGTCGTGGTACTAACCATATAATTCTCTTTCAAATGAATTGATTCAGACACCGACACTTATTGAACTGACCTAACATAATTTGTCCAGATGATTGATCCTTCAGTTTACATCGCGTCAAATCGGTTTACATTTCCCTGTTCTCACCAAGACAACTTATTACGTAAAGGTGCTTAGCCACTGAACTTCTTTGAGAAAGTGTGGACTTTCGAATTTATTCTCTGTTATCAAATATCCGAAGCATTATTAGACCTTCTATGACAAACTGTTTTTATTGTCAATATGTTAGCAAAATTTCGAAACGCGATCTTCAGCGTTTTGCGTCACCAAGAATAATGTTTTTTGTGTAGAGGCTTGCAAACTTAAAATCATTGCAGTTTCACTAGATAAGATATGCTCTTGCTATTTCAACTTGAATACATTTATTCAGTTACGGAGTTGAAATTTTATATATCTTTATATATTATATAATTCTACTGTACGTGTTTATCTCACTTAATATAATAATAATAATAATAATATTTATTTATTTTAGCATTAGCTATTACAAAATCATACATACATTCAGATTCAAACTATATTATTTACAATTTTATGTTTAAAACGAACTTAGCTAATTTACGCTTGAATACCTTAAGGTCTCTAATTGTTTTTATGGAGCTAGGCAATTTATTAAATGCGTTAAATCCTTCATAAAATATACTATTCCTATGTTTAGAATGCTTAGAAACTTGCATGTAGAAATTGTCAGCATTTCTTGTATTATGACTGTGCACATCACTGACACATGTTACATTTTTCATTACTTTATATGGGAACAATTTGTTTTTAAATTTAAATATAAATATATATGTAGCAAAAAGTATTCTTTGTTTGACTGACATCAATTCTAAACAATTTAGCATGCTTTGGATTGGGGTATATCTATTACATTTCAAAATTGTTCGCATAGCTCTATTTTGTAACTTTTGTAACTGTTGAGTTTTTTCTTTACTCAATCCCAATAACAGAGTGGAACAATATTCAAAGTGTGGCATAATTATGGACTTGAAGAGCAATAACTTCATATATGTGGTCATATTTTTCCCAATTCTTTTGAGAAAATTGATTTTCTTGGAGATTTTAGACGATATCAAGTCGACATGATCATTGAAACTCAATTTCTCATCTAACATAACGCCTAAGTATTTAACAAGTTTTACCCTCTCAATGTTCTGGTTTTCAATTTTAATACTTATATTTTCATTACTAACTACCTTAAGAATTCTACTTGTACCAAAAACTATAAATTTGGACTTTTTAACATTCAGCGATAAACTGTTATCGCTTAGCCATTCATTTATTGCTGCCAAGTCTCTATTGATCCATTCTGTCATGGTCTGGATATTTTTACCACTAATAAAAATCATAGTATCATCTGCGAACAATCGTATAGAGCATTTTCTCACATGCAAAACAATATCATTGATGTATAAGGAGAATAGTAGTGGACCTAAGACCGTACCCTGAGGTACGCCAAAATCAACTCCAATGCTGTCCGAAATAACACCATTGAATTTAACTTTTTGAGATCGCGATTGTAAATAAGAATTGAACCATTTGTTCACTAAACCTTCAAAACCAATTTTTTCTAGTTTTTTCAACAGCAATGATCTACATAAAGTTTCGAACGCTCTTTTGAAGTCCAATAATACTACAATCACTACCTCTCCTTTATCGATAGCTCTATACCATTCCTCGCATATGCTCAACAGTGCTGTCTCACAGGAGGAATTTCTCTTGAAACCTGATTGTAAGTCAGAAATAACTGAATGTTTTTCGCATAATTCTAGAACCTGATTTTTAACAACTAGTTCTAGAATTTTTTCGTATGGTGGAAGAATGTTTATAGGTCGAAATTCCTCCAATTTGACAGTGTTACAAATTTTAGGCACTGGTATTATCACTGAACATTTCCATTCATTTGGAAAGATTCCATGAGTCAGTGATGTGTTTATCAAATCTAAAAATCTATTTCCAGAAACGTCAAAAGCATCTTTTAAAATCTTAACAGTTATATCATCTTCACAACTACCAGTGTTTTTCAGATTTCTCACAATAGTTTTCAAACCTGCCATATCTATTTTTTCGAAGGTATCCATTTTCAACAATTTCGGTATAAATTTCATCACATAGTCATGGTTATGTTTTGGAACTATTGAATCAATTATTTGTTTTATACTATCAACAAAGTATAGATTGAAACAGCGGGCAATATGGTGATCATCCCGGATTATTTCATTATCGATTTCAACATATAACGTATTGTTTGTTTTACTTGGTAATAATTGTTTTAAATGTTTCCATAGTTGTTGAGAATTGTTCCTATTGTTGTCTAAAATATCAATGAAATATCTTTTTTTCGACTGCCTTATCATTTCTACAACTTCATTTCTTATCGTTTTATATTCCTGCCATGCTTGGGGTGAATAATTAACAATAGCACTTTTATATTTTCTGTCTCTATCTTTCATCTTCATTATGATTTTACTTGTTATCCACTTATTGACTTGATTGTTGTGAAAATGCTTAACTGTTTTCACTTTTGACATTTCGCTCAATATTTTATTTAATGGATTTATCAGATTGCTTGCTAAACAGTCGATATCAACAACAGAATTATTCCATTCTGTTTTTAGCAAATTTTCGACCAATTTGTCTCTATTGTAGTCTATATATTTAATTATCGTATTTTCTACAATTGTAGAATTTTGTTTCTTCATTGTTAACGATATGATATTATGATCACTTATCTTAGGCGTGAGAAGTACCTCACAAATGATTGATTTTTCGTTTGTTATTACATAGTCAATGAGAGTTTTACTGTTATTGGTTATACGTGTGTAGTCTTTAACAATCTGATACAATCCACTATTTGATAATAACAATTTACATTTATTTGTATAATAGCTTTGTGCCTTATAATCATAGTTGAAATCGCCCATGATAATTTGTGTCCCTGTGAACTCAAGTATATCTTCAATTAAATTTTCAAAGTTATCTATAAAAATATTATTTGGTCCTGATGGTGATCGATATATTCCGGTTAATAATAGTTTATGTTGTTGAATTTTTAAACAAATTGACAAGAACCATAAAGTACTATCAATAGTCTTATTATTTATTACATTGAAATCTATTCCATTTATAATATAAAAGGTGACTCCACCTGTTCTTCTGTTTTCACTAAAGCAATTCACAGAATCATAACCGTTTATATCGATTTCATTCTTACATATGTCTTCTGTAAGATGAGTTTCAGATACACAAACAACCATAGGTTTCACATTATTTATATACACTCTCAACTGGTCTATATTATTTGTAAGTCCTTGACAATTTAGATATATTATTTTATTTAAACTTAATTGCTACTGACTACGTTCTATTTTACCTTGTTCTTTAGTGACCATTCTCAGATAACAAGGACATTGTTTATCATGAGCTGTATGGTCGGTTGGTAAATTCAGCTTCGTTTTTTGATTTGCATATACACAATTTACACATTTGTTTCGGTTTTCTTCACACTCCTTACTGTTGTGTTTACCACTGCACTTTACACACGTTATTTCGTTTTTGCAATCACGGGCTAGATGATTGAAACGCGCACATTTATAGCACTGTGTAATACCAATGTATTCGTACACAGTACATTGTCTCCATCCAATTTTTATGATCCCATTTTCCAATATTGTATTGAATAGAGTGGGATCTGATTCTAATATGATATTTCCACAATTTCTTCTGTTGGTTTTTATATATTTTTTGAAAACTTTCAATTTACTTGTATAATCTTTACTTATTTCGTTTTGTTCAATTATGCTTCTATTATGTCCTCATCATTTTTCATTATATAGTCAGATTCTACATTGATTATTGATAATCTAGGTAGTTTCATTTTCACATTTGTAATTTTATATTTATCTCCAAATTCTTCCTCCACTTTGCTCATAATTTTTTCCTTGGATTTTTTATCATAGCAATTTACTATGATACCTCCATTTTTGATGTTGGATATTCCTGTTATCCCGACTCCTAGATTAACTGGATCAATTTTAGTTTGCAAATCTTTCTTAGTTTGCAAACTACTTTGATCTAAAGTTGGTCGTACTATTATTTTATCTTTAGCCTGAGTCACCGGTTTTTTCGTGACTGTAGCATAAGATGTTTCTTCTAGGTTATTTCGAAGTTTTGGGGATGTTTCTTTTTTCAAGCATTTTATACCTTCCTCTAAGTTGGCTTTGTCTTTGTCCAAGAGTTCGATAATTCTATTTTTGCTCGCTATTAAATCTTCATTTTTATCGATTATTTTTCTTAGTAATTCGATAGTCCCATTGTCGGTGCAGTCCGTACAGTTGTAAACCAGCTTTCTGACCTTCAATTTTAGGACGGTTATTTCACTTGTTGTTAAATTACTGCATGGCTTGCAGGTAGTATTCCCACATCGGTCACATTTTGCCATGTCCTTAGTGGAGGTTTTCTTGCAGACTACACAGTTCATTTTGTTTGAGGGTAGTAAATTTCAGCTGATATTTCAAGATGTTGTCCAGATGTTATATCTTTTATAATATTTGGAGACGCCCGATGCTTGGATTTCAAGAATCGCCCCAAATTATTGATTCTAATTTGATGATTTCCAAGAATCCTGATTAGAATTTCAAAAGATATCTAACACTTTTTCAATCTCCGCCTTTTAATCTTTCTAACTATATTAATATGCACTATTAATTCTCGTGTTTACCCGCTTAAACTAACTATTCTTGAGGAGCAACAAAAACACAACCTTCACACTCTGAAGTCGAAATACGAAATATATATAACTATACAAAATATATATAACTATAAATAGATATAGAAGAATGTCAATTCTTCTATATCTTATTCTTACATATCTACGTTATGTCTTGTTCTAATAACATACTGTAAAATTGGAAAAATTCAATTCTTGTTTAAGCTTTTCTACAAATTGTATCTTTGTCAACACTTTGAAATCAATAATTTTCACTAAATGACGAAATTTTTTGTTTTCGAGAAAATGTTTCATTCATCAATTGTTTATGATATGGATTTCAAAAATACCTACAAGAATTTTCACAGTTCCACCACCAACCCCTATTTTTAGTACCGATATTAGTTATTTAATAATATTAATTTTGAACTACCGGTCGATGATCGTATTAAATACGTGTTAGTTACACATTACACCATTTATAACTTAAGAACGACTGGACCGATTTTTATGATTTTTGTGTTTTTTTCAATTGTATTTCTCCAGAATAGGATATTGAGTATTGAAACATGTATTTATTGAAAAAATTTGAAATCTTTGAAAAAATTTCTGCGGCTAGAAGAAAAACTAACATATAGCGGCCAACTAACAAGAAAAATAACAAAAAAAGACTATTTGGACAGGAGGTGAAAGTGAAGTGATGACTCATCACTGACATTCGCGACACGGTGAGAGGGGTAATCTTTTCTTCTTCGAATTAAATCAAAAATAATTGAAATAAAACTCTCGAGAGAGCTGCTTACACAAATGTTGTCAAAGAAAACAAAAACAACTTTCGAAAGCGAGTGTTTAGTGCATTCCGAAAAACATCGAATTCTATGGAAATGCCATACAGCGCTGTTTCATTTCTTATGCACTTCTACGTTGAATTAAATCATTGAAGTAATTTATTTTTTCCCATGGCTAATGTTTCACAAATATTTTGAATAATACAATGAAATTATAATGTTGAGTCGACATAATTCTACGTTGAATTCAATCATTGAAGTAATTTATTTCTTCCTTTGGCTAATGTTTCACAAATATTTTGAAAAATACAATATTCAAATTTACATCTATAAGATAGGGGTGAGAAGGGTGGATGGTTGAAATTTTACTTGTTCGTTTACAATCTGTTCTTCTTTTTTCCAGGAGGTGCTGATTTCTGTGGCTTCTAAAAGATCTAAACATTTCCCTTTCTACCTGAGTGCAAACATTTAGTTTATTGAAATTTATGAAACTATTAGAACTGATGGAATGTTCTGAGAAACCCGTAATATTCTTGTCGTGTAAAAACTTTTTATGCTTCGGGCATGTATATTTCTACCTGTTTGACAGAGCTATTTTCTTGGAAGATGGGGTCACCACTGTCACTTCTACTACTTGATTAGAAAATTAAATTTTCAGCAATAACAACTGGACAATTTTCTTGGGAGACAATATTTGCACGACATTTTTTGTATCTGGGTGGTTCGGATAGACAGTTCGATAATTTTTTGAAAGAATAATATTTATTTAGCTGAAGCTATATAAAATATCTACATATTTTGAACTGTCAATTTTTAATTATATACCTATCTCATTATTTAAAATATACTTTCTAAGATCTTGCTTGAATATCTTAATACTAGTACTAGTTTTCAATATAAATTATTCAAAGCCTTAAATCCGTCATAGTATATGCTATTTTTAGATTTAGAGAGCTTACAACTTTGGATATAAAAACTATCAGTATTTCTAGTATTATACCCATGCACATCACTGACATGTTACATTTTTTACTACATTACATGGAAGCAACTGATTTTTGATTTTAAATATGAGTATATATGAAGCAAAGAGTATTCTTTGTTTTACACACATTAGTTCCAAACAGTTCAGTAAAATTTCAACAGGGGTATACTTATTGCACTTAAAAATGGTTCGCATGGCTCTATTCTGTAACTTCTGTAATTTTTAAATTTTTTCTTTAGTCAAACCAAATAACAATTTGGAGCAATATTCAAAATGTGGCATTATTATTGATTTGAACAACAATGATTTCACCTGATATGTCGACAGGTGTTTTCCTATTCTTTTCAAAAAATTGATTTTTTTAGAGATTTAGATGATATGAAATCACCATGATCAGAAACTCAATTTTTCGTCAACATAATGCCTAAATATTTTACTGTTTCTACTCTTCTAATTTTTTGTTCATTAATCTTTATAGTTATATCCTCATTTTTATCGGTTTTAAGGGTCTTACTTGTACCCAAAACTATGAAGTTAGATTTTTGCACATTCAGAGATAAGCTATTGCTACATAACCATTCATTAAATGCAGAAAGGTCTCTGTTGATCCCCTCTGTCATATTCTTAATATCTTTGCCACATATATATAGAATAGTATCATCAGCGAATAAACGTATAGAACATTTTTTCACGTGAGAGACAATATCGTTTATATATAAAAACAACAACGGACCTAAGACAGTTCCTTGAGGTACTCCTACATCCACTTTCGTGCTATCCGAAAGCATGCCATTAAACTTAACTTTTTGTTAAATAATACATAAACTCATTAAAAAAAACGGCATCTATCTATGATTGCTCTGCTTTTTATATCGGCCAAACATGTTGAAAGATCCAAACCCGAGTAGATGAACATAAAAGGACGATTTTACACATCAAGAGTATTACGAGTTTCTCAGAACATTGCATCATCTTTAATCATTTAATAGATTTTGATAAAACTAAATGTTTGCACGCAGTTAAAAAGAGAAACGTTTAGACCTTTTGGGAGCCACAGAAATCAAGAGCTCCTTAAAAAAAGAAGAACTGATTGTCAACGAACAAATAGAATTTCAACTATCCCCCCTTGTTACCTCTATCTTACAGCTGTATGTTCTGTTTTTGTAGCTGACCGCTCGAAACATACCGACTCAACGTTATAATTTTATTTTATTATTGTTCAAAATATTTGTGAAACATTAGGCCAAGAGTTTGATTTAAATTATTATTTAATCATAATTTCACCAAGAGGTAAGAGATAATTCAATCTAGGTTATTTATTTGTTCAAATTGAATGTTTTCAGGTGTAATGTCGTTTACTCGTAAAAAGACATTCAATTTCGATTATAACGTGAATAAAGTAACGCAAAGGCACCTAATTCCGACCACTGATGCTTACGATTAAATGAATCGTTCAAAAGATAATGAAATTATTCAAAAATTAATTTGAAAAATGGTTTTTCTGAAAGGTTATGTACTAAAATTTTAAGAAATGTACTTTATTTTATCCTATAATGACTCGATCATTAATATATTTGATGTTGAACTGAAACGATTGGAAATTAACCGAAGGCACCGTTTACCGACCGGCTGACAACTATCCCTGTATCCGACCACTGAGGATCCTGATTCCGACCGACCATATTCACCTACTAAAATAAACTTTATGGTTTATAAAATCATTGTGAATACCGTGAAAAAAATTATTATATAATTGGGTCAAAATATAAATTGAAAAAAAGGTTCAATATTCATTAGGAATTGAGTTATATCGGCAATGAGTGCAAAAAAGTCAGAAAAATAACGAAAATTAACTCATATCATAAAATAATAAAAAAAAATAGAATTACAATTTTGAATGGTGATTGAGGAATAATTATTGAATTGTTCATAATTAATTATAATACAAGTAATAAATGAATTCACGCATTGTTTTTCTTATGCAGCTCATTTATTTTAGGAACAAGTCCCTCGACTGGATATGCAGACTCTGCAGAGAGTGCAAGACTCTCGATTTTACATTTGATTTCGTTCATGTCTTTTTTTTCACATTTAATTTGACACGAACTGTACCATTTCGTAGCTTTTGTTGAAATGCCCAGCTTTCGGTTAAGATTTTAGAGACAGACATTGACATCTGGCACAGGATGATTCTACGAAGGCAGCTCTATTTTACAACTTTTGGTCGAAGTTTTGAATATTTTAAATAAAATATTCAAAAACGTAAATGGTCGTATACATTAGTCCGGTCGGCAACCGGTGCCTTCACGTAATATCCGACCCGAGGATCCTGATTCCGACCAGGCATTCTCACTTTTTAATAGTGGAAATTGACACTCCAATTACAAAGAATCTATTTAAGTTAGCCTCGGTCGCATACAGACGTATTATACACAGATAGCAGCGTTTAGAATATATAACTGAATACGAAACACTTAAAGAAAAAGCTCTAAAATAAAAAATTAACATCATCTACAAAGTGCAAAATTCCTGTTACCCACCAATTGGTCGGAATGAAGAAATGCTCATATGTTATAGGGATCCGCATTCTGTCCATTTTATGTTAGAAAGATATACTTATAAAGATATTACGATATCGTAAGTATGTAAATATGTATAATAAACAAAAAATGTAAGTTTGAAAAAAGGAACTTTATTTCGATTTTGTTCGAAGTTAGAAAAATAGTGGAAATTGAAAGTTCCATTGCAAAGAATCTATTGAAGTTAGCGCCGGTCGCATACAGGTGTATTTTGCAGAGATAGCGTTCAGAATATATAACTCAATAGAAAACACTTACAAAAAAACCTGCAAAATATAAAATTAACATTATCTAAGTACTAAGTGCCAAAACTCCTGTTACCGACCGAGTGGTCGGAATGAGGAATGGTCATATTCTATAGGGCCCCTCATTCTGGCCATTATTATTTGATCGATAAATCAATGAAAATATGTAATTTTTGCTAACATGTTAAAATTTTATGTTAGAAAGATATACTTATAAATATATTACCATATCGTAAGTATGTAAATATTTTTAATAAAAAATATTCATAACTTTAAAAAAAACCGGAGTCTTATTTCGATTGTGTTAAAAATTAGAAAAATAGTGGAAATTGAAAGTCTGATTGCAAAGAATCTATTAAACTTAGCCCCGGTCAGATTCAGGTGTTTTATGCAAAGATAGAGTTCAGAATATATAACTGAGTACAAAATACCTCCAAAAAAACTTGGAAAATAGAAAATTAACATTATGTTCGAAGTGCCAAAACTCCTGTTACCGACCGAGTGGTCGGAATGAGGAACGCTCATATTTTATAGGGTTCCGTATTCCGTATATAATGAAAATAAGTAATTTTTGCTTACATGTTGAAATTTTAAGGCCATAATGAATCAATAAAGCATTTGAAATAAAAAACTCAGAACTTGACACAGTATTCTTGGAAAAAATCCAATTTTTTGTTTTCACTAATTTATATTTTTTTGAGATCAATATAGTACGAATACCGACGCTCTCGTACATTTTGTTGAATTGAACCGCTTTCCGTTAACATACGAAAGAGAAGTCTTGATATGTGACATATGATGAGTGATTCGATTAAATGCTTTTTATTTCACAACTTTTGGTCGAAATTTGGATGTTTTAAAGTAAAAAAAACCAAAATGGTCGGATACAGGAGACCGATCGGCAACCGTTACGTCAATGAAATTAATAGATTTTAGATTTAGAAGTAACCTTTGACACAAAATTAATGTTTGCTGTTCAAGTGAATAACATCATTTCAGTTTCTTATAAAACTACGTTTTGTAATTAGAATTTCCAAATGACTGCCTCAATCTGAAACAACTTAGTTTCTTGCGATACCTTAATACGGTCAAAACTGGAATATGTTAGTTTCGTTTGGAATCCAGAATACGTGTCTTAAAAAGAAATCTTGAAATCGCCCAAAGACGTTTTCTGTAATACTTGTTTTTCTGTGAGGAGTTTATACAGATGGAGGTATATCTCCAGAGTTACTTAATACCCTGTTTAATGTTCCATTACCTGAAACACGTGGACATTATTTGGGAATTATATTCTTGTACAAAGTGATTAGGTATAATGTTTACTGTTCCTCTCTACTTTCCTTTAAACATTTTAATACAGGGAATAAAGACAAAAAAAAGGTCAAACTTCGGAATAAT
This sequence comes from Henosepilachna vigintioctopunctata, assembly GCA_030704895.1. Lineage (NCBI taxonomy): Eukaryota > Metazoa > Arthropoda > Insecta > Coleoptera > Coccinellidae > Henosepilachna > Henosepilachna vigintioctopunctata. Next base: position 6,029,433 of record JARQZJ010000002.1, on the reverse strand, counting down.
TCCCGGAAAGCCAGATAATTGTATGAATGTTCTTTTTGGGGTTCTAAGCAATATTCCAAAAATCCCCATCGATATATCTGTAGCTAAAAATGTTACTCGGGGTCAAAGGTCGCGAAATACGATTTTTTGTAATATCTCGTTAACAGTCACTTTTTTTGGAAAAATAGTAGTTACCAAATTTGCAGCTTATGAAATTGCCTACAAAAAATATAATATAACTTTTTTTCGTAAAAATAACGGTTTTCGAGAAAATTCCATTTAAAAAATGGAACATAACATATGCACTTTTTACCGGTATGTATATGTCATATATATTCGTGATTGAACGTTCCATACAGTTTAAAATATTTCAATATTTATTTGCGTTAGAGTTTTAAAACTCGTAATAATATAAACTAACACATATACACTACGTTATAATATAGCCCTTACTTTATAGTGGGCTACACGGAGAGGTATGTACTCCAAAACATTCTCGTTTGTCATACGACCTTGAGGGACATCTGCTCGCCTCTCTCGTGTTAGGGTACAAATTTTCTATACCTGCGTTATACATTGGTCGACTCTAAGTATCCAAACGAACGAACGTTAGTATTAACTGATATTTTTTCGTGAACGGACGTGTTTATACTTACTGATTTATTCAATTATTACTGTATAAATTACTCAAATTATCAAAAAATGGCAGAAGTTTGTTTTATTTGTGATAAATCTTTGCTAGAAGGTGCAACCGTTGTTGTGGAACGGGGACTTGATACGTTAAGACAGTCAAGTATCGAAAGAAAGGACGGAAAAGAAACATATATACAAAATGCTAGTTCTGTGGTAATTCATGTACAGTGCCGTAAAGATTATACGCGAAAGTCTAGCATACTGGCATCAAAAAGACAGCGAGATGAAGCCAGCACATCGACATCTCGGAGTCCACCTCACTCCAGAATGCGTTCCAGTGAACCACCAAGTGAACTACCAAGTGCAAGTATGGCTTGGCAACGACCTCAACCCTCTAGACTGGGGATGGACATTGCAGGAAGGAAATTTAGAACCAGTTAAAACTCTTCTTCCACCCGCTCCTGATAGTTTACTCAACACTATTTTTTGTAATTGTACGAAGGGATGTACCTTAAATTGCGGTTGCAGAAAAGTTGGGTTGTACTGTTCACCAGTTTGTGGTAATTGCCACGGTCAGGATTGTTTAAACATATCACCTGATGCGCTTAATGACGCTATTGATGACGAGCCTGCTGAAAATATAGATCCATCGTATTTCTTGGCTGAAAATATGGAGATATGCGAACCGGAGGAAGATGACGACAATGAAGAGATGGAGATGATAAACGAAATGGAGTCTGAAGAAGAACCATAAGAATAATTGCATCTATGAACGCAAATTAAGTTTTTAGTAATCTTATGCTATCATAGAGTTTGTTATGAATACAAAAATATTGTTGGAACAAAAAAAATTTTGTAATAATAAATATAAAAAAAAATTAATTTGAAATAAATAAACAAATACGATTTGATACTTTCTTTTTAAATTATTCTTAGATAAAAAAAATGTATAACTTATTATCTAACTATATATCAATCCTAATGTGCAACAGAATACACATAAATCATGAGTAATATGTACGCTATAACTTTTAAATTGAATTTCCTCCAAAACCGTTAGTCTTATAAAAAAAATTAATGATATGTTTTTTGTAGGTAATTCTCTAAACTACAAATTTGATTACTACTATTTTTTCGATAAAATTGACCATTAACGAAATTTTTGCGAAAAACCGTTTTTCGTGACCTTTGACCTTACGTAACATTTGAAGCTAGGCATCTATCAAAGGGGATCTTTGTAATATTGTTTAGGATCCCAAAAGGAAGGTCCATGCAAAAATCCAGCTTTCCCCTATTAATTCTGAAGTGCTATGTCTTTATTCCCTGAACTATTTCCAGAACATTAACAATGGTTCTGGCCCTTTCTACGCTTCTTAAAATTTATGATGACTTTCAGCCTTTTCATAGCGTTGTTGACATATTTGCATCGAGCCTTGTGATGTCAGCTCAGCTCTTTGATTATTTTTTAGATAAAATATTTTCGTGTAGCTTTATGAGTAGGCCTCTATTTTCGTTGACTCGAAATGATCCCTCACTTGACGATGGACTTAACTGATGAGATCCTTGTAGAACGGACCAGGTTGTCTTGTGCTTTCATTAAAATAATATAGGCATCACATGGTACATGTTTACATAATTTCAATTCATAATTTGATTAATTTTCTCAATTGAATTGCCCTTTTTTACAATGCATATTAATTTCAAAATGGTAAAATAAATTTTGATATCAATAGTAACTGCAAAATATTTGATAACTGGGATTGATAATTTAAATAAAACTAAGCAGTTTTTTCATTTTTACCATAATTCAGTTAAACATAACAATATTGTTTCGCCAACAGTTTATCATCTATATCTGATGAAGCCACCGTGTTGACGAAACAATATTGTTATGTTTGACTGAAAATCAAAAAACTACATAGTTTTATTTAAATTATGTATTTAGATTTTCATCAAGTATGGGCCCCATCGATCAATGAACTGGGATTGAATTCTCGCTTACCTCTTGGTGACACATGATTAAATAAAAATTTAAATGAAACTCTTGGCTTAATAGTTCACAAATATATTGAATTATAAAATAATATTACAACGTTGAGTCGACATGTTTCGGACGATCAGCTCATTATCAAGACTAGATGTCTAGATAGACTAGAAGTCTTGATAATGAGCTAACCGCTCGAAACATGTCGACTGAATGTTTTAATATTTCATTATTTAATATATTTGTGAAACAGGCAAAGAGGTTGATTCAAATTTTTATTCAAAATATTTGTTAATTCTTTTACTTTAATTTTATTGTAAGCAATGATAGGTAGCATTTTTCGGAAGAGGAATTAGAATATTTTGAAAAATGAGACTGTGATAACATTATATTATATAATATTATGCCTAAAACATTCAATTACATTCCAGTTTACACAAATTTTTTGTAGTAAGACAGTAATAAATGAATTTCATTTCGATATGAAATTGTCACTTATTTCATCTATAATTTCTGCAGATATCACATTTTACGAACGGGAGTATTGGACCATGGATGCGGCAGATGATCCAATAAGGGCGCTATTAGAAAAAACGGGACTGTCGTGCGATGATCTTTTACAAAAATTGATCATTTTTAAATCACAAGAAAGTAAGAAAATTTTCAAAATATTTTTGATGGAACTAACAATTTTTTTTTCTAGAAAAAACACATAAAGAATGTGTCAATAATGATGGTGTTTCATCAGGAAAAACCAGTGATTCATCTGTCAACGACGTATGCAACTCTGAGTTTACTGAAAGTTCAAAATGCAAAAACGATGAAGAATACCATCGGAATGGCGATCATTCGTCGGTCATTAATTCTAGTGATATCCATATTTCTACTGAAGAAAATTGCGACGAACTGTTATCATCGGATATATTATATAAGAAGAAAAATGTAAACGCAACGAATATTGATGAAAATAGTGCACTAAACGCATCGGAAGATTTTGAAGTACCTCCCAGGAAAATATTAATTGTTCAACAAAAAGTGAAGAGAATATCGTGAAGGATGCTGAAACCAAAGAAATCTGCTACAAAACGATTGAAAGCGATAAGAAACCAAAGAAAACTGATAAAGAAATCCATTATACAAATACTTTACCTAAAGAAACTCAGGTAGAATCGACAAACATTCAAATTTCTGCAGTAGAAATTTTACCTAATTCTAATTTAAAAATAGGTAATTTATCTAATACAACTACTTTACCAAATGAAACTTCCAACTTACAGAAGGAAATAAGTAGTATACAACTTACAGAAAACATCAATATTAAAAATGCAGAAAATGCCATCTCCAGTAATACTTCATTTCAGTCAAGCGAAGAAAACTGTTCAGAAGAAAATCAGAATAAAGAAACTCGGGTAGAATCGACAAACATTAAAATTTCTGCAGTAGAAATTTTACCTAGTTCTAATTTAAAAATATGTAATTTATCTAATACAACTACTTTACCAAATGAAACTTCCAACTTACAGAGGAAAATAAGTTGTTCACAACTTACAGAAAACATCAATATTAAAAATGCAGAAAACGTCATCTCCAGTAATACTTCATTTCAGTCAAATGAAGAAAACTGTTCAGAAGAAAATAAGATTACAGAAACTCAGGTAGAATCGACAAAAATTAAAATTTCTGCAGTAGAAATTTTACCTAGTTCTAATGCAAAAAGAGGTAATTTATGTAATACAACTTTACCAAATGAAACTTCCGACTTACATAAGGAAAGAAGTTGTATAGAACTTACAGAAAACATCAATATTAAAAATGCAGAAAATGGTATCTCCAGTAATACTTCATTTCAGTCAAGCGAAGAAAACTGTTCAGAAGAAAATAAGAATAAAGAAACTCAGGTAGAATCGACAAACATTAAAATTTCTGCATTAGAAATTTTACCTAGTTCTAATTTAAAAATAGGTAATTTATCTAATACAACTACTTTACCAAATGAAACTTCCAACTTACAGAAGGAAATAAGTAGTATACAACTTACAGAAAACATCAATATTAAAAATGCAGAAAATGCCATCTCCAGTAATACTTCATTTCAGTCAAGCGAAGAAAAATGTTCAGAAGAAAATCAGAATAAAGAAACTCGGGTAGAATCGACAAACATTAAAATTTCTGCAGTAGAAATTTTACCTAGTTCTAATTTAAAAATATGTAATTTATCTAATACAACTACTTTACCAAATGAAACTTCCAACTTACAGAGGGAAATAAGTTGTTCACAACTTACAGAAAACATCAATATTAAAAATGCAGAAAATGGTATCTCCAGTAATACTTCATTTCAGTCAAGCGAAGAAAACTGTTCAGAAGAAAATAAGATTACAGAAACTCAGGTAGAATCGACAAAAATTAAAATTTTCAGTCAAGCGAAGAAAACTGTTCAGAAGAAAATAAGAATAAAGAAACTCAGGTAGAATCGACAAACTTAAAATTTCTGCATTAGAAATTTTACCTAGTTCTAATTTAAAAATAGGTAATTTATCTAATACAACTACTTTACCAAATGAAACTTCCAACTTACAGAAGGAAATAAGTAGTATACAACTTACAGAAAACATCGATATTAAAAATGCAGAAAATGCCATCTCCAGTAATACTTCATTTCAGTCAAGCGAAGAAAACTATTCAGAAGAAAATCAGAATGAAGAAACTCGGGTAGAATCGACAAACATTAAAATTTCTGCAGTAGAAATTTTACCTAGTTCTAATTTAAAAATATGTAATTTATCTAATACAACTACTTTACCAAATGAAACTTCCAACTTACAGAGGGAAATAAGTTGTTTACAACTTACAGAAAACATCAATATTAAAAATGCAGAAAACGGTAATACTTCATTTCAGTCAACTGAAGAAAACTGTTCAGAAGAAAATAAGAATAAAGAAACTCAGGTAGAATCGACAAACATTAAAATTTCTGCAGTAGAAATTTTACCTAGTTCTAATTTAAAAATAGGTAATTTATCTAATACGACTACTTTACCAAATGAAACTTCCTACTTACAGAGGGAAATAAGTTGTTTTCAACTTACAGAAACCGTCAATATTAAAAATGCAGAAAATGATATCTCCAGTAATACTTCATTTCAGTCAAGCGAAGAAAACTGTTCAGAAGAAAATAAGAATAAAGAAACTCGGGTAGAAAAGACAAACATTAAAATTTCTGCAGTAGAAAATTTACCTAGTTCTAATTTAAAAATATGTAATTTATCTAATACGACTGCTTTACCAAATGAAACTTCCAACTTACAGAGGGAAATAAGATGTATACAACTTAGAGAAAACATCAATATTAAAAATGCAGAAAGCGGTATCTTCAGTAATACTTCATTTCAGTCAAGTGGAGATAACTGTTCAGAAGAAAATAAGAATAAAGAAACTCCGGTAAAATCAAAAAACCTTGTAATTTCTGCAGTAGAAATTTTAACTAATTCTAATTTTAAAATAGTTAATTTATCTAATGAAACCAACAAACATAATGCCGCATTTATTTCCACAAGAAGAAAATCGATTTCTGATCAATTAGTGCGCAGATTGTCACAAAGAATCGATGAAGATAATATAACTATATCAGAAGATGAACAGATAAAAGAAAGGAGCAAGGCTGATAAAACTAGTGAGAACATACGAGATGGTGATTGTTTGGAGAGAAAGGAAACAAAGATTATTGAACCAGTTCCATTCTTAAAATTTAGAAGTGATTTATTTTCAACTGACGATAGAAAATCACCCACAAATTCACCAACTTCTCATGACAACATAGAAGAAGTACAAATATCTCATCAACAAGATTATTTATCTAAAGAAGAGAATAATTCAAGTGAAAAGAACACCTCAGAGAAAATTTTAGAAGTGAATCCTTCTGGAACCAGTATATTGAACACGAAAATTAGAAAAGTAAAGGTGGGATTTTTAAAGAAGAAAATTCTTTCCAAAGCGATAAAGCATTTAAGCAGAGTAGATTCAGGGAAACATAAAATACAGCATTGTAAAGAAACAACTGTAACAAATAGTGAGAGTGACATAGAATATTCCTTCCCAAGGCCTCTTCCAAAATTGATATTAGAACCACAAGTGGATACTCCAGAGGCACAAGAAGAAATACGAAAGAATCTGAAATTGCAATTAAATTCCCTTCGAAATAGGAGGAAATCTGACAATATAACCGAGCAAAGACAGTGCAATAAGTTCCAGTCTATCAGTGATTTGAAATTCAATTACAAAAAGCAATTACTGAATGAAGACGTTCCAAATAGTTCAACATCTTCACAATCTATTTCTGCTGCTTGCGCAGATATTGATGAATCTCAATTATCCCCATCAAGTAGAGCAACTGAACATTATGAGAACAATTTTACAGAAGTTTCTGAAAATGATGTTAGTTCTTTATTTTCTTTGTCTGAAGAAACAAATTTTATGATTGTTGATGTTCAAGGTGGGGTAGAATTTTCAGAAAATGAATATAATGTTAGAAATGAAGATTTTCAAAATGATTCTATAAAGTTAACTAAAACTAATGACATAACAAAAATAAAAGGATGGAAAAATAAAAAATTTGATATGGCCACGAGAAGAAGTAATTCAGAGAAAAAAGTCACTGAAAATTGTCTGGAAGAAATGAACGCTTGTGATACAATTGTAGCAACTAGCGCTGGCAAAGATGATTCAAATTCTACTGAAAATTTGAAAAAAAATTTAGAAAACAGTACTGAAGAGCTTTCACCTTTTGTCAGCAACACTCTTGAAGAATTTCTCACTGAGAATTCAAGGTTAAATATAAGTTATAAGATTCCAAAGTTAGGAGCAGAAGAAGGTTTGAGAGAAGTTAATTTCAAAGATATTGTGTTACCGAAAAGTTCAAAACCTCCACAAACTAAAACTTTCACTGAAACTAATGAAAAAGATGAGCTAAAAGGCATAAAAGCTAAAACTTTAGCAGAAAAACGTCGGATATTGGAGGGCAGACTTTCGAAAGGTTGCCGTGCTAAGGATGCAGATCCTTTGAATATTTCTAAATCAAGTTACATTTATTTCAATGGACGTAAACTTTTTGTACCTTCAACATCTTGCAGTAAGTGTTTAGCTAATATCACATTCAACCCATCTAAACGTATTAAACAAAATAGATTGATATACAAATCAGATAATACAGAAAATGAAACTACCCCAAAAAAATTATCGCTATTAAAGTTGTGGTTAGAAGAAAGTAAAATAGTTACTTATAAAGCAGGTCCTTTGAGTAAAAAACCAAAACTGCAAAATGGTGAAACAATTTCAAGTTGGGATACTGTAGTTCAAAAACTCCCAAAAGTGCAATTAGAAATTATACATGAATTTAAGAAAAAATTTCACCCTTTTTAGTTCCATTTTTACCAAAGCCAGGAACAATTATTAAAAGTGATTATTTAGAATTTGCTCTCAGCGCTGTTCATACTAAATCATCCAAACATTCAACACAGGGTTTTAGGTTTTCTATACCTTACAAGAATAACCAGAAGTATATTTTGATGGGAAGAAGGAAAGAGGAAAGTGGAGATACTATTGTATGTGATATAGAACCTGAAAGAAATTCTGTTGCAAGTGTTATAGATGATATAATTAAGTATATTGAAATCAAAGAGTTAGGAGATTCCATAATTAAAGATGCTGAACCATATGTAGAAGAGGAATGTGAAGTAGGATCTTCTTCACCTGTTATGAAAAATGACATTAATGTAGTTGAAGATGATATTGGCAAAAAAAGCATCAAAAGACGGAAGTTAGAAATGGAACTACAACGTTTAAGTTGCAAAGTAGTTAATGTTACAGTTGAAGATAAAGAAATTATGAATAATGATTGTAATAAATCATATTGCAAATTGGGTTGCATCTGCAGAAGTCTGACGAGCACATTACACTTACCTTTTAATTACCAACATTGTTCGAAGAAAGTGTGTATGTTTGAATGTAAATGTTCTGCTGCGAATGGTGATGTTAGTCTCAGTGGTGACATTTCGGTGTTGACCAGTGACACCGTAACTAGAATTGAAGATCAAGCAAAAAGAAACTTGGCAAGAGTTGAAAAAGAATTTACCCAAACCATAATCCATGCAAATGACAATACTATTTTGATTCCATCTAGCGATCGCAATAAGACTAAACGTCTTAAGAGAGCTCCAAAACGTTACTCAGATTTCTTAGAAAATTATAACGTTGAGCAAGAAAACGCCATTGTACAAAATGAAAAATCGAAAATGTGGCAGAACTTTGAATTATTCTCTTGCTTTGTAAAACTTCAGAAGTTAGATATAAATACTGTGGTACCTTTGTGTTTGGATCATAACTGCTATGATTGTTATTGTTTGAAAAATATTGTGCCTCTTAATGAAAATAAGAATAAAAGGAATGATGAAGAAAACGTAGAAGAAAATGTTCCACCTAAAAAATTGAAGAAACTGAATAGTGATGAAGAAAACGTAGAAGAAAATGTCCCACCTAAAAAATTGAAGAAGCTGAATAATGATGAAAAAAACGTAGAAGAAAATGTCCCACCTAATAAATTGAAGAAGCTGAAGAATGACGAAAAAAACGTAGAAGAAAATGTCCCACCTAATAAATTGAAGAAGCTGAAGAATGACGAAAAAAACGTAGAAGAAAATGTCCCACCTAATAAATTGAAGAAATTGAAGAAAGATAATGGCACAAAAAACAATGAATCAAACACAAATCTAAAAAACCAGTCTTCTACTAGAAGTGATCCAGAGAATGATAACATCTCAAATTCTATTAGAAAGATAAAGCAATGTGAGGGGTGTGCACGAATTCGAGCCGTACGCCCAGAAATTTCAGCAAGAAATGAAATACCATTCTACAAAGATAAATTGAGAGTGAGAATTAGAAATTATCAGAGGCAACACAAAAGCCCTTCACCTATAAATATACAATATGAAGAAAAAGATAGTAGTATTATCGATGTTACAACACCACTGACAATTTTGGCTTGTGATCGATTGAAATATTTTTTGACGGCACGCAAAAGAAAACAGGTTCACGAAGTACGGGAAGATTATGAAACAGCACCTTCTTCTAGTAAGGTGAAGAAAATGACAAAGCAACATAAAAGTGTACAAGAATTTTCTAGAGAACCTATTAAGGAACCCATTACTCAATCAGAATTGCCATATGCTAGAATTTTTGATGGAGAAATAGTGATACCAACAAATGCAAATAAAGATTTTGTCAAAAATCTTGGGGTTAAACGTGTTGCTCCGTATATGAGATTGTTAACTTGGAATAACCTTTTGAAAAATTATTACAGTAAGAAGATAAACATATGGTGTTCTGTTAAGAGTGATAAAGTGCTCATTAACAGAAGTAATATCAAAGCACCAGAAGGTTATATTGACATTAAAAAATCGAATAAAAGGAATGGTATAATGATGTGGATATTAGCCAAGGAGCTTCCAAAGCAAACACCTCCTGAATTGGTTCATTTAATCTTATCTCCAAACATGAATCATTTTGAAATATCAGGAATATGTTTGAAAAATACCCCTAATTCCCAAGAGGGAGAACAGATTGAGAAAGTAAATAATCAAAAACATAATGAAGATAAACATGATCATATTGAAGAAATGCATGAAATCGTAACTGATAATGCTAATGCGGAGAAGCCAGATAATCAAGATTCAAATGTCTTAGAACATAAAAATCATAAAAATGAGTTCAGTGTTTTATTCTTAACTAAACATGAATTTTCTCCGCAAGACTTTTATTTAGCTGAAGTATGTAACACATACAATGAGAAATTCCCTCTTTCTATAGAATTACCCCTTAGTCATACAAATTGCAGATGGAGAATGCTGTATCTGAATTCAAATTTTAGTTTGCTTTCTTTCATTAGTAATAAGTATTCAATAAAATATACTGACTTAATGTATATTCTAAGGGAAGCTCAAAACTCAAACAAAACAATTTTTTTGAACAATAAGCAGCTCAGTTCTGGTTATTCTCATAAATATTTTGGAATTTATGCTGTACCAAAGTACGCAGATAGGTTATTTATTGGTCCTTACGGCTTGAAGGAGGAACATGGCTTAGAAACTCTTAGATATTTACGAAAATCATTGGTTACTACTTCTTTTTTCGAAATGGTTCAAGGAGTTGCTAAACGAGGCAAGAAGAATGCATTGTGGCTGAGTACCATAAAAACTAATATGATAGACTCCAGTCAATTGAGTTTACTACATAGTCCGGCTCAACATAGTCTTCTTAAGTCTAACAAAGTATGTATAAATAGGAAAGAAAAAGCTAATAATTCTAGTCGAAAAAACGAAGACCTTGCAGACTTAACACCAATAATCAACCTTAATTCTCCTATATCTAATATTCATTCAATAGATGATGAAACAGTTGAAGTATCTGAATTAAGGTCTACTTCATTCTCCGAAACCAATAATCAAACTGATCAAAGAATTGAACTGCAAGGTATACATGAGCATTCTGAATTACTAGAGGGATGTGAAACATTTATTTCATCAACTGACCTAGAAGACAAACCATTCATTGAATTCCCCGAATTTATTCTATTAAATGATAAGAAATTGAAACCAGAAGATTATAATCGTTATATAATGACAAATATTCCTTATTTTGGTTATTTAGGAGCTAAAAAAACCGAACAATCAAAATCAATATATGTTAACTGGCCTTTTGGTGATAAAACTCTGCAGTTTCCAAGTGTTACAGCTGCAACTGAATTTCTTAGAAGGTAAGGTACACTTCAAGTTGTTGAACTCTTTTCTGAGATGTACTTCTCATATTATTGATGCTATAGTAATTAAAAGAAGTTTGGTACACACCTTCTATGCCATTTCAATTTAATGTTATGGATTGAGTTTTTAATTTTCTTGCAAGATACTATTTTCAAAATTTTGTAGTTATTAGCTAAGAAAAGTTTTCGACTTTTTAACCAGGCTAGATCACAAAAGAAATTTTCGTTAAAATCAATATTAGAGCAAACAATCTTTGAATATCAAAAGATATTACTGTAATCTGTTTTTAAGTAAAACTATCTTAAAATACTAGTAAGAGTATATTTATAGTTTTTGCAGAACTTTTGCAAAACAGATATATAGTTTGAAATGATAACTTTTATAATTATTATAGCTTCCTTAGCTCCATAGTGTTCTTAGATTGCTCCATAGAACTTAGTTTCCTTTATTGCTGTTTCATGAAAGTTCATACGTGTTGAATTTTATTCAAAAAAGTATCAGAAAAAATTCTTTAATTTTATTGTTGAATTCTTTTCAGAAAACCTTTAGAAAAAAATCATTTTATTTTATTATTAGCAAATTTTAAAGAGGTTATTGACAACAGTTTTTTCTTAGTAAAGCACATTGAATATCAAAGATTTTAAAATAAAAATTCAAACTTTATATAACAGTATAGTGTATTTTGTATAATGTTATTGTATTTTAATATTATGTAACCTTTATTTTATTATTACAGACGATTCACAAATTTATTGCTGCCTATTCCTGCTTCATTCCAAATGAACTTCATCATAATGAGAGAAATAGATCCTACCCATCATTCTCCTATAAATGCTAAAATACTAAATGGTACTCACGTAAGTAAGAATTTAAAAAATTATATATAAATATTGGTAAATAAAAACTGTAAAATTTATCTTGTACGAATTTGACTTGCATATTATTTTAGATATGTGGAGAATTTGGTGTTTTAGACTCTAGACAGTTGACCTCAACACTAGCTAAATCTCTGGGTACAACACAGGATGATGTTTTGAAGAGATTGGCCAAACGTGCTCATTATTTGGTAAGATGTCGTTTGAGAACTTTGGGATTGTTTCTTTTACCAAAAGATGAAAAACTCGGAGAAGTACTAGATAATGTGGCCTATGTAACAAATTTGGTAATAATTTAACTCTAAAAAATTCAGTTTGATATTAACTCATCTAACATAATGAACAACATTTCTGAATTGCATTTTACACTGGGGCTAATTGTCATTCATATGTATTATATCGAAATTAAAGTTCTTATTTAATTTTAATTATTTGTAATAAATCTTAAGTGTTACGCAAAACTCACTATAATTTATTTGAATATAGATGTATTTATATTGTTATTGAATTGAAAAATTAGGAATTGTCCTTTCATTTAAAGTGACAATGAAATTTTGTTTGTTGAGCAATTCTCTCAGGAGATGAAGTCTGTTTTTACATTAAAAAATGTTGTTTTATGTATAATATTTAATAAATGTTTTTTGTAAGGAGGCCACTTTTAAAGTAGTTTTAACGGGTTCTATATTTGCGCCAAAAATATTTTCATAGAGATAATAGAACATTAAGTTATATTTTATATTTCTTCACTAACATCTTTTAGGGTGCTTTGGAAATCACAAAATTGAAAGAGCAAGAAAAAAAATTAATTCAAGTTAAAAGGGAACTTATTCTTAGAAAACAAAAAAATTTGACCAAATTCATGGAACTTTTAATGCACTTGCCAGAGAAGCGAAGGCTGGAGGAATATGATAAGTTTAGACATCAATTCAATGAACGAGGTAAACAGAACAATATAGAAACAAATCAATTGCCTAATGCTGATAAAAAACAGGAATCTATTGAATGTATTGAAATAGAAGATTCAGACTCCGAAAATGGGACATCAGATAGCATGCCTGGAACTACGAAGGTAAGAATGTTCTTTTATAACTGTTTTCTCAGAGTATATTGTTGAAATGAGGTCTTCAAGTTATGTAAATACTGTGCATGAGTATAAGATTCAGTTTTTAGTACAATCTGATGAAACAATTTCTCTTATAGAACATATTACAAATAAGTTTAATGAAATTTTATTTTCCAATAAAGCTCCCTACTAAGTATTTAGTTAACTACTAAGTCCCACTAAGTTAAAGGTTATTCAACAAGATAATACTAACATGAGCTAACTAAATAATTTTTAGGTGAGCAGACCTCTTGAATCTAGTCCTTCGTCTGAAAATCATGTTGCTATGAAATCATGTCCTCAAACAAGCAGCGGAATTCGTAACAACGCCAAAGATTATAAGTTCATCAAGTCTGCATCTGGAAAACTAGTTCTTCTGAAGCATAATTCTGGAAGTTCATTTTCAACTTCACTTTCTGGAATGAAAATGACTATAAGAAATAATAAAGTAGTGTGGAGAAATAAGAACGTTGATACAAATAGTGATATTCAAGCTGTAGAAGAAACAAGTATAGAAGATAATAATCACTCAGATGTAGATGAAGTGGTAATGAAAAACTGTGAAGAGGACAGTGTTGTTACATTGAATGAAAGTGATGAAAGTGATATAGAAATCTTAGAATAAATATTTTTTGACCAGTTGATTTGTATTTATGTAATACAATGGAAATGGTTTATTGTTATTCCAGAATAACTTTAAAAGTTTGGAAATTGTTTTTAATTTAATTATTTGAAGATAAAAAACTTATATCCATTCAAACTTGCTACAGGAATAGTTATAATTCATTCAGAAAAAATATTTCTAATTTATTTATATTGATTGGAAAGCTTTTACTTTTTTTCTTCTAAAAACAAAATAAAAAAATGACTGATATACTAAATATTTGTAAATATTGTACATACTTTTCTATTGAACTGTAATATAATTAGTTTAGTTTAAGTTTCAAATTTTTATTTATTCAATCATCATGTACGTCATATGATGAATTGTATATATTTTGTTACAAATTGAGTGATGAATGCTAATTCATTCATCATGTTACGGATAATCGCAAATGTTTTGGCAAAAAAAATGTGATAATTATTTGAATATAAAAGCCTTAAACACGTTCAATGTTTTTTTTTTCGAATTGCATTTTGATATGTTGCTTCATATCAATTTCCGGCAATATATATTGAAAAATTCGAAATAAATATAATTATTTTTGACGTCACCAATATTCTTTATAGGTCTCCTAAGTCTTTATAGGATAGCTACTGTAGGAGAAAATTGAAAGAGTTGAAAAATTAAAATTTTCTTGACGCATCGAAGCAAAGAACAGACTTAACATTCTATAGGACGGATTTCCAATTTCTTTACATGATTACTTTCCTTAATATTAAGTGTTCAACGTCCCTTGTTAGCAAAGTGTACTATTCAAGGAATTCAAGACTTTCGTGATGTCATGTCCATAGATATATGCAAATATTTGAAATTTGTTTGGAAAAAGACCATACTTAAACCAAACAATAGGTGTGCTTAACAAAAAGATACAAATTATGAGTTTTAAAGCCGAAGAATGATAACTGATAATAACTATTATGTTGAAAATGATATTATTTTATAACAATTTATCTGTGGGATAATTTGAACACTTGAATTTGGTTTATATTTTAACTGTCGAAACGTGACGCGTTTCGTCGGTATAATTGACTTCTTCAGACGTTAACAGAATATGATTAACAACAAATCATACTGTAAAAGTATTTATGAACAACAATAGAATTTAAATTTATAAGAAAAGCCTTCTTTAGGTCTACTCACAGGCCTTCCAATCCTGGAAGGTTCTTTACCTGAAAAGGGTCAACAATGGTGAATTATTTAAAACCTCATTAAGCAAATTCTCAGAATTTTTGTGTATATTTTCGACTCCTATAAATCTACTGGTCTACTTTAATGAATATTGTGTAAAATAAGAATCAGAAGTGGCACTTTCTCTTGACAAATGGTTTGAATAATTAGACTTACTTTTATTATATGTTATTATACTGTATTTTTCTTTAATTCTAGTACCGAAACTCCGACTTGAGAAGTCGAAATTTAATTTTGAGAACCATTTATACCAAAAGAAGCTAGGGGAATTAAAAACATGAATAAATATTATATTGAATATTAATTTATAAATATTGAATTGAATTAAGAATAAATCATAAGGCATTAATACTGTTGTTGCTTAGATATTATTCGTGCTGAATTTAAAAAAATTGACATTTTCCACAAATGATATATACTTTATCTTAATTTATTGAATAAGTAACATAAAGAACGCCTAAAGAAAATAAGATCGCATTCATCAATGTGGAAAAAAAAGAAATCTCCCTTTATTTATCAATTAACACTAGGTGTTTCTGCAATTTTCTGCCTTGCGAAAATATTATCTGCATGTTTCTGTAAATGGATATCATATTAGATGATATATATTGATTTATGATAAGCATAATTTTTTTCAACGAGGTTCCTAAAAATTATAGGAACATTTTGCTGTTCCATTATATTCAAATTTTCATAAGTACTAATAATATTAATACTACAAAAGATGTAGTATTAATATTAAACTATTAATTGTACGAAAGTCATTCATTTTTGCATCAAAACCTCAGTGAATCATTCGTTGAATATGGTGGGAATCGAACCCACCAGAACTACCAAGACGGAAGCGTAATAGGCTCACTATATCGTTCGGCAACTGAACCTCTAATATAATAAATAAATATAAAAAACACTGCTGGTTAGTGGATTTTTCATCCCAAATTGTAAATAATATAAAAAGGCTAACTACAAAAGTAATATACCAAAATAAAATTGTAGATGCAATTTTAATCAATTACATACTATGAAAACTAAGATTATAGCTTTGCAAAATATTTCATGAAGTCACATAATATGCTTTCAGTATTTCCCTTGCTTTTAATATATTTTTTATACTTTAATATATTTTTAATATATATTTTGGATCTTGTTTAAATTGAATTCAATGCTATTTCATAAAGTTTAAATAAAGGTAAAGATTTCAAACTACCTGACAATTTTATTACAGTTTAATTCTATTGCAGTTGCTCTTACCAGGTGTTTAATGGTTTCTACACTACGCATGATCAGAAGTTCTAATAGTCCTATAAAATTAGTTGAAACCCTGGTTGTTTCGTATTTCTACGTTTACAGTTGGGTATAGTGTAGACTGCTCGTTCGTGACGAACGTTTTGACAGTTCAACAAGTGTTATTTGCGACTTTCGTTTCTTTACCAGTAGTGACAGTTTATTAATTTGTGTGTTCGACTCAAAAGAAATGGATCTAGCGTGTACTGAGCAAATTGAAACAACAGTGATTGCTGAGAAAGATCCTTTTCTATTTAGAGACCCTCGTGTCATAAAAAATTTATTAAATCAAGAATCGATGTATGTACCAAAATGTAATTATTTTGTAGAGGTACAGCATGATATTCAGCCATTCATGAGGAAGGTTGTCGCAACGTGGATGCACGAGGTTAGTAATTATTTTACTACTATGTAAAATGTAAATTATCCTTTGGTTAAATTATATGTCACTATTTGTTTATTGTTTTGTATTATTTAGACGTCAGACTTAGATGTAAGAATTCTTTGCCTCTAATGTAAAAATTTGTTGTTGAAAGTAAGATGGATACCATCTTTTGAAAATCTTTAAAAAAATGGAATTATTATTGAAAAATTTAAAAAACCAATAGCGATTAAGTTAATAAAATATAATACCGTATAACTTATAGGTAACTAATTCAATTTTATAGTATAGTTTTGGAAGTTATCTTCTGATTTTCACATTTATGTATTTGTATTTTCATTAAGTTAACCGGATTAATATCGGGATTTTTCTCTCATCTCAAATCATAGAATCTATACAAGGAACAGACAAGTGAAAATTTTTGTTTTTATAACGATTTTAAGTTAAATGTGTTATTCTGTTATTATTATTTTGAATTTCGGGTTAAATAAATATTTCAAAAAAAAATATTTTCTACTTAGTCATACGAAATATTCGAATAACTACTTCTTGTAGTGAATATCTTGATATATCTTCAAAATACATTATGTACATAAGTGTGAGAAATCGTTTAATATTTAGGCTTAACTTTTGGATGAGAAAAAATGTGTGTGATCTTAATAACACATAGGCTGAGTATTTAAAGAGTGTTTTTGGAGAAAATGAAACGTAATTTGAAATCTAATAAATCATGTTTATTTTGTTTTTACGCCAACATCGAGTAATTCGATCAGTTATCTCGAAAAGATCTACGAAATTTCAATTTGTTTATGATGACATTTATAGCAAAATTAGTACAACAATTCTTTTAATCTTTTAGCACCTTATAAGAAAATATTGACCTTCAGGGTGTCAATTTTCTATTGACACCCTGAAGGTCAATATTTTCTGAATAGAAATAATGTTGTATGTTATTGTGTTTTGTTTTATATTATACTTATATCATAAACTTTTATAATTTAAAATTAGTGAACGGATAATGAGGAGATTATTTATACCTTAGAAATACAAGAAAATAATTGTTTATTCACGAAATACACTGTTGAATAAAGATTGAAAATCAAAATATGTATTCGATAGGTCTGCGAAGAGCAAATGTGTGAAGATCAAATCTTACCTTTGGCGGTGAATTGCATGGACAGGTTTCTTTGCGTTTGCCCCATTAAAAAGCAGCAACTGCAGCTACTAGGAGCCACATGTCTTCTGATTGCTTCGAAAATGAGAAGTACGAACTCATTACCTGTTGATCTTCTTTGTGCCTATACTGATTACAGTGTCACCTATGAACATGTTGTGGTGAGTAATTATAATTTTTTGTATTATACGACTATTATACTTTGAACAAACAATCTATGTCTATATACAAGAAATGGGGGATACCAATATTAGATACGTAAAATTTTTCATGAATGTAATATGCAAAAAAATTGTACCAAATTTACTCGATGACCCTCCCCCCTAGGTTGAACGCTTCTGATGTCAATAAAAAACTCGGATTTTCACTAATAGACACCAAGAAACTGACTTGATACCATCATTTTTGAACCATTGTTTCTCTTATGAGTAAGATTTTGAATAACGTATATGAGGTTGAAAATTACATTTACTTTAATTTAAATTTACATTTAACCCGGAGTTTGTGTTTTGTTTAGTTTACGCTTAATTACTGTAATTTTTAGTTACGTAATGACGAAGGTGTGTTTCAAGGTGCTATTTGTGGACTCTCCAAATATTTTCGTATTTTCAGTTGCTTTCAAACATTCAAGTGCAATTTCCTATGCAACATTAAGGTTTTTGTACCTAATTTGGCTACAAATTTTATGCGTTTAATTAATACGCTGTCGTATATATTTCTGATGTGAATATTTACACTGGGAAATTGTTTTTTCCCGCTTATTGAGTGTCGATATTTGGGGTAGTAAATACAGTGTACCCCGCGCTGTTGGCATTATATTGCTGGTAATTATAATGTTTCATCTCTTAATCTATTTTTCATTGTCGCATAAACGATTCGCATGCTTCGGTTGAGAGAATTTAAACCTACAATTAAGGGTGTTTAATTTGAATATCATTTGTGGTCGTTGTACGTACATGTTGTGGTTAAGGGATAGCGACATCATCTTATTAATCTAGTTCGTGTCATTTGTCCGGTTAACTATGGGAAAAAATCCAGATGACAAATTTTAAAAGTGTCATTTGGGGGACATCGTAATATTTTAGGAAAAATTCACGAATTATTCTACTTGAGGTATTATTTTGTGTTATTGAATTATTTTTAATTGTGTATTATCCTTTTTATTATATTCCACAAAGTATTGTCCAAAATGTTCATTGATAGAGTGTCTACTTGCATATTTGACGATAAAAATTGTCTTACTAAACTTTCAGAATAGGTGATCTGTCCATTTTGTGGAAAGCTTTCTCTTTTAAGTTCAAATATGAAATCGAAATTCTAAGGGATAACCTGTTCCTTAAGCTGCACCCGTTACACCACTTGGTTAGTAAATTTGGTACCCTTTTAGTCTGAACCCTCAAAAATATACCTAGTTGATTTAAGACTTCAAATGCTTCTCGTAAGTCAGTCTTCTTCGAAAATTGTGAATTTCTTTCGAATAAACTGTTATATTATTAACAAGTATCTGCAGTGTGTTTAAAATATGAATTAAATTCTTGAAAACACTGTTTTCAAGATTTACACTTTTTATCAAACAATTTTGACGTACGTTTCACCATTATTCGGCCTCTTCAGACTGATTGAATCAACGTAGGTACGTCATAATTGTGTAATAAAAGTGTGTAAATATGGAAAACAGTGTTTTCTTTACTTTTTCAACTTTGAAATGGATTTATATCAAGTAACCATGGTAAAATATTCAATAATTTTGTAAATTGAACTTGAATATATTCTTATATGCATTTCTATTTTTAAAAACATTAGGTACAATTGGTTTTTCATCGGAAACTGTGATTTTCAGTATAAAGTATACGCAGTCGATATTTATTTGCTAAACCATTTTTGTATTTTAAGAAAATTAAGTAAATATCCGTATCTGCTATGTATTTGGTTGATGAGAAATATGAACGTTTGCTGTTCGGGCTTTCGTCCATCTTCAGACATTGCAAACTAGTGTTATATTCATTTTGAAGCTTTGAAGTTCATTAGTAAATGTAGTAGTCCCATTAATTACTTAAACTATTAAATTTTGAACGGAGGATGACTTTGGGCCATACTTGGTACTCGTTCACGGAGATTTAAGTGCGATATCGACTTCCTCCACAAATTAGATAATTTCGAAAATTGCTTCCCTTCCACGAACCTCGAATTATCTACACCCCATCAAAGAAGGCGGACACGGAGGTCGATAATGTCAACTATCGCCCTTAATCTCGTACGGGTCACGAATTGCCGTCGTACTTTCTCGCGACAATCTGAGACAATGAAGAATCCCTCTTCGTATCCGGTAAGAAATGAATTAAAAAAATTATCTGCTAGCATCTGTATCGTGGACGTTCTTCGAGCACGCTTCTTCACGGATAGTCTCCATTACAGTTTGATTAGTTATTTCCTCGAAAAATGATATGTGCGACCGCAGATTGTCTTTTATTTCGAAATGCATCTTGACGGTGACCAGGCACCTTGATTCCTGCGATAATTATCCCGAAGTGCGATGGTGGAAGGTTCTGGTGGTGAAATTTCGTCGATTTAGGTTTTTTTTTACCATATAAATATACTTTGAAGAATATCAATGATTTTAGTAAATCTTGTAGTACGTGTTTTAACAAATGAGCGAGTTTTTATCGAAAATTGTTCACTTGAAAAAATGTTAAAATTTACTGCGTGGTATAAAATCTTTCTGCCACATTATTTCTTATCGTATTTTTGTTTTCGTAATATCGTAGATTAATTAGTGATTGTTTAGGGAAAAAGGTTTAGAAATTTATTAATATACGCCTACCTCTTTTCGTATTATTATAAAATTATTGTTTCCCATTGTATGTTCGAATGTATTTTGATCTTTGCTTTCTTAAAATCTGTTTAGTCAATAATGAAATACTAATTTAAATTTTGTTTGAAATTTTGTTCTTTCTATTCAATATTTTAACTGTGAACTGTATGAGAGTGACTCTCCTCTATCAAATGGTTGGCATAATGAAAATCGGTTTAAATCTTTTCAAAATGTTTTTCTACTTTCATTCTTATTTGGAAATTGCTGTAAGTTCTACTTATATAGAAATATATGTTTGAAAGAATAAGACAGTCTTTGAGAGTTTTCCAACAAATATCAAAAATCAAAAAATTCTATGAAATGTTTTCGAAGAAATACATTTTATTGAATCAATGTATCATTTTTTCATTTCAGGATACTGAAAACGTATATGAGAATATAAAAATTCACTATGCGTTTCTTTAGAATCTGTCATCATTTTTTTATACCTGTTAATGATACTTTTTTTTTAATTAAAAAATTCGGGACTTTTAGCCAATAGCCAGCTAGAGTAACACTAGTCCTTTACTTAATATGTTCCATAACAATATTCCAGGTAGCAGATCATCATTATCTAGTTTTTAGTTAATTTACTTTTAATTTTATGTTTTTCGATCAAAAATCCAAACTAAAATTTACTTTATTTGTTCTTAGAAATCTTAGTTGTAAAATTGTTTGTAAATTTTCCTTATTTCTTAGTTGGTATACCTGACTAAGAAATTTATTTGCTATGTTCATTTCCAGGTATACAATCCTTTTTTTTTTGTTAAACATCAGTTGTATACTATGGCTCTCATTCCAGGTTAGTCATAGAACTTACCTGGTATGTTCTGTGAGAGTAGCTATAAGTATTCAGTATGTAAAATTTCACATAGTATTAATTCAGCATTTGATAAAGAAGAGTACTTGGAAATGTCGTCATGCGTATTTGTATTGAATTATGAGAAAATTCTAAATATTGTTTCATTATGGAAATTAATTTTCTCCAAGTATCAATAATTTTGTATTAAAATTAATCTTATAGTAATACGCATGAAGATGTAAATAGCAATTGCTAAATAAAAATAAAAAATCATATCAATATTTCGTTAGATATTTGTAGTAAAATAAGAATATGAAAGCGGATAGTTGTATTGTTTCTGCTTTTCTATTTTTCAAATGTACTTTTGTCGAAAACCTTCGAAATAAAAGATTTCCAATGACTGATATCAGACATTGAAATGAATGAAAATCATTCGAACTAGTTAAAATTTGTAACGAATAGTTAGCATTAATAGAAACTATTCTGTAAGCAGTTGAAGAAGTCGTTTGTAACGACGAAACGCGTCATGCTATGTAGTGAATAAAGTATAAATCATAAGTTCAAATGTTTGAATTTAAGTTTATATTCAATTATAATGAATTTACATCAAGTAAACGCCAACACTATTAAATATTTAAAAACAAACTCAAATAATTCTCACACCAACTGGCAACACGGTCTAGCGCGAGTTGAAGTTGAACACAGTTGTCTTGAGATCTAATTTCTTTGCCTATTTGAGATGTTTGCCTTCTTGATGCACACACTCCTCCAATCTTTTCCTTAAATTTGTGAAGACTCGCTGGCACATCGCTCGTGGGATAGCTCACATTTCCTCGCGAATGTTGTCCTTGAGCTGGGCAATCGTCGTCGGTTTATTGGCATAAACGCGACTCTTGAAGTACCCCCAGAGAAAAAAATCCAGTGGCGTGAGATCTGGGCTCCGAGGAGGCCACGAAATGTCCCCTCGACGCGATATCAGTTTCCCATTAAACACTTCATTAACAACTGCCAAAGACTCATTGGAAGTATGGGATGTCGCGCCATCTTGTTGAAACCAAGTTCTGCTGTTGTAGCCTTCAGAATTATGCAGTTGTGTAAAGAAAAAGTTACGTAACATTGCTGTGTAGCGACCAGAATTTACTGTTGTTATTCCCTGGCCTCGCTCATTTTCAAAAAAATGGGGTCCGATGATTCCTTGAGCCGACATGGCTGCCCAAAGTGTAACTTTAAGCGAATGCAAAGGTCTTTGATGTTTCAATTGGGGATTATTTGCGGCCCAATATCGACTATTTTGTTTATTGACAAATCCACATAGGTGGAAATGAGCTTCATCCGAGAAGAGAATATTGTTCAAACTTTGAAATCGCTCTAATATTGTTTCGGCAAATTCACAACGTAAATGGTGGTCATTTGGTTTCAATTCCTGGACTAATTGTAGCTTATACGGGTGTAATTTAAGATCTTTAGACAAAATACGCCTTAATGATGTTCTTGATATGGCGAGCTCAGGTGATCTCTTTCGGGACGACTGTTGGGGATCACGCCGTACGGACGTCATAACTTCGATAACATTTTCCTCCGTTCTTACCGAACTTGGACGTCCCGCAGGTTTTTCATTTAATGTGGAACCCGAAGACTCAAACTTTCTGACCCAAGATCTGATCACACTATCACTTGGACATTGGTTTAGGTCATGTAAATTAAAATGCGAGCTGTAGTTTCAAATCGTCCGCGAACATCAAATGTGGAGAGTGAATATTATTTAGAGTGAATTTCATGTTAATGAATAAAAATAATGAAAATCTAACCTCTAAAATCCTATTCACAATCGACAAAAGCAAAACAGTTCGAAAACAATACTGCTCAAATGTTTTCTTCTGGCTAGTAGAACTTTCCGAGCATATTAAAATTTAAAGAGCTCTTAGGTTGTCTATGGTCGTCGGCAACACTGTTTTAATTGGTCGCGGTTACAGCTAGCTTGCTCTTATCTTTTAATGTAATAAAATGCAAATCTGGTCGTTTGTTATAGGTTATTAAATGCTGTGCTCGAGGTTTAACATTATGGTAATTAACTGTTATTAGATATACTTGTCTTATGTATTTTAAGTAATAAAAATCGTTAATAAGGTGCAATATGAAACACCGTTAATTATTTCACGCATTGTGCAAAGCGTCAAAAATTATCACACGGTATATTGTACTTTGTGTAAATTACTTGAAGAACTGCGAAGAATTGAGTTGATATATTTGAGTTGTATGAATACTTGATAATGAGTTAGTACCCCGAAACATATGTAGTAAATTGAACCATTTTGAAGAATTTAGGTTAGTGCTTTTAATTACATTATTTATTTTTGTCAAGATTGTCTTGTGTAATGAATCTTCTGTCTTTCAGATTTACAGATAATTTCAATTTTTTGTCTTATATTGCTTAATTGTCATATTGCTTAATTATTATGTGCAGGCTTAGGCAATGGTTTAAAGAATTTTGTAATTTTTTCTTGCTGGGCAGTTTTTGAAGTTCATTCAATTCAGACTGATATTAAGGAATGTATAAAAAATAAAAAATCGCAATGCTCAGTAGCCATTCTTAAACCTTCACTAAGAATTTACAAATTAAATGTCACGTTTCCTGTGCTTGTTGAAGCCTCTTCCTCAATAGGCTGTGAATTTAACATTTCCTCCAAGTTGCTTTCAGTCAAATCTACACCTTGCGATTGAAGCAACATCTGAATGTCACTTGATTCTATCCGTTCAAACTCATCTCGTTCTAGCATTCGCAATTTCAGTTATGTTTTCTGCAAAGTTTGAATGTGCACAGATTCTTCGTCATGTTCTGCAGTCAGAGTAGCCCACAGTTTTTCCATCATAAATTATATGTGTATGGTTTCATTTCTTCCAATGATTCCTTTGTGTTTTCTATACATTTTGATATGTCAAAATCCTTCCAGCATTCCATAAAATTCATATCAAGATCACATTCCACATCATCCAATATGATTTTGTAGGTTCGTCTAATGTAATAGAGCTTCAAGGCCTGGAGTATCTCTTGCTCCATAGGTTGAATCAAGCCGTCATGTTGGGAGGAAAAAATGTCACTGTATATTTGGATTCATAATTTCAAGTTTGGGAGGTTGACCTGGTGCATTATCTGAAACTAGATCTGCTCAAAGTCTAAATTCTTTTTTTTTCAATTTTCAGTTTCAACTTCCGAAACAAAAAATTCCGGAGCCACTTACAAAAAACAGCGATTAGATCGGCGAATAAAGAAATCTATTGCCGCGAATATAGAAATTTGGTTGCATTTTTTCAATACGTGAATAGTGAAAACGCGAATAAGGAGCTTTTACTGTAGTTGCGATTATTATATGATCGCTGTAACGATAATTCGGTAAATAAAAGAAAACCGGCATTACGTCAAGGTGAAGTTTAAAAGAAAGATGAGCTAATAAATCTCGCATCTATTTTCCGATTCAATGGTTCGAAAAATTCGCATCAGCTTGGCCACCTCGTCTAACACTCCGGTACAACCGTATCTAGTTCTTAACATTCGACGATACCCTCGCTTACCGCGTCTCGACAGATAAAACGAAGGCATGATATATGTAAATGTTCAAATTGTAATTATTGTAAGGCTTGTGGCACCCTTCTTGCAGAAATATCTTATTGTCGCATCGCCGTTAAGAGGGAGGTAGGACAATACAAATTAGAAACACGAACGGCACAATGAGTAGGACGCTGCTCTGTGGGAAATGAGGAGGAGCAAAGGAGTTCCTCGGCGATTTCCAATCGACCCTCTTGACACCGCTAAAGACTTATGGCCTAGGATCTGTCCGAGGACCCTATGCGAAATAGAATGCGCTAGACTAGAACTAGACCAGGGGTGCCCTCATGCAAACAATATGAATAATGAAGAAACCGCACCGACTCCAATGAAATACGTTAATATTTATTTTACCGGCAGTATTTGCCTTCGAGGCGACGCGTCCTTATCTGCCCGTGAGGGTTTGTTTCACAATGGATCATCTACATTTGCAACAAGAACGAGTTTTTAATTAAATTTACTTTGGCGACCACCGTGCTATCCTCCGATTATAATGTCGGATTTTTCTATGCGGTGGAATTATTTGTAACTACTTTTGGATCGTTGTATAAGAGGGCCAAATGAGCAAGTCACCTTGGGGAGTGTTTGATACAATAGTGTTCTATTAGGTTATCAAGAAACCCTTCTTTTGATAGTTGTACTTTTGAAAATTATTGCAAATTTTATTGCAGGCTAACGAATGTATATTCATATGAATGTTTTTTCGAAGACTGAAATTCAAAGTTGACTTTTCCAATGTCAACTGTCAGTTTGACATTCGAACGCTGACACTTGTCAAGGTGCAAGCGCTAACAAAAACCGTCACTTTACAGGCTTCCACTTTCCACCAATAAAAGGTTAACTAGTATTCAACTAGGTTTTATTTCAAAACGAGCTAACCCTGCGAACTTCAATAATGTTCTATTAGGTTATCAAGAAACCCTTATTTTAATAGTTATATTTTTGAAAATTATGGCAAATTTTATTGCAGGCTCAATATATTCATTGAATGTTTTTTCGTTTTTGAACAACTGTCAGATTGACATTCTGACACTAAAAACGCTAACAAAAACCGCCACTTTAGAGGCTTCCACTTTTCACCAATAAAACCTAAACCTGCGAACTTTGTACGCTCATATATTTTATTCGTTTTTGAACGAAGTTCTGAAAACTGTAAAATACATATAAAAGGTATGAAATGATCTATTATTCGACTGTTATTCAAGTAACTGTTCATAGTTATAAATATTAGACTTGATAAAGATGCCTTGATAAAGATGATAAAGTTCGTCAATTCTGAAGTACGAAACTCCTCGTTTCTTGCAAAAAAGATTGCCAACATCGAAGAATCTATCTCAGGTAAGTTAGGAATATTTTCTTTGATGAAACTACTTTCCATTGTGATATTAATATTGAGTAATAAATAGTTATTTCGTCGCTTTGGACACAAATCAAGAAATAACAGAGGTGTAAACAGCCGTTGCGGTTAATGACGTAATTAATTGCACTTATTGGTGTATGCAGTCATGTGAAAATAGGTGATAAATATAGCTTTTAATATTAATTTTATTGAATTACTCTAGTAACACTAACTTCAATGAAATTAACAAGAATCATGAATTTGTGATTTGTGTCAACATCCCTATTGTTGTAGCTTATTATCGTGACTTTCTCTATGAAGATAACTAACATATTCCTCGATTTGATAGTCAAAATAATGCATGAAACGATTTCTTTTAAATCTCAACTCGACTGTTCTATTTCTTTCAACCTACGAATTAATAAGTAGGTCACCGTGTTGACATATACATTTATTCTGTTCCTATACTGTTACGTAGAGAAATATGTCGGTTTTTCCGTTACTCTGCATAATCTATATATACATGTACTTGTTCCTCATTTTATGTCTCCGAACTACGAACGGAAACATTCCCATAGTCTTCCGACGCAATAGGAACAATACTTCCGCATCCCCCTGCATAAATTTCAATAGTTTAACGAACTTTAGACAACAGAATTTTACCTGCGAATGGAACCTTCGAATCAGACTGTTCCTGGTTAATCCAGATTTCGTAACGGCCCTAATGCAAATCGGGAAGAAGACGCGATATTCCCACAGAAAGCAGTGGAAACGGAATCGGAAGAGTTGTAGATGTTATTAAAAAGTCGCCCGATATATATAATATGGGTATACGTGTGAGAAACACTATCCGCTATTGTTGCCGTGAAAATCCCGATACGGGACCCTTCGCGGGTTGGGATAGTCGAAGAAGGGCTCGATAAAGGACCGGAAAGGTTTCGGCGCTTCCCATAATCGTACGAATTCGTATTGTGCATGAGCTACTCAATACGCATACGTAAATACCGACTGATCACATCCTTCATTAGGCGCTTTCGTAATAATAACGTCTGGTTTAGGAGGCTTTCTCGTCTGGGTCTTGCATGGGCCCATGTAAGGTATGATATTGCCAGACGTTCAACTCGCATATCTGACACAGTATGCATTCCGATGAGAGTGTTTCTACTACACCAATTGTAACGGATCCCATTGTTATCATCTCCTTTTTTTATTTGTTAAATCTTTGAGTCACTTAAAACTAACTGAGAATTTCACACGGTATGGTTTATGACCAAAAATATAACGTTCTAATTCTTTCCTTCGAATAAGAACAATTTTTTATGGGTTATTATACATAATGCCCGGGCATTATGAATAAAGACTAATAAGAGGTGGTAATTTTATAATAATTACTCAAATAGATAATTGATGAGGCCGATACTTGGAGAAAATTGATATCCATAATACAACAATATTTAAAATTTTTTTTTTCTCATAATTTGATATAAAATACGCATGACGACGTTTCAAAGTACTACTCTTTATCAAATGCTGGATTAATACTGATTATAATACGAAACGTCGTCATGCGTATTTTATATTAAATTATGAGAAAATTTTAAATATTGTTGTATTATTACTCAAATAATTAAATTATCCGGGAGTTTTTTATAATGTTCATCATCTATGAAGAAGAATAATGAAAAACAGGTTTCATTACTTTTATTCTCATTTGACAGAAAACATCATTGAGAACTTAATAAAACTAAAACTGGCAGTG
Organism: Henosepilachna vigintioctopunctata; assembly: GCA_030704895.1. NCBI lineage: Eukaryota > Metazoa > Arthropoda > Insecta > Coleoptera > Coccinellidae > Henosepilachna > Henosepilachna vigintioctopunctata. The sequence goes on along the minus strand of JARQZJ010000002.1, from coordinate 6,001,003 downwards.
TTAACATAAAACAAAAAAATCACGTCATTTCTTCAAATCAACTGAGCTTTAAACAATTTTTAGTAAATTTTTCGGACAGTCCGAATCAAATTATTATCAAACTGCCCAATGGTCACGTAGCAATATTCATAATGACCACACAATGTTATGACAAAAGAGGTTTAGATGATAATTAATCACTTTGTCCGATGGACCTAGCCATTAAACATAATGTCCGGACATTATGAATAATGAATAATAAATCAATTGGACCATAATATATACATTTTAGTGATATTCAGTAATATTGAATTTGGAAGTTTGATAAGAATATCCTTAGGTTAGAGGGAATATAGAAAAAATTCAAATACCATTGAAAGGAAATTATGTAAAAATTTAAATACCTACTCACAAAAAACATCGTCCAGGATATGATGCTTAAATTTTAGAAATGTTCAGTTTTATTTAATCTGAAACTTGAACAAGTATTTCCAAGTTAGGTTTTTTTAACTTGAATTTTAACGATAAATATAAATATAATATAAATATAAATTTGTGAGAAAATTTTGAAGGACTTTTTAAGTACCAAATTCTTCTAGTTTAATCTAAATCTCAATTGCCCAAAACCTACTATCTAATTGTTGTTTACTTTCAATTCTGTGTGAATTCTATTCAGAAATATTGAAAGTCGCCTAAATTTTCTATACAATGTCGACAAATAATCATCAAATGTATACCACTACCTGCAACATTGATCTCCTTTCAATCTGTCTAAAATTTTTCTCAGGAATTCTGTTCACCTTGCAAAAATAACATTTCGTGCTATATATTCGGATATAAGAACTATTGATACGGTCTATAGAAACGGAATTCGTGAACCTTGTGTGAGGGGTAACGATATATGACATAAAAATGGGAGACAACCCCTGGTGAATTCTGCGTTATTATTTAGAGCAGGTAGTAAGGAAGTGGTAGTAAGAATATAACATTCCCACGATTTCAATTTTGCAGTGACTCTGTAGCGGGGAAATGCCACAATAGCGCAAGATTTTGACAATTGGCCTATTAACATAAACGTGAAATATTTTTGACAATTATACCTACTCAGTTTCATTTCGTCGACATCTCTAAGGGGGTTGTTTTTATCGTGTTTTTTTGAACATCAAACTTTTCTATTCGTATGACTGTATACCTTTGAAGAAAAATATATTTATAACAAATAAATAACGGGTGTTTTTTTTGAGGTATAGAATTTTAAATTGCAATAAAACAACGATGGATCATTCGATTGTCAAGAGTTTTTTTTTATTCGAAAGATAATCTTGTGGCATTACATTTTAAATATGATTTCTAGCATATGACCGCCACGACTGGCTCGGATGTAGTCCAATCTGGACATCCAATTTTTGACGACTTATTCCAACATTTGTGGTCGGATATCGGCAATAACACGGCGAATATTGTCTTCCAAATGGTCAAGCGTTTGTGGCTTATCCGCATAGAACAATGACTTTACATAGCCCCTCAGAAAGTAGTCTAGAAGTGTTAAATCACAAGATATTGGAGATCAATTCACAGGTCCAAAACGTGAAATTAGGCGGTCACCAAACGTGTCTTTCAATAAATCGATTGTGGCACGAGCTGTGTGACATGGTGCGCCGTCTTGTTGAAACCACAGCTCCTGGACTCATGGTTGTTCAATTCAGGAATGAAAAAGTTAGTAATCATGGCTCTATACCGATCACCATTGACTGTAACGTTCTGGCCATCATCGTTTTTGAATAAGTACGGACCAATGATTCCACCAGCCCATAAAGCGCACCAAACAGTCAGTATTTCTGGATGTAACGATGTTTTGACACAACTTGAGGATTATCGTCACTCCAAATGCGGTAGTTTTGTTTGTTGACGTAGCCATTCAATCAGAAGTCCGCTTCATCGTTAAACAAAATTGTGCGTGATACGTTTTCCGCACAGAACCATTATTTTCGAAATAAAATTGCACTATTTGTCAGCGTTGTTCAGGCGTGAGTCTATTCATGGTGAATTGCCAAACCAAACTGAGACTAAATCACTTCTCAGCTGTTGAATCGGTCGCCATCTTCAACAGTAATGCCAACTTAAAGTTCTATACCTCTAAAAAAATACCCTGTAGAATAAGTAAATGTGGTTTATTCAGCATCATTAATATAAAACAATGAATCATTAAAAAAATTTTGAAATAAGTTACTTATTATTTTTCACTGATTGATGCAAGAAATTCTCAAATTTATCATAATTATCACATGTGAATGATCACATTAAACTTTTTAAATCTTCTTGATTAAATAGTATTTAGAGGTCTTATACTCCTAGATATGTCAAAATAAAAATAATTTCTATCTCTGGTCCCATAATCGTGTATTTGACAGACGAATCGCAATCTAAAGTAACGAGGCGGCAACTTTAGATTCATCTTGTAGATAAAATCAGTTGTTCTATGTCCTATTCTTCGTTTTACGTTCATCATATTTAAAAGTTGCATTGTAGCAACTGACAGGTGTATATCTATCAGTTATATCATCAGTATTTTATTCTGCAATACTTGAAATTTACCTAACTTACTTTGAGATAAGTGTAATAAAATCGTAGAGCAGTACTCATATTGCGGCTGTAAAATTGGCCTATGTATTATTTTTCGTGGATATGTACTGAGGACTTTACCTATTCTTTCTAGAAAACAAATTTTTCTAAAAATTTTATGTCAAATATTTTCACAGTTGGCTTTGTAGTCTAGGTGTTCATCTAAGATAACATCTAAATATTTATACTGCGATACCTTTTCGATACTACGATTATAGTACTTGATATATATCGCCGTGTTATCATATTTGCAATTCTACTTTCGAAGTCTACAGCCAACTATCAGATATTTGCTGGAATTCAAGTTTATGCTCATACTATTGCAGAGAGTCATGTGTACAGTGAACAGGGGTTCTGTTTCACTTTATTGACCTCCATATGTCAATATCTTCAAAATTATTACCACATATGTACATCATTGTATCGTGAGCAAATAGAGATATTTCCATTCTTTATCACCTTATCCAATTCGTTTAGGTATAAGAAAAACAACATTGGTCCCAATACAGTTCCTTGTGGTACCCCATATTTTGAATTTTGCGTTTTTATTACTTTTGAAAGTGATGTATACCTAATGTAATAACGTGATAAATGATGTCTTTTTCGAGGGGTTAAATTAGATTTTTTTTGCAGAGTTGGGAGTTGCTGGTCCTCTCGAAACTGGATTGGAACGTCTCCGCCATAACTGGCTTCGACTACGTCGATCACATAATCGAAAGATTTCCGTGGGGTTCGGATAGCGAGCTTCTGCGTCGACACGCTCACACGCTGGTGTCCATCTCTTATACAGGTACGTAATACATATAATTTGCCACTAGTAGTAATTGCAGAGCGGAGCGCGAATGGGTCACCTTAACCCCCTTCTTATTTGCGATACCGTTCCCGCTGGTTTATTGATAGTCCGACAAAATGACGTTTTGAATTTCTATTCAAAAGAAAAGCTGCAATGTATTTGCAAACTGTTTATTTTGATATACATTTATTTTAGGATGAATTTAAAGTTGAAGATGTTGAATTTTATGCAAGAAGTAGAAAAAAATTGAAAACGTTCCTTTAAATTACGTTTTATGAAATACTGAAAAAATGTACAATATATAATATGAAAAAAGTATCAAATTAAAGAAATGAAGAGATTAAAATTTTCTATACAATTGTCTCGAAACACTTTCGAGTATTTGCTTTAGAAATCGAGATATTTGAAATTTCTAAATATTTACAATGTTGAGAAATTTATAAAAAATCGAAAAATGTAACTTTTTTGTGTTTAATCGGATCTAGAAATTCTAATGAACGAAAGACATATATCGGAAGTATAATTTTTTCAATTCATTTATTTAAAAATCATAAAACAAAAAATTTCAAAAATTTTCCATTTTTAATTTAGAAAATCTCATAAAAACTCTCATATGTATCCGCTTTCGATAAATTCAAATTCGAAGAAAAAAATTCTGAATTGTATTTGAAAAGGTTTTTATTTAATCATGAATTTAATTGAACAATTCAAATTAAGTCAATTTTAATTAAGTATTGAATAAAATATTTCCATTTCTAATAAAGACGAATCTCGAAAATAATTCCAGTTTCTTAAAAAAAATTTTAATTTGATTTTTCATTGAAACTTTGTTCTAATTTTACATGTTTTTGAGATATTTTCAAAAAGATAATTTTGAGTGGTTTTTAATTTGTTTCTACCCCCTTAATAAAGTTCAATATTTTCTACAAACATGTCTATTGAATTTATAGTAAAGTGAATTAATATTTAAAAATGTAGCCTTTTTGATTGTAATTTAAAACGCATTTTCCCGGACTATTAAAAAATAGACGTCCACTGAGCGAAGTGGACAAACATTACAGTGTACCGATTGACAGCTGTGAAGCTATGCGGACACACATTGCTTTTCACAGTTCCCCATTCGGGAAGGACCCCCGCGACAGCTGCCCAGATCGAGTGCGATAATCTAACACGAGGAAATAAACTATTATTACGGAGTTATCAGTTGCATTGATAAAGGGATTAGAGAATAAGGGTCGGTCGCGTTAGATCGCCGATTGTACTTGTCGTATCTCAAAACGGGCTATTACGATTTTCTTGAGACGCCCAGCAACCCCGGGCTGTTGTAGTAACGGCATATTGAGCTGGCTTATATTTTTTTGCGGCATTAGCATTTCTTTGGCGTATTATACCGTGTTTTTTTCCTTTCGGATTTCTTTCTATTTGTGACGAAAGGTTTCATTAGTAGGCCCCCCTAGAGGTTTTCGTATTTTTTTCTACGCGCAAAAGTCGAGAATTAGAATGGGTATCAGTTTCTTGGGATTAGCATCTCATGAATTATTCATTCGACGTTATTTTCGGTTGTAGAAATGAACCGTGTTTGTTTCGATGGTCATTTTTTATTTCATGGCCGACTGTAATGATTTTTTCGAATCAAAACAAATTTCAACATGGAAATTTATATTGAGAATGAAACACTTTATTAACTTACTGTTGTATAAACCGTAATAGTTTAGATAAAGTTGAACTTGATATAGAATTTTATTCGAAACATTTCCTGAGTCATTTTCAATGAATGATGGCACATCTAGTACAATTAATTTGATACAAGTAATGAAAAGCAGTAAAGAACGAAACTGATGAAGTAATGAAGTTTTTCTCTAGCGTTAAGTAGAATTTCAACAAACGGCATCTTCTTTCGATCGATCGAGTGAAAAGTTTTTTTGTTTTATAATGCTATATGAAGAATAATTGTTTATCGTAGCAATTGTTACTGTGATTATTGTACTTGTCAGTATAGTGTAAATTAGATTCAACAATTCTAAGCATTATTTTGTATATGTCAAATTTAATTGCTTCTTGAAACTTTTATCAAAAATACACCAGTGGAAATAAAACATTTACTGCTATGTTTTATTGTTAATATTGAATTTTTTGATGATGGAATTTCAAGCTCATAATAGGCAGATTTCATCTGAATGACGTAGATGAAATGTGTCCCCTAACTGGGGGTATACGGGGTGTTTTATTGAGAAATTATTTGCTCTGGTATTTTGAAACTGTTTCACGTAGATTTTCACATTTGTCAGAAAATGTGGGTACTATATATACATTAACAAGTTTTGTTCAATAAGTTTTTCTGTCTACTATCAAATATATACGAAAGGGGCAAGTGACAGGTTGATCTTCCCGAACACTACGCCACTGAAAGAACTGCAAAATACTTTCTTTTGTAGCTATAAAGCCATTATTTTTCAAGGTTATTTTAAGTTGCACATGAATCTGCAAAATTTTATGATTTTAAGTACTATGTATTAATTTATTACATCGTTGTTTTCGCTCGATGGATTACTTTTATTACATACACAAGCGAATTTTAATCGATATTGGGAAAAAACGTTATTCGTCGAAATATTGAATTGAAACACCTCGAGTGACAGCGAGAAAGACACATTTCATTCAATGAATTTTCTTTGAATCTATATTATGGGTTAGTCTTTTAATTCTTTTTATTGTTAAAATTTTATTTAGTAAAGTTTGTAAGTCTTGAAATTAGTTTGAATTAGATTTTCAAGAACTCTGTAATGAGTTTATCTATTTCTCATTTCTTCAAGATTTGCAACTCCTGAATTAGTGTTAAAAAACAATAGAAAAACCATAGCAATGTCGCCAATTTGATTGAAAATATAAATATATTCATTAAATTTTAGAAATAATTCAGAATATTAATAGTTCATTATTGTTTCGATTTAAATTCCTTTGTTATCTTTTTTTTTATTATATACGTCTTTTAAGAAGCTTTCTCCTGATTTCTCATTTTTATTTTGAATTAATTTTGCTCCGTGAAACTTCTAATTTTTATGTGAGTATTCGTGAAAAAACTAGAAATTTGTAAACAATTCTCGATCTTGTTGCGCAACTACTTTCGAAGGATAAGAAGTTCCTTGTTGAATATCGTTGAACTCTCGATATTATCAACCACGCTCATTTTTATCAACTTCTTCGAAATTTCGATCGAGAAAGACGCCCATCTCTAGTTTCAGAAATTGATACGGTCAGTCGGTAGGCTCGCTGCGCAAGTAATTTTTTTTTCGATCCGAGAAAGGTTAACAGACCGAATATGAATGATAAGGTAGTACGTACGTGTTGCTTATCTGTTCAAACTGACTTACGAGCACTCTGGGAGCATCAGCGGCATATGATCGTTCTTTGTATACGAAAGTAAATAGTTTATAAGATATGCTAGACGCCTTGTCGTTATTAGTTTTTGCGTCCGTGAACTTTATAAAAATAACCATACGTAGAAGAATAAGGAATAACTTAATACACTAGTTGGTGGTTATTATCGTCGCTGTTTCATCACTTCCTGTTGAAATGGCGTGATTGTTTTTGAAAGACGAAATGAAAATATATTATCGCCAAACAATATTTCTTCGTGTTTTGGGAAATTTGATTGCGGTAAAAACAGTTAGAGTCTTTCAAACTGCAAATGTTAATCAGAAGGACGATTATTATTGAAATATGTAATACTTAAATCGAAATTGAAACTTTTAAATCTAATTTGCAGGTATATTGTGTGATAAAACACTTAAAATAACCTCGAATTCAGTTCAATAGTGAAAAAATATATTCTTATTCTCATCATTTTGGAGGCTATTAAATATATAGATGTGAAATTTGTTGCATATTATACATAATATTTGAATTATGATGATGGGAACTTTATGATTTCTCAGGTAGCCTGAGAAATCCCTGGATTTAAATATATCTTATGAAATTGATATTTGATACTTGATATTTTATTGAAATTATTTTGTTATATTACGGGGTAATTTTCCTAATCATTCGATTTCCTCTTATCTAGTATTTCAGTATTCAATAATATCAGCTTTGAAAGGCCTTGAAAGCATGTATGTAGTTGCATGGTTGTATTCTGTACTCATTTTTAATATTTTGACAGTTTTAGAAACAAACGCAATCAAATCAAAGTCTTGAAATTTTCGTCATTTGTAGCAAAATTGGTATACGGAAAAAATCTAAATGAATGAAATTCGAGCGCTTGGAAATATAGACTACGTTGACAAATTGTTAAAATTTTCCAACATATTTGAAAAAATTTGGTACAGAAAAATGGTATCGTTTCCTTGGTTGATTGACTTTTTAATACATTAACTTCTCTTCTAAAATTTCAGTTCCATTTATAGTATATTTTAAAATTTAAATCCTTATAGGAATTCAGTATTTTTCATTTAAAATGTGGAAATTTTCTCATACATTATCCTGAACTGACAATTCATTTCAGAAAATCAAGCAAGTCCTTCTCACTTTAGCCATTAAAAGAGCGAAATGAATATATCATAATTACATTTTCCTTTATCTATATGTTTTATATGTATTTTGATTCTTAGTTTCTAACGAAACTTTATTTAGACTTCTTAGATTAATTTCTTACTAGGCTAAAAATGTTTACTGATTGGTATTTTCGAACCAAATTTGGGGACATTGTAAGAAATTGCAAATTCAAGGGTTTGAGACACCCTGGTCCCAAAACTAACCGAAGAATAATCCAGAAAAACCTTTAGGCGATCAAATTTTATCTAATCACATTTCGACTATAAGGATCACCACACACGACACCTAGTGTGTGATGATCCTTAATTAGATATTACAATTTCATACATTAAAATTATTTTCAAAAGTAATTACACTACCGCACAAACTAACAATTAAAATTTGAAAATACATGTGGAATTTGTATCTACCGAAAAAAGGGAAGTAAGCCTTTTATACGAAGTCGAACTGAAACTCGACCACAAAGCGGCCGAATCGAGTATTTTTATAAACTTAACTAATCTATTCAATTCTGTCAATATCTTATCTAAAATATGTCTCATAATTACATTCGTTCCTTAGTCTCGATATGCCTGGCGATGATTTAATTATGGACCTTTGTACCCATAAATTTAGATTTATCGGAAGTATCGCATGGTTTATTCTCGTTTGATCTCAATACGTAACCTTTAAATTCAAAAACTAATTAACGTCTTCTTATTCCAAAGTTGAAAATTCTGATTAACATTGTATGTAAACAAATGCTTCAAGTGGCGACCGAACATTAAAGGTCCTCGACATGTGTTCGGTCCAAATTGCACCTGGAGATTCGTCATCACCACCATCATCTTTTAGTGCTATGATCGCGAATAAATTACGTACAGGCAGCATCTGTTCTGGTCAGGTTTTTTTAGCGGTGGGCGAATCGAACGCTCTCGCAATTCCATTTGGAATCCCCGCAATCGCGACAAAGAAAGGGGTGCGCTGTTGCCGAATGGACCGGCTTCGAAACCGAATCACCTTTCGATGGTTGGCTATTGAAATGCAGGGTTGAATTCGTGGATTTGGTCTTTGGACTTTCGTTGGTTCATTTTCGTCGTAATTTACTTGTTGGGAATTTACTTTTTAAATATGCTGCCATGCTACAGGGGGCACTCCAAAAACAAATTATGTTTGGACGAAAACTAACGAATAATTGATTCATATTTAATGTTAGTTCTATTTAGTTCATATTTAGCTTACTAAAATTTACTTCAAATTATTTGTCTTCTTTTTATATTTAGAGAATTGGAATTAAGAAATTCGGGTTATTAATGTACCTCCTTTTTTCTTAACGAGTTTGACTGTGTTTTTTATCTGTGAACAACTTGCATACATCGATATATTATTCCTTTTCTTTATGCTCTATTGTTAAAAGATATTTAAAGATGAATTTATTTCACAGAAAAATATTACTTTCAGCCTCTTTTGCTTCGGATGTTTCCAACATTAATTTAAAATTTTCGGAATAAAAAATACAATTTAGTCTGTATTAATTCTTCGATAAAGGTGTAGTGTTAGAAAACTCGTTATGATTTGACAATGTGAATACGAAAAGAAGGCGCTTTGTAGTTCTATTAGTAACGATCTTTTTCCACGAAACTGTGAAGTTAAAATTTTCATTGCGATGAGTGACTCGAGTGCAAGCATCATTTAGTAGATGGGTTTTTGTGCTCCAAATATAAAGAAATCGGAAATTTTGGCTTCAACACCTGTGGAATAGAGGTTACATTATCGCGTGACGATAATAGCGTGATGTAACCGACCAGACGAATTTCATCACTTTTTCATACATTGTAGTCTGCTTAAAGAACTTTTCGTTCTTTATATCGTATGTAGGTACAATATGGGGTCGTATATGCGATATTATTCATATTTCTGAACAGATGTATAGCTTTATTCTAGGTTTGGAACTGTTGTAACCCGTATTCGAACCATTTCCTAATAGAATATCATCATAAGTATGTTTAATAATCTGATGACGACATCCGGTTCTTATAAACGAGGTGGATCGCCTAAAAGGGGCAGCGATCACATGTTTCGCCTACGAATTAGCATGACATTAATATCGCACCCCTTTCTTCTTATTTCGCTGAATATTTGGTTCAGCTGACGAAAAATGCCTACTTCGCGATGGAGCACGTGTCCGCGGACACCCGTAGTTCCTCCCCAATCCGGTCCACCTTCGATTCGTCTCCCCGTGCGTATTTATTTACAATCCCGAATCGGAATTCGGAATTAAAAGTGCCAGAACTGGAACGTATACACACACACCTAGTCGATAAACGCCAGGTGCCCTTATGATAAAAGCTCGCGAGAGGTAGGTGGCCGAGTATATGACGCGTGCACTATCGGAGACGAGGTGACTAGCCAAACGTCAGCTTTAATTGGTTTTTCGTTTGCGTTTAAATGGGCATAGAGAATAAATGGGCCGTTTTATTAAGCAGTTTTGTCGCATTGTTATTCGAATTATCAGAGTTGGTCACAATAGGTACAGTTGCATCTGGACTCGGCTTTTCCAATTGATAATATTATACTTGGCCTATTCTGGTGCCAATTTATCAAAGTATTGTTGAAATTATAATGAAACATTAATATTTCATAATAAGGTGTTTTGTAGGAATGCGCCATGGTTCTATCACGTGTCCGCTACTTTCCAAATGTTCAAGTGGTTTAGTTAGATACCTCTGTATTTAAGGAATCTAAATCGAGATCCTTATCGAATGAGAATATAGATTGAAATAAATCGAGTTGAATCGGTTTTAATACTACTTCAATCTTTGGAATTTTTCTTTCGACTATAAAATTTTATGAATGTTGACGAGTTCATTCTTCATTGCCACTCTATCTCTAGTCGTGTATTCTCATATCCCTAAGCTGTAACATTTCCTCGAATTCCTCTTCTGTCTTTGATCTTCTAATGATTTTACCTTCAATGGATTGTTGGAAGTTGTAATTATCATTGCGCATAAGAAGATTTCGGTCTGTTCTCGTCATTTTGATAGTACCAAACGTTGACAGTCTCTGTTTGGCATTCTAACGACTTTGTTTCTCACTTTGGATGTCCATGGTACCTTTAAAATTCTACTATCCCTACACACTGTTGAGGCAAATTCTATTGAAATATAAATTTTTTACACAGTAAATACCGTATACCTGATTCTACGGGTTAATAGGGATGGGGTTTACCTGTAAGGACTCTTATAATGTCATAATAATATTCTAGGTATTAAAATCTTAAGTAGGATTTAAAATCTACTTGTAATATACCTAATAATTAATAATAAAGACATATTTTATTCATAAACTACCCTTGAATGTTTTCATTTTCAAACCAATTCTTTTAAGTTGGTTTATTATATTCTTTCATGTGCTTATTGAAACTTTTCGCTGGTGTATCTCTTATATTAAGTATAGTGAACGATTGCAAATAATTACAAACGCGATTGAATTATAAAATCAGAGAATCGCAAGTAATATGGAATCTCTTTTGAAGTCCCTTCATTTAATACAAATAAGACATAAATTATTCGTTAGATTAAATGCGGACAAATAAAAAACAGCACGATACCAATCCTATCTTGAGAAATGCGAATAATTTAAAAATTAATTAAACTAATTGCTCGATAAGAATAGTGATTCCGCTGCGTTCTCCCACTTCTAAATCACCAGACGTTTGTATCGGCCTCGCTAACAGCTAATCTCGACTAAGGGTAGTAGCAATGGTCCCAGCTTTTGTAATAAAAAAAAACTGAGGGTCCCTTACTTTCTTGCTACCTTCGATTGTGATTGTGTATTTATTGTGCCAGGGATATTGTATTGTGCGCCCAAGACGCGTCGGTATAATAATAATTCTCCTTGCACCCTCTGGGTAGGGTGCTTTCTTGCGGAGCAGACGTTCAAGCTGTTTTACCGGTACAACCCCTCGAAGACTTTCGGGGCTTCTGGTCACCGTTGCAGCGTACTTTTCGTTCCTTTCACGCAACGAATATCGTTAATATTATTGTTGTCGAGTTTAAACGTCTGCGAACTTCTTCTTTCATCACGAGTTGAGATGATGTTTTATGGAATCCCGTGAATGAAATGGAAAATGTTTTTAGGCAGGACGGATTGTTCCATTTCATAGAAGTTGGTGGTGAAAATTAATATTTTCTGATATATAGTAATGAAATGAAACAATAACTCAAGCAGAATAAGAACAAAATATACATTATTACATATTAATATTTTTTAATAATTTTTTTATTAATTTGTATTATTGAAAAAACCTTCAACGAAAGACTTGAAATAATAATGAAAATATAAGAACGGTTCAATTTTAATTTCATTATATACACCTCATATATTTTTGGGGATAAAATAATCCAAAAACTTGATAAATACAAATATTATACGAAATTTTCACAAATATTCTTTTTTTTCTTAAATTTGGAATTTAAGGTTTTAGATATTCTTATAGGAATATTTAACCTATATTTGTTGTGTAATTTGATGTATTAGTTGTATTCATTGATATTTATATTTATTTCCATAAAATAGAGGTACACGAGGTTCAAATATTTCCAATAAGTAGGAAAAAATTGTTTTTTTTGAGTTAAAATCAACACATAAAAAAAATTTCGCAAAATATTAAAATTGAAATAATTTTTCCCTGTATTTATTCAAGTCATGGTATTGCAATAAAATATAAAAGAAGGTTAGAAATGTAGAAAATCGTATAAATTCCCCTGTGCGTTTGATATACATTTGGTTAAATTAATATTTGATAATATTTCCTTTTAGATTTTGTTGAATTCTAAGGATTATGCATTCCCCAGATCTGAAAATATCAGAGTTTTATATCAGAGTTCTTACGAAATTTAAAGCGTAGTCCAATGTTAAATTATCTAAATGGATGGCTGCCAAAATAGTTGACAAGTTGTGTATGCAATCTACATATGTTTAATGTACTTTTGAAGAAAAATTCTTCAATTAAGTACAATAATTTCTCATATTCTGGAAATTTACGTTTGTCTTACTCTCGATTCATATCAATAACCATAATAATAATAATCTTTATTCATATAATATACACATTACAGTAACTCTGAAATCTACAATAAATTTTTGGATACTCATAAATACATGATTATTTTAATTATAAACATTCCAAAATCCTCAAAAAATTAAAATACCTGTGGTGCAAAGATTTTTTTAATACTATTTTCTAATAATAAGGTACATAGTATTTCGACCAAGAAATTCACAATTGCTATTTACATTATTTTTTATACAAATTATTAACCCCTAAAGTTATCTCATGCATTGAACTATATTTAATAACCTTCAATGTATCAAATTATTACAGTAGCCATTTCGGAAAAAATCGGAAATATCCATTTCTTTAAAGTTTTTTCCATCTTTCACAGTAATGATCGTCTCTTTTCAATACAGTGATAATTCATTGAATATTCTTGAAGACAAAACTAAGAGCGTCATTGGGTCAATGATATCTTTTCATAGGGAACTTCTAGAGAAAGATTCCTTGAATCTAAGGCTATATCTTGTGTTCGTATCACGTACAATTTTGTTTGAGTCACTCATGTTGTTATATCAACGTGTTGACAACTTTTTTGGGGGTTGGTTTGAACACCGTTTAATCCATCTTAATTGACGCAGGGATTGAAATTCAATAACCGATATTCTGTAATCGATCGGAGATCTGGAAGCGTCGGCGAAGACGCCTGGTCGTCTCCCGGTTTCTTAGACGATCGCCACCGCCGAAGGTAGCTGTTTTGTCGCCCGAACCGAAGGCACGTGTTGGGTAGGATCAGTTCTGCTAGACGAAGTCAACGTCTGGTGAAACAATAGAGATCCAGCCGTGTAGCATCCTCGCAGACGGTATTGTGTTTGCGTCTTAAAGAAAAAGGCACGGCACGCGGTCCAGAGAACCAGGTGCCTTCGGAGAGGAAAAGTGAAAGAAAGAGAGCGAGAGAGGACGATTACCTTGGGGGGGCTATGTGCATCTTGCGATCCCTCATCGCCATTCAAAAGAAATCGCCAGACAGGCCAAAAGTCTACGATGCATTATGTAAAAGAGTCTGCGTATAAAAGGGGGTTGACATATGCTTGAACGTAGGTTATGGTTGCTAAGGAATTATGGCGAACAATGATTTACGTTAAAATCGATCTCAACAGGCAGCCACGGAAGACCCTAGCACTTTGATCATCGGTTTCATGATTCATTGAATCAAATCTCATTGAATATGCTATTCACTGAATGGGATATATCAAAATAAAGAAATGGGAGATAACGAATCTAATTTTTCCTCAGAAATTTCACAATTTACTGATTTTTTTGAATAAATATCTAATTTACAGTTCCTGTATTTTAAATTGTAGAATTCATTCTTTTTCTGCATTCATTCGGAATTAATATGAAGGTCTTTACATTTTTATTATCGCCCATTAATGAAAAATGCAACGGAATGATTTAGATTTGCTGTCTGCTTTATGTTGCAAGAAATTCTACATGGATTTACGGCTAACTATTTTCGGAACTAATGATTTTTTTTTTGAACATCGTTGTAACTGTCTTCGCCTTTCGCAGTGAGCTTCTATGTTAATATAACTTCGAAATGAAGTCAATTTATTGGCATATTTTTATTTCGTCATTATTATTTCACGCTTCGTGTTGCACCCTTTTTCGCCAATTTTTTTTTCGATTTCTTCAATTAACGATACCTAATTTGACCTCGAAGTTGGCCTATAAATAAGCATAAATAACTTAAGGGCATTCGGAAATATATTCGTGTTCATTTAGAATTTATACAGGATATTTTTCGTTGTCTAATTCAGAATAATTTCTTCTATGCACATTGCATTGACTATTATGCATGTCATAGGAATTGACAAATATGAATCCAATCTCAACAGAAATTGTATTAATAAATTCAATGGACGATGAATCTACTCTGTGATAGAAATCACTGACTGTCATTGTTATCAAGAATTCTTGATAATGCTGTAAAAGGCGAAACTAGTCGAATAAAGAATTGTTCAGTCAGTGATTTTTAGACAAGGTTTTATTATTACCTCTCATTTAGAAATTGTATTATTTGTTTAAAAGATAGATATATTTACATATATCTATAAATTAGATCTATTTTTACATGAGAATAACAGTGGACCTAAGACCGTTCCTTGAGGAATACCTGTGTACATGTGTAAAACGTGTAATATTATTTAGTTCAAATGGAACAATTGTAACACCGTACCGTTCTCGAAATCCACTTCGAGACGACCACCTGTGCCGCTGACAGTAATGCATTTTACACCCCACATTACTACGGTGGACTTTCGACCGATTACTATCATCGAACGGCAGAAATTAAAATTATTCAATCGAATTGACCGCGGCGTCGCTTGTGTAACCAAAAGTCCAGCTGTCGGTCGATTTACTACTAGCACAGCGACGTCGGAGTACATCTGGATCCGGGGATTGTTTGGGGTGTTTTTCTCCGTTCCGAGACTCACACCTGACTCGGATAACTTTGCACCGAAAAGTTACGATAAAACACCCCGATTTCCGCGCTCCTCTGCCGGACCGTGACGAGGTCCGACGACTCGTGAAGGTTGTTGTCCGCACGGAACGTCGAAAAATGTGAAAACATTCGAGGGTTCTGTGAGTCATTCCTAGTAGGCTATTGCGATGTGGAATCAATAGGTAATTGGAAATATTTGTGTTTGGAAAAAATTAATTGATGATTTTCGACGCCCCATATGTGGCAAGTATTGCGTTGATGTGGACTAAGGGTGGTTGGGGGTTGTTTGATATAAAACCATAGGAGTCGTAGATTATTTGGTTCGAAAGTGTATCTAGAATTTTTATAACTACATACAGTCCATTACAAGGAAAAGTTTATTGTTTTATAATTTTATGTAGGGATGAAATTGTTGCTTATGATTAGGGGTAAGAGTTATTAAATATCTATTTAATAACTCTTCAATGTGAAGAGTATTTCTACTCGTTAGGAGATTCTTATCAGGTGTTACGTATTGAAAAAGTTGAAATAATTACGAAAATTTGTAGGGAAGTTGAAAAGCATGACTAAAAAGAATAAAATGTTTTTTGTCTAGTCTTAATCTTTCATGTTCATATATATATATTATTGAATATCGAAAAGAGATATGAAGAATAAAGGATTCATGTAGACTTCTCACGGACATCTTAATTTTTTAGAGTTTCAATAATCACAATAACAAAATAACTAACTTTTCGAAATAAAGTAACAAAAGTATTAATAAGAATTAAATCACGTTACCCAATTTTGAAGAAGATAATAACGAGACATTTACTTATTATTAGCGAGGGGACATCTTTGGTAATTTAAATTATTCGGATTATTAATAATTCCATATATTAACAAGTTTGATGTATCGAAAATGCATAACTTGTCAATTCTAGTTGAACTGAAGGTTCGTGATTTCCTAGCAGGCACTTCTTCTTATATGTCCTCATTAATTATATGAGGAATCCTGATGTCTGTAATTTCGTTAAAAATCTGAGTATTTCTTTATTGAAAATTCAATTTAAATTGATTTTTCGTTGTCATCATAATTGGAGCTTTCAATATTTTGGCGCATCCTTCGTGGCATTTTGTTATCAACAACAAGAAATAATCGTTGTTTTAAAACTCTAAATACTGATCAAAACAAAAAAGTACCATTTTGTTGCTAAAAAAAAGTTATCGAATACGAAATAATGTCTATCCATATGTATATTTTTTGTAGTTATCAACTGTTGCCTGAAAAACTGACTTAATCTCTCAAAGTTTCGTCAATATGCTGACTTTTCATCACTCAATTCACAAATTTTGAGATTTTCCAATATTTTCTGGTGAATTTTTATAAATTTTATCTCATACGAACCTTATACTGATACTAACGAACACAAAAAGAAAGAATTTGGGTTCGAAAGTTATGTCTGCAAATATTTCTTCAGCGATTCATTCTTATTTATACAGTATATTTATACATTATGTATAAATATTTTTTGTCTTCTGAATATCGGAATTATCGTTCTTTATTATAATTTATACTATGTATTTTGTATATTAGTTTCGTTAAATAATTGTTATTGTCTTACATAAAATCGAATAATTTTAATATTGTCCATTAACTATCTCCAAATGCAATATATGAAAATTTATTTTTATACGGTTTTTGCGTATACAATTTCTACAACTTTCTTCACGTTTCTTCAAAATATAGGTAGTAAGACGAAATAAATTTAGAGTGATTGAAATTATGAGTTGTTACGCAACAATTCCGATCTATTTTCGGTAATAATTTTTTGATCCTAAACTAACATCGAAGTCGTTCTATTGTAAAGAAAGCGTTTCTTCACAAAACCTGTGTTAATAGAATGTTGGGTCCTAAAATTCAACAATGCCATCCGCGTACAACAATGCAATTTTCGTGAACAATACCTAACCGAGTGATTCCAGTGAATTCAACTTCTTACCTAAATTCAAGACTTAAGAAGGGCGAAGTTTAGGCAACTGCCCTCGAGATTAACCGGAGTAAGCTCGATTAAAAGACAAGTTTGGTTAGGTTGGGCGACTGTAGATTCGATGAAGTAACATCTGCACCCTGCACCTTCGTTTCTTGTTCTTTTATCTAGGGTTTTGCCATTATTACGTGAAGATATAACAGTTCTTGCGAGAAAATTTCGAATTGATATATTTATGTGACACCGGGCTTCTCGAGTAATGGAGGGACTTCTAAGATACACATGTCTTTTTATCCGCATTGTATAATAGTTAGAAGCTTTGACGTATCTGGATTTCTTGAATTAACAAATTTACACTGAATTTTTTACCGATGAAACTATATAAGTTAAATAATTTTTAATATTGCTCAATATTAGCTTTGATAGAAGAAACAGTATAAGAAGTATAAAATTCCAAATACGTTTCATTACTGAAACAGGATTGCATATTTCAGGGTGGTAATAGAAATTACGATTGGTGAGGGTGGTTAAGTTTATTTTGTTTTTTTTTATATGAAATATAAGTCGTATTTTATATTTATTTCAATTATATTTCTTATATCAACAAATATTTCTAAACTTGAATATATACGGATCAGCAGTCTGGAATCCTGGTTATCAGTAACATATTGATCAACTGGAGTCTATTAAACAAAAGTTCCTGAAACTTTTTAGCTTCAGAATTGATGGAGTATACCCACCTATAAGCATACAACATGAAACACTTACAAGTCGACATAATGTGGACACACTCACTGCGCGAAATGCCATGCAATAATCTTCTTGCATAAAACAATAAAGTGAAATGTCAAGAATTATTGCAAAAGCATCACGTACATAATTCATATTCACGCATATACTTGTATGTATATATAAGTTTGGTCAGCATTTAAGTTTTTTTATTCCTATAATTGTATTTCAATTTATCAGTTTTGATTCATATCACAAACTCTTTCTTCCAAAATTGAACATTAAAATTTGAAAGTACAAAATTAAAACTTTTGAACTTTTGTACTACTTATTTTGTTTTTAGTATCTGTTGTCTTTGCTGTTTTGTAATTAGGACCTGTCCTGTAAAACAGTATGTTAAAATCGTTAATCGTTGTAATCGTTTATCCGATTAATTCCAATTACCCTCTTCGAAAAATGGCGAATGCGCTAACCCAATCCTAGACAATCAAAGACAATAAATTTCTTGAATATCTTTTCTTAGAATTTTAACGATTTTTTCAGTTCTTTGTAGTTGAGAATATTTTTATATACAAAAATAATCTTTCCTATCGTTTCAACATCAATATTTAAGAATCACTATCATAAAACTTCGATATATAGCTACTAGTTTTTTATTATTTTTTAGTTTTTAAATAAAATCACATAATTTACAAATTATTTTATGGATGAACATGAGACAAGACCTCATGTCCAACTTTAAATTTATATTTTAAATGAAATGTTTATAGTTTAATTAATTTAGACTTTTTTATCACTTGGGAATGGAGATTAGTTTATCGATGAACCTTAAGTCTACAAAATAACGAATTTTATATCGTTTTTGTTAGAGAAAGTCATCAGATGAAAGAAACGTACATTAACATCATATATAACACTTACGAAATCCAGCATGTATACATTCGTACCATAATTGACCCTTCTTTGTTGAACTCGCATTTCATAAAGATTCCGTCTATTGTTTCCTGTGTCTGTTCGAATTTCCAACACCTTGAGACTCACGGAGGCCGCATAAAATTAGGTCAAGAAACCCATTTTGATACCAATTCTTCGAAGTAGTTTAATTACATCGGGTCATCGGTATAGAAGTTTATATAAATATCAATTTGAATGATAATATATGTAACAAACGATTTCAGTTCGAGATAATGACACGAGGTCCTTAACTTTGCCAGGTGCATCCCCTGCTTTGCGCCCCTATATCCTTCTTTTTCCGTCTTTATTTCTTCTTCGGTTTTATTAATTTCAGTGGAATTATTCAGGCTTCTTCGAGTTGACGATGGGCAAGTGGTAAACAGTGGCGTAGATTAATTCAAACCATTTATTTCTTTATTTTATTTATTTATTTAACTTACACTGTTTTACAGTACAGGTCCTAACTACAAAACAGGAAAGACAACAGATACTAAAAACAAAATTGGAAGTACAAAAGTTCAAAAGTTTGAGAAAAAGTTAAGAAAGTTTGTGATATAAATAAAAACTGATAAAATGAAATATAATTATAGGAATGAAAAAACTGAAATGTTGACCAAACTTATATATACATATAAAGATAAACACACATACATATACATACACATAAACAAGTATATGAGTGAATATGCATATTGTACGTGAATACACATAAATGATTGTTCTAGCATAGATTATGCATATCAAGGAAAATTGCTTTAATCTCAGTAACAGAAGAGTTGAAAATATCCACCTTGGCTCCCAAAATGTTACATTGTTCACACATTGTGTGCAATGGAGAAAATTTTAGAACATTCGTTCTAGCTGCTGGAAGATAGAACGTGAATTCGCTTCTGTAAGAAACTCTCGGAACAATAGAGTTAGCTTTTGCAATAATTCCTGACATTGCACTTTATTGTTAATTATTTTATGCAAGAAGATTATTGTATGACATTTTCTTCGCGCACTGAGTGTTCCATATTATGTCGACTTGTAAGTGTTTCATGTTGTATGTCTATAGGTGGATATATTCCATCAATTTTGAAGCTCAAAAGTTTCAGGAACTTTCGTTTAATAGACTCCAGTTGATCAATATGTAACTGATAAACAGGATTCCAGACTGTTGATCCGTATTCAAGTCTAGATCTTACGAGAGCTCAATACAATGTTTTCAGAGTTGATATATTGCTAAATTCCTTACCTTTTTGCATAAAATCGTGTACGATTCTTTCAGTGTGGAAACAATCAGAAGTTTACGTGTATCAAAAAATTTATTGAGTAACACAGTTGTATTTATTGTTTCAACACCCTTAAAGTGCTTTATTTCAATTTTAACCACGATTTGGCGATGTATTTCTAGAAATTATTGTTTTTTGGAATTTTTTGGCTTCATTTCAAGTCTATAGTATGAATTTTTTTGTTTTGGCATTTTAGTTTTATGACATACAATTATTTCGATTCTAAATTTGTAATTGTTGATGGAAGAGTTGTAATTTATATTATTTAACTTCTTCCCAGTGAAGTATGTCATAATTAGATGATTCTTTGTTATTTTATCTTATTTTTCGGTGTGTAAACTCTTATCAACTCATCAGATATATCTTCATTTTCCAACCCCTTTAAGTGATTGATGTACACAAGCATCTATACCACATAGAATTCGCCATAAAATATTACTCCAAAGACAATGTTCGTAATTTTGTTGAAAATCTCAATATCTTTCTTTATTTAAAAATGAATGAAAATTAATTTTTCGTAGTGTGGTAATTTGTTATCAATAACAATAAATAAACCCGATAATAAACCTCTAAATACACATTGACAGAAATACTGTTTTATTGTTGCTAAAATAGGTAATTTAATATAAAGTAATGTCAATCTATTGAAAACAATAAGTTAAAATTAACTCACTTGACTTAAGTTTCACTGGATATATTAATAACTCTACATATGTTTCGGGTGGTTAACCCATTGTCAAGAGTATACAATGTTACAATTTTTAATATATTCAGTGAACTTAAGTGTGTCAATTTTAATTTGTTGTATTGTCAGTATTTCTCTCACTTCCTTCACAAATTTTGAGAATTTCAAATGTTTTCTATTCAACATTTCAAAAATTTTCCCATATACAAGCCTTGTCGTGATAATAACGAACACAAAAAGACAAGAATGATCGAATTTCGCGTATAGTCTTTCGGTGGTTATTCATTTTTTCATTTTTGTTCATCTAGCTTGTTATAAATTCGACTAAATACTCTTTCGGTCCCACAGTTCCCCGTTCTAATGTGATAATGTTCTTCCATTATTATATCTACTTTTATTTTGAAAAGTGACCAGCATAAAAGCGATACTATCTGGTCTATGCCACTGGTGGCGTCTTTCGGGGTTGGAGAACCGTGAACATATGCCTCGCGAGCTGCGAGGACGCATCGGGTACTTTGACCAGGGACAGGTGGTGTATAACTATTTTTCCTGTTTTTTCACGTCATTTCTTACCTATGAAAACCTGTTGCTACACCCCGTCCATTAAATTATTTCCATTCGAGACAATGCTCCACTATTTTTCCTCCGGATTATAGGTATACGTACGAAGATTGACCCTATGCGAAATGAGGGTCGGTGGTTGACTCCACGATACCTAAAAGTGATGACCCCACGGCACCCGAAGGGGATGCGGGCACAGATTGTCGTTTTTGTCATGGGAAATTGAGTTGTGGAACATTTTCGGAATGGTAGGATTAGGGTTTGGTAACTTGGGACACATTAAAAATAGATCAACATTAACTTATTAATATTGAATCAGTTCAAACTGTGTGAAAAATATATTGAATTTCATTCCATTCATAATTAAAATGATAAAATTTGAGGAAATGATGAAATTGATAACAGTATTTCAATTAACTTTGTTGTTTTTTTGATATTAAATAATTATTAAGTTTGGTTAGTTAAGTTAAGGTTAGTTATTCAAGTTAAAACTTGAATTATTCAAGTGTTTAATATTTTTTAAATTGTTGGATACTATTTCATATATTGATTTTTCCCTGAAATAAAGAAATAATTACTAAGAAATTGAAAGGATTGATTGAATTACTAATTGCAGGAAGCCTTAGATAATAATAATAATCAATTTATTACCTACAGGGTAATACGTAGTAACAGGAAAAAATTAAGAATTAATCGAATGATGAATCAAAATTGAAAAAAGTACATAAGGAAGTGCCTAAATAGAAAATGTACACATCAAAAATTAATTTAAAAATATAATACTTATATTTTTAATATTTTTAGCAATAACAGGCTATTTTCAGTGTTAAAAGATTCATTTTCGTTGATGTTTCGTTGTATATCACAACTTTGTCATAACTAATTAATTCATTAGTTTTGACAAAGTTGTTATATACAACGAAAGGTGAACAAAAATAAAGATTTCAACATTGAAAAATGCCTGTTATTGCTAAAAATATAACTCAAATATAATCTCAAACAGGCAATAAATTGATTTTGAAAAAAAGTTTATAATAATAAGTAATAAATGAATAAAATATATTATTTTAATATATAAAATAAAGAGTATCTGTGTGTGAAATACTTGCAGTTGCTAGTTCAGTGAGTTAAAATGGAATTGATGTATGCAGAAATGTATTTGAATACTTAAATGAGAGGTAATAATAAATACTTGTCTAAAAATCACTGACTGAACAATTCTTTATTCGACTAGTTTCGCCTTTTACGGCATTATCAAGAATGCCGATCGACAAGAAGTTCTTGATAATGCCGTAAAAGGCGAAACTAGTCGAATAAAGAATTGTTGAGTCAGTGATATTTAGACAAGTAATTATTATTACCTATCATTCAAATATGAACTATCACAGAGTTGATGCATCGTCCATTGTATTTATTAGTTGAATATTTGAAGATTTTACAAAAGAATTGAAAATCGATAAAATAAAAAAACTAATTTGGAAAGAGTACATAAGAAAGTGTCTAAGTACATAATATACGTATAAAAATAAAATAAAATAGCATAGTATAATATAATATAGAATGAATGAATAAAATATAATGCACAATGAATGTATAATTTAACTTAAATATATGAAAAAATCATGAAAGTGTACAAAAAATATATGAATTGATGAATAATTATATGTAATACGTGCAGTTGCAATTGAAATTTTAATGATTTGAGGTGAAATCGATAGATTTAGTTAAATTTTTCGTGAATTTTATTTGATCGTTTCAGTTATTTATAAGGTTTTTTCTTTTTTTTTCACTGGTTCTGATATGCCTGATCGAAATAAATGAAAAATTCCCCTACAAGTTCCGATAAAAAAAGATTACATGGAATGTCAGTTGCGTCGGTTATTTCTAGAAATATTCCTCATCAATTATATGCGTTTTTCTTGGATCGGTCGAGGGCGTACAAAAACCTCCACCCTGCGCGTAATGACAGTCCAAATGATCCGTTCCTTCCGCCAGTAATTTCCTTCGAACGCCACAGTTTCCTAATCGTCAACCCTACCGAACTCGATGGGAACGCCTGGAACGTTTCCTTGTTATTTTCTTCGAGTTGCGTTCCACCGTTTTACATTGAATAATGACCTGAATAATTTCACTTACGGTCAACTGTTGCCCCAACTGTTGCCATTATTTCGCTTTCACTGAAATCATGCGTGCCGAGCCGTCTTCGTTTTTTTCGGTAAACCGTAAGCCGATCTGTCATCCTAAGGACGAGCTGCGATGCGTGACGCCTTCGTTCTTTTCTTCCAGGCTTTGGTCTTGCGCGTGCCGTTGACTCTTGACGCGTGTCCTGACACCCTCAAAAAGTGTCAAGATGTTGATTTCCGTTGCCTAATTTGTATGCCTAATTCTGCTGATAACGAACTGGACCCTGTAATAACGTAAGTGGTAGCAAACGAAGAACTGCGTCTAACATATGGCAAGTTCAAGATGGTATCACTTCGAAAGTTCCACCTAATCCTACATCTAATCTAACGTTAGACTTTAACGTTACGTAACAATTTTATATGTCAAATTACATTCAACATTCAGAAAAATACGTACCCACTTAAATAATCCAAAGCAATTTTCGATAGATTAAAAAAGCAAATGGTTTTTTTGCTGCTTGTTGAAATGCTTGATAAATGATTTTAGTTGGTCTAGCTAACTAAAATATCGAGTATCTTTTATCAGATAGTATAGTTTACAAATTGTTAAGGGTTTGTTGTTCGAAGCAACAAGTCTTTACTAGGTTAATCGTCTTAGCGATGCAACTCCTTCGTTTTAAGTTCTTACAAAAGTTTGGGTTTTCTAATGACGAATTTCAAATGGCTGCCTCAATCTAAAACAATTATATCTCTAAATAATAACTCGATACGTCCAAAACTAGTATACATTAGTGTCGTTTGGAATCCAGGATACGTGTTTTATATGAGAAATCTTGAATCCTATCAAATACGTTTTCTGAAATACTTATTTTTTTACTTTCATGGTGTTTATCCAGAGGAGGTATATCTCGTGTGTTACTTATTAACAGATTTAATGATTCATTACTTGATAGTAGGAAATATTTGAGAAGTATGTTCCAGTACTAGTTCATTAGATTTTTTGTTTATTGTTCTTTTTTTTTCTCTTATATCTTCTGAATTTTTCTTCAAATCATAAAATGTGTGATGATGTTGAGCTGTTCCATGTCATTGATAGATATATTTGTTTTTTAGATAAAAGTTTTTGGATATCAAATTTTAGGGTAGGTTTTTGAGTATCCTTTAATTCAAGTTTTTATAAAGAGTTTCACATGAGGTATGTTCAACATTGAGTCAAATACATACATATTTTAAATATTCAAAAGTAATTTTTGACAGATTGAAAAAGTTAATTTTCCTTTTGCTTCTTGTCAATCGGTTTGATAAATGATTGTAGTTGGTCTAGTTAGGTAAAATATCGGTTATCTTCCAACAGATAGTATTGTTTATAGATTGTTAAGACCTTTTTAATCGCTTCAACAGGTCGTTACTAGGTTAATCGTCTTTAGCGATACAACTCCTGTAGTTACAAATGTTACTTGGACATCGTCATTTTGCAAGTCATTTGGGTGATTCAAAGGTTTATTGAAAGAATTTATTGTTGAAAGAAATATGCCCAACCACCCTAAATCAAGTGAAATCATATTTTCACTTTACGTGTTACAGATTACTTGTAATTTATACACGTAAACATATGAATAGGATTTTCATTGCGCAATTTTCGTGGTTTTAACAGAACTAGTGGTCAAAATTCAACCATAATTCATTTACGGTGCGCAATTTTCTTTAAAAGGGGTAAATGTTCGTGTTAAGAATTCGAGTGTTTCGAAATACTGAAGGGCAAAAAGACCTTCGACATGCGGTCGAGAACTACTTTCCTAGAAATGGACAAACAAGTGAAACTAATACATTGTGCGAAGTAATAAAAAACAGATGTCAACCAGACACCCCTGCTAACTTTTTGTTAAATATTTCTAGAAAGAAGAATCGAATTCCAACCACCAAAGGTCAATGAGTTTTTAGGTAAACTAAAAAAGTTAACTCATAATACGTGCAACTTTGGGTTGAAGATAATCATTTATAATATATAGATGAATATACCAAGCATTAACAATAGTAAAATTAAGTGAACGTATAGAACTTGATTGTATTTTTTAATTTGAGGCTATGTTATTGGAATGAGAGATATTTCCGTAGTAATGAATAATTTCCTTAATGAATGACATAATGGTCATTGGAAATTATTTATTTCGAATTTTTAACGAAGCTAAAATTTTTAGGGCAATGAAACCAGAAATAGAAATAAATTTTTTAACAGTTCATTTGTTAAGAATATTAATTTTCATTTTATATACGTATAATGTATACACAAGTATTCTCCTTATTAATTATCGTCTTCAACGACAAAACGGCATCACCAACCATGCGTTACTGACCAAGACCAACAAAGGGAAACGTAAATACCTTCTATAACAGCAACGCCGGCACGCAGTGCATTCTTATTTTTTTAATCGAAGTTCATGTCAGAGGGTAATCGTCGAAGAATCGACGGATAATAATTAGAATGTAGGCAGGTGGCCGCGACATAAGGCAGGTAGTCTTCGCTCTCCACTCTTTCTTCGTCTGAAAAATACACCTTGCGCTTCTACGTCGACAACGGTGCCGTATACGCAGCCTTCCGCGGTGGACCTAGTACCGCGGATGTTAAGTCGAATCTTTACTGTCCCAGGATGTCGAACATCTGCCGCCTGCCACCTTAAGGCGGTCAACCTTGCCTCTCACGAGATGTCTCAGACTGGAGGCCATTCAATAAAATATATACGATTCGTTACAATGCCCCAAATAAGTTATGAAGGTATAAAGTCTAAGACGCAACGTAATTTTAACAGTAATATTATTCATTGTTGCAAGTTCTCGCTGAAAACTCGATGAGGATGACGTACTCGTTTAAATTTTTGTCTTAAGTTTATTTATGAACATTTCAAGAGCAATTATAGTGAGCTTCGATCTCCATTGCATGAAATGAATTATATAATTCATATACTAGTTCATTTAAAATTAATGCGTTTGATTTGAGAATATCATTTAACTAACTCTCAATTTCTGTTGTTTCAGAACCTGCTTTAATCCAGACTCCACCTTCAATGATTGTGGCAGCATGTTTGACTTCTGCTCTACGAGGTTTGAAGTTACCATCAACCAGACAAGCGATTTTGGATATTTGCAGTATGGTGGGCATCGATATAATGGCATTGGAAATTTTGGTTAGGCTAATAGATCACGCTGTAGAAAAAGTCGTTCCTAGATCTGAACCAGTACCAGAAAACAAAGTACCTACACAAGGCTACGAGAGTCCGCAGTACGGTCAGCCCAATACGCCAACAGAAGTCGATAATGTTTATTTTTAATTCAAAAACCCGATTAACTGTTATTGCATGTTGAATATTCAAAAATTTGTTTTCGTGTTATCCCAGTTTTTTATTATTCATGGATTTTATTCAGGTTTTTCTGTTGTTCCAGATGAATATATCCTAATTTTATTACATCTACAAAATTTTGAATAATTTTGTTTAAAATTTTTCGTGCTGAAATATCTTTTTTTTAATTCATATAGTTGTTTTTGAAATATCCAAAGAAGCGTTCTTATAGACTGTTTTTAATATTTGAATGATCTCTTGTATGCCAGAAATAGCGTTTTGATTTTAAATTTAGTTATAGTATATATTACCTAAAATATGATCTCAATATGCGTTTATTTGTAAAAAAAACTCACTTTTGAAGAAAAGGAGAGCTTATTAATTTTCTTATTAAGTTCTGAAAAACAGTTGTTACTAAATACATAAGATTCTATAGATTTTATCAATCAAATCTTGTTTTATCATCTTGTAAGTATTTTAATAAAAATTTGCCAGTATTGGATGGTCAGTATTTCCAAAGTTTATGGTTATAATTGGCACGATCAACATAATCATAAAAGAAATTATCAACTTCATCTTGATTGAATAGATCTGTATTGAACTGAACACACATAATTCTGTGATTTTAATAGTTTGAAACCGTAAAAATTACAAAATTCCATTGTATGGCCATTAAGTGAACTTGTTTCAAAATCTAATTTCGGCGTTAAAGTGTTTTGGTTATTGGTTTGTTATCTAGTCTTTAAATAAATTTAAGTTTTAATGTAAGAAAATCTGTTGTAAATAATGAACAAATCTGTTGACCGTGAATTTAGCTAAGCATTCTTTTGTATTTGTAAGTATTTATTATTAGTTTATATTTATTTTGTAAAACCAAAGTTGTTCATTTCTAGTACATTGAGGATATTTATTTTTTATGTTTATAGACTAAGTCTTCGTTCAGATTGTATATATTATTTTTAGTAAAGTTTTTTGATAAACTGCTTGAGTTTTCTTTGTTTCCATCACATATGATTTGATTGGATTAGAAAGGTGTTATTCAAATTAAAAGAATGGTTATAGTTAATTCATATATAATTTTGAAGAAATACGTTACATTATTGAAAATATAGTATTTTCTTGAATCAATTTTAAACAGACTCATTTTATTAGTGAACATAAAAATTATTGACAAATTTGTATAATATGTTAATGAATAAAAATTTCCATAAAAAGGAGCAAAATAAATTTTATCACAAAAAAATAATATTGACATTTTGATGAGGTTTTAGACGATGCCTAAGATCTTCATCAATTGATTGCCATAAAAGTTGTATTAATTTAAATTGCCAGGTTGTAGAAAAAAAAATCAAACACATACATAAGAAATTTTTTGAATTAGTAGATAATTAATGATAAGTTTCCAAAATAAATAATCAATAAATCTTAATTAAAGCTACATTAAAGTACCTTCATCTTGGTACTAAGATACAATAGTTCAATCAATTCATAATGTGAAAGTTTGCTTTGAAGCTACTTTCCAGTAGATCAAGTACAAAGATAACATTTTCCAAATGAAAATATTGGTATTTGAATTTTTTCGTGTGAATACAAATCAAAATTTGCAAAATACGGACAAATTTCAATTCTTCGTGATCCCAAATATGTTTAAAATATTTTCCTTATTTATCTCTTCAAAAAGTAAATGCATCCTAGTATAGGCATGACAAAAAACAGATGTACATGCAGAATGCTACTTTTCATAACCTTTATTTTTACTAATGTTCTTAGAAAATACAAAGGTATAAATTATTTAAATATAAGATAAAATTCATACACTTGAACTTTGGATTCACACTTTTATTGAATAAATTTTTTAATACACTTTCATCGAATAAATCAAAAGTTCAAGTCTTTGAATTTAATCTTATATTTAATTATAATGGAATTACATCAAGTAAATGGCAATACCATTTAATATAAATTATTTGGGTGGAATTTAATGAAATTGTTAAAATAAAAAACCAAATATATATTAACATAAATCTGTATAATACTCTCACTGCTTTTCACTTTTTCAATTGTTTGCAGTTAATACAAATATAAAATAATAAATAATGATTTAGATATAGGGAATATTTTATAAACTTAAGCTTAGAGTAAACTTATGCTCAAGTGAAGGCCAATCCTATAATATAATTTTATTTGGTTGGAAATGCTGGTAATAACTTCTAGTGTAATCTACCATAATATCAGCTTGAACTTCGGGAAGTGTACCTATCTGAGTACCAGGTGAGCCTCCAAATCTACTGAAGGGTGGTACAACAGTTTCAGGGCTCAGAATTGTGTTATCCTCAATTACACAACAGTCTTTCAACTCACACCTTCGTCCCTGCAAAATGAAAGTAGTCAATTTATATTGTTCTTTCAAAAAACTTCACTTTGAATGACTTGGTAATGCTGGAAATGAGTTTCTGTCTATTTCATTGAATTTGTCATTGATCTTGTAAAGTCAATCAAGCAAATTTATTGCTTGATTGACTCAACAACAATGGAAAACAGAAATGGATTTTTTTCGTAAAGCTTGTGAAAGAAGTTGATAGCCAGATGAAGTGCTCCCAAAATTTTCATGTTTAGCTCAGATATATTCAAAGAATTTTTTCCTACCTTCGAACTAATTTTGATGATTCTACTTTTTTCAGATTTCATAAACATATACTTTGAGTTAATTGTTCAATGTAATAGTATATATAAAAAAAGATATGGAAAATGGAGAAAAATCTGGAAGTCAGAATTAGATATACAAAAATAGAATCGGAAATATAGAACATAAAGGATATGAAAATATTTTCACAATAAGCATATTTATATTATATTATGACTGTGATATTCATCAAAATTAATATATTTTGTGATTTGACTTGGAGTAAAATTTGGTACCTAACCTAAAGAAGGTACAGGTCAAATAAATAATTTAATGAGATTATAAGTTCTTTGCCCAATTAGCCTTTGCCATAATAATTTTTGTGAAAAGGAGATCTATCATTATTTCACCTAAATGATTCTTATATCATTTAGAACTTAATGCCTCGCTTAATTCAAAGAGAAAAATATAAACAACTTACAATTACACAATTTTTGCCAATATATACATAGTTTCCAATAACTGCTGCACTAACAACTGATTTTTCACCAATGTAAACATGATCGCCCATGTTGAGAGGAAAAAAAGCTACACTAAAAAGTGAATAGTAAGGATATGTTAATATTAATATGTTACCTACTTAAATAATTCAAATTACCCTTTACTAAATTTTTTATACGGTGGTCTAATGACAGCTTCTTTGCTAATAATACAATATCTTCCAGTTCTAACATTTGCCAAGTCACCTCGAATAATTGCTTCAGCTTGTACTATAACTTTGCCTTGGAGGATTATGTTTTGAGATCCACAGAGGACAGTTCTTCGACAAACTTTATTGCCTGAAGCCTGAAATGATTGGTTTTTCTCATACGAAAGAACATATGAAATAAACAAAAACTTACTGTTTCTACATAATCACTTTTATCATAGTACGAATCTTGGAGCTCCATGTTCTATGAAGAGAATTTTTGATAGCGTGTCTAGTTATATACAGGATTATTGTGGAAACAAGTAGGTTTTAATTACAATTTGCATAAATTTAGTATTATGTTCAATAGAACAGACGAATCTGGTAAAATTTAGGTTATGTTAGATTTTTATGAAATTCTCAAGAATTATGACTTGGATCTCCATCTACTGAAATTTCATGAAAACTCTAATATGTGAAAAAATCGATTGCAGAAATTTTCATTAATATTGTATTGCCGAATGACTAAATTTTCCGAAAACTAATTAAAGGAATCTGTAGTTTACTTAGTAACGTTACAGACTTCTGTATAAATATGAAATTATATCCGCACTTGTTCATCTCATTTATAGATGTCTCTCAATCAATATAATCAATATATATCAAAGTAAATGCCAAAATTAAAACAGAAAACTTCGATGACTTGCCATGTTTTATTTAACTAACAGACGTTCACTGATTTTTATTCTATTGGCATAGAGATGTCTCAAGTAGTATCAAATTCGAATTATTAATTTCAGGATTACTTCAATACGACTATAATTTATGAGGAAATAAGTTTTATATAGAATGAAACTTTAAAACACAAGAAAACACATGCAAAAATTTTTTTTTAACATATTTATGCATATTCTTTCGAAAACCGTTGTTGGTTTAATAAAAGCATTACAATTTCTGAAACTATATGAGTAAAATCATTTTAATTTTCAGATTAACATCTTGATTGATATCCATGAATATGTTACCATTTTTTAATGATCGTTAATAATCGTAGATAACGATAATGGGAAAGAAGCACTTTAGAAACAGAACACAATCGGAACTTGAAGTCAACGAAGGAGTCATTGGAAATAATACTCGAATAAAACAGTGGCTAAAAAAATTATCAAAACTGATAAGGTGTACCTTTCGTCACGCTGTCAGTCCCTTGTTCATTATTTGACGAATTATACAGTCTTCAGCAAATGATGGTACAAAAGTATCATATTAAAAACTGAAATAAATCTAGAGCAACATGTACCGCTCTACAGGAAAAAGTTTTTTTTGCCTTTTCAATATTGATTAAGTGCAATATTTACTCATTTCCTGTGTCATTTATTCGTACGTTACCCAACGACAAGATAAAACGCTTTATTCATCTTGTTTTCTGGGAGACATCTTCAGTATGTTATGGTTCTTGAGGCTCATTTATTTTTACAGGAATACATAATGGCTCATATATGTTAAGTCACGACAAGATGTTTTCCTAGACATTTTTAAGAAGAGCCACTTCATCAACTTCAAAATTATTTGGAAGTTTTTCGACATTAATATCAATATTTTACTAGAGACACATTCGTGCTTTCGAATTTCATTAACCCCTCTCATCTGATGAGCTATTTTGGTTCGTGAAAACTTTAAGATGATCCCAAGCGTTGAGAATTTCATTGTATGGTGTAATTTATACATAAAAGTACGGAGAGGATTGAATCTCTGGAGGTATTCACACGAGAATAATTGTGAATGTAGAGTATATATATATATATATATATATATATATATATATATATATATATATATATATATATATATATATATATATATATATATATATATATATATATACAATGAATTTTAATGAGGTAATACAGCCTTTATATACACGAAAGAATACTCTTTATATACTTTCCAAGCTTTCGCTAATATTTATTAGCTTCTTCAGGGCTAAAAAATTTCAGTGTGGATAGAATAGAACAGCTGTGAAATTGAATAACTATATATATATATATATATATATATATATATATATATATATATATATATATATATATATATATATATATATATATATATATATATATTATGTGGAGAGGTATTGAGCAAAGCTATTAACTTTTATTATTTTTTTTATTGAAAATATTAACTGAATCCATTTTATAATTGGATAATACCGATGAGATATTTCGATTTTCTTAAATTCAGTTGATTATAAATTTATATCAGTCATGCTGTTGAAGTATTGGCAGTGGTTTCATTTTTCTTTACATCCAAAGCATAGTTTCTACCAAAAATTCCATAAGTTAGAAGTTTTGTTACTGGGACATTTGTGGAGAAAGTATGTGTTAGATCGGAATTTCCTTTATTCTTCTCAACTTTCCAAGTTGTACAAGATGGCGAAATTGGTGTGAAATCTGCTAGTAGTGAATTAGGAAACTGCATTCTTTCTTTGGTATCAGGAAAGTCCGCTGCAATCTTTATGCTGTTGAAAGTTACTGGCCAAGCTATATCTTCATAGTTTGGAAATCTGTAATATAAAGTTTTTTAATCACTGTCAATTTTCTCGTATATTGAATAAAACAGGGAGTTGTCTGAACGAATGTTGCCAACGCAAACACACTAACTATCAACTTTCGAGCGTGAATACTTAGTGGATTCCGAGGATCATCGAACCTTTTGAAAATACCATACAGCCCTGTTTCAGCCTATTATGGGAATCATCAGTAGTGTGTATGCAAACAATCAAGTTTTTTCGATGTTTTGTCTAAACTCACCAAGGGCCTATCTCTTCAAATGGCAGGATAAAGCCAGTGGCATACTATTGTGACTTCCTCTATCGGAGAAACAAGCTAAACTCTTTTGGGTATGGCAGAGTGCATTCGTGGCAAGATTCAGTGCGTACTTACATATAAAGATGACAGGCTTTGTAGAAAGTTCATCAACAGACCTTAGAGATTGCTGTAGTGTGTACGAATGGTGTTTTACCTGATATTATATGTATAATATCTAAATAAATGTTACTAATTCTGGTTTTAATACTGTTTCTGGTAATCTTACCTTATTCAAAATTGGAAGTTTAGATGTTTGTAGGGATGTTTGTTGCTCAATCACTTTAGGACCTATGAGCTGATATAAATTAATTTCAGCATAGAGGTAGATTACAGTTTGAAAGAGCATACACGTCACTTTTTATCCCAGAAATTTACAGGTTTCTCGTAGGTGATGTATTTTGTATTTGTTTTTCACCATGACATAGAAACATTCATTTCTTGTAACAAAATGGGGTTTGAGAATCACGTAGGCGACTTTTTATTCAGGAAATGTACTTAAAGTTTCTTCACAAAAATAATTTTTTTTTCATAGTCTATCTAAGTGTTAGAATGACCCCGAAAGATGTAATCTTTCCTTGGGATTTTATAAAATTCTGCTACCATACTTTGGAAGGAATTTCGATAAAACTTGCAAAATATGTGTTAAAAGAGCGCAAATTTTTCAGAGTTGATTGAATCGTTCTCGATGAAATTAGGCACAGAGAAGGTTTCTAGTCTGGATTAACATTTACATTACTTTTTCCTAGATACTCACCTTTTAGCACAGTCGTCAATCGAATCTCCTGCGCAAGCTATCAAACCACAAACTTCAATGTCATTCTTGTAAGTTTTATATCCGTATGTTCGCATACCAGACCGAACAACTAAGAAATATTCATACTTTCTTTCACAATAATCTTGTTTTGACTCTGATACTGTTGCCTCTATTTGAAAATTGCAGCACAATTTGGAATCATTTTGTTCTTGACATAGAGATTCTTTGATAGTTTTCGATTCCTCTATATCTATTTTCTTGTAAGCATATTCTGAAAAAAATCAGAAAAAAAATTGAGGTCCTTCATTAGAAAATGAGTTGTTCAAGTAACATGCTTCACAAAAACTTTGCGACAATGATATCCAAGCAGATGTACTACTAAGACATGAAACCGTTACCAAAAACCTGGAACTGTACCACCTAAATCAATCTATGATACTCCCCCATAGCCCAATTTAGAGATAAATCTTTCTGGTATATAGCCAAGTGTTTTTAAATAAACATTTAGCAAAGTACAGCTGTTCAAATGTGATGTATTTTATAACTCACTTGATAGGTCCTCTTTGTATAAGGTGTACTGATCCATCTCCCTAGCTATTTTGTTATTTACATCAACTGAACAAGTTGGATTGAAATCAACATTATCTGGAACTTCACCAACCAAATAATAATTATCAGTACGTGGGGTAGCTAATGTTGCAACATTCCCTCTTCGACCTAAAACAATTTTGAATTTATTCAACGAAATATGAAATAAAAAAGGCCATTTACTAAATAAAATCACTTGGCTTGGTTTCATAGAATTATATGAACTCCTTGACAATTTTTGCAGAGTGTTCCCCATTTGCAAAAGATAAACTGTTCAACTGCAAAGGAGTCTTATCTTTTGAAAATGGGGGAGTACCTCGAAACAAATGCCAAGAACTATTATAATTCTGTGAAATTAAACCCAGTGTTTTTTATTCAATTAATATTAAACCATGTTTTACTAAGAGATTATCGAATCATCCATCAACTTTATTAAAGGAGACTATCTGATTCAATAAATGAAGTTACCTAGATAAATTCCAAGACCTCCAGAACCAAACCTTGGATCGGCTGCTCCAGCAGCCAGAAGAGTGGCATCATTTCCTTGAGCCCACATTTGCTGGACTTGAATAGCTGAAAATCATTTAAATAGAGTGTTTGAAAGTTATAAAATAAGTTAATTTACTAGTCAAAAATGGGAGTTCCGGAATCCAAAGAGTGGGAAATATGAAATTGCTAATTCCACTTCGGGCTAAATCAATGGCAGGAGATTTGTAAATAATATCGAAGCAGGTGAAAAGACCAAAAGTTTTTCCAAAATCAGTCTCGAATGTTATTAGTTCTGGTTGTTTTGGACGATCGGTATCTTGTTCTAAATAGGTGTTGAATTTGCGGTACCTGCAAAATAGATAACAAATACAACTTTGAGGTTTTTGTTTTCAGGTCTTGGAGACGAGGGGAAATTATACTTATTTCAGTTAATTTGAAAATATGAAGGTGGTGATACAATGATTTTCCAAGAAAACCATGACATATGTTTAACTGTACAACTCAAAAACAAATTACAACTTTTACAAAATACCTGCATACGTTTTTGCTACAATATAAGACGTTTTGATCATATAAGTCATATATATAATTCCAATGAAATTCTAAAAATGGATTTCAGGGTTCAATCACAATTTTATGTATTTATATATAAAATTTTATCGACATCTTGCCCCAAGTATTTGGCCGAAAAATTTGTTTTTAGAAATAAAATACATTCTCCAAATATTCGTGACAAAATGCTGATAAATATACCAAAACATAATACCGTGAAGTTTCAGGCATTATTTTCGTACTTGGTCTCTAAATATTTCAACCAACTGAATAATGAATACAAAACGAAAAAACTATTGCATTTCAAAACACAAATGAAAAATTTACTGTTAGATAAACAGAAAAAAGGGAAAGCAAATCATTCTTAGGAATAATATATTGCTTCTATGGGGTTAATAGTAAGACTGACGAAAGCCAATATTAACCACCTTTTGAAATGGTTTCCGTTGCTTATGTGCTTCTTCTTGTTTGTTGTTAATATTTAGGGAAACACTGTAATGTGCTGCCATTCAATAAAGTTGTATTATTATTATTATATGTTTTTCTACTATTGGTATAGTGATTAATGCAGACTTCATCTAGATTTTACCCTTAGATTTGTATGAATTTATGATATATTTAAGTATTTTCAAGAAGGTGTACAATAATGAAACCATCGTTTCAGAATTTCAGTAAAAATATATTAAGTTTAATATATTCATTAAAATATATTAAACTTAATTATTATTAAGTTTATTAACTTAAATAATAATTAAGTATATAATATATTAAATATATTATATATTAATATATAATATATTTAATATTAATATTAAATATATTATATATTAAATATATGCAATAATATTTAATATATTAAATAAAAATATATTAATATATTAATAACGCATTAAGATGCGTTAATCACACTGACTTCACTTTGGTTAGAAAATTATGAAATCGCAACGGCATAATTCAAAGATATTGGGTAAATGTCACAATAAGAAGAGTAATTTTTCCTAGAGGACTAAGAACACACAATGGATTACTTGTAATGATCAAAATTTGTGATAATTATGGAAAAATTGAAAACTTATTGTATAAATTTGTGATAATTAGCTAATATATTATGAAAGCTTTGTAAGAATTTGTTGTTTAATATTACCGATGCCAAATAAACTGAATCTAATTTAATAATCATCTAATTCCGATTTTTCTTCACTCTATTTTTGATTGTATATTCAAAGCATATTAATTGAAAATTATTGGAAGGTTCTGTTATTTTTAGAAATGCAATGCTGACGTTCTGCTTCATTCTGACATGGATTAACAGTGTGAAAAACAAAATACTACCAAGCTGTCCTTCAATGTTAACAATAGGAACTTCTATTGACAGTTAAAAACACAAAAGCATATTTGAATGCTTAAACAGATGATAAAATTGAAACTTTCATTACAAATGAAGTTCGAATGAAATAAATCAATAAGTATTATAGAAAACATGTATTGTCAGATATTCGTCTATAAAAGTACGTTAGGTTGATGCAATCTAATGTAAAATATGGATTGACGCACTTTATACACTATTGCCCATTGTGAATGCAAACATTTTCAAAATCAGATTCTGAAGTATATTTACGAGAAATATATCAGATCAATTTTTCTGGTTCAGAAATTACGCAGATCATCAATTATTTGGATACATATGTTTTGTTAGTTGATGTAGAGATTTGTAATATCATAAATTAAAGTTAACATTTATTTTCCTTTATATTCATACACTTCCAGAGAACTTGAATTAACATTTAATCATTATTTGTTTCCCCTCAGAAAATATGTGAATCTGGTGAATATTACGGCATTAATATTATCTGCAGACTTGAAAATAACATCTTAAATTAAAAAAATATAAATAAAGATGATATTAATACTAAATTCTCAAATGATTTTTGAATTATCTACTTATGTGTCAATTTAAACCTGTTTAGTTTTTTAAAGTAATTGTATTCAAGAAATGAAAATACCCACCTTGCAATTACTTTTCCATTTCTATCAAAAACAACATCTGTATTATAAAACTTTAGAGGTCTAGATAGACAATCAGAACCTGCACAGTTATCTTTTTCTTTAAGGTTGATAACTAAATATATTTGATATTTTCGAGCAGTACACGATAACAATTTGAAGAAACTTGTAAACTTTTCTGAAGAACTGTCGCAAGGAATAATTTCTTCTTTTGGTTCTGGTACAAAGGTCATTCCTTCTATACCCTTTTCTGTATTTAGTGGCTCTGATACTAATGTAGCTTCAGGAAAAACTACTATATCAACACTCTGTAAAGAAACATAAATAAAATTGATGGTAGTAGTAAGTGAAGTAAGCTATTCAAGAGAGATATATAATACAAATGTCATTAACATGAAAGTAAAGAGAAATGAAATAAGTGAAATTCAAGGAATAAATTATCAGTGATTCACAAATAATTACAATACTGGTAATTATAGGAGGAAAAATCTATAAAATGGCCCATAGAACAGGGAGAGACTTCGACATAGGTCTCAAATAAAAGCAACTAAGATAATAAGAGATTTAAAACGTTTTCCGTTGCTTTGAAGAAGAGGAAGCATTATATACTGACTCAATAATAATTTTAGTATCTACGAGATTGATACGAAAACTTTGTGCCCATGTTTAAGAAAATTGGACGAAGGATTAACGTGAAATTTGGCACACTTGAAGGTTTTACGTAGGAGAGCAAAAAGTTTTTTTTATATAAAACGCATTAGAAAATATTGA
Source organism: Henosepilachna vigintioctopunctata (assembly GCA_030704895.1). NCBI lineage: Eukaryota > Metazoa > Arthropoda > Insecta > Coleoptera > Coccinellidae > Henosepilachna > Henosepilachna vigintioctopunctata. Next base: position 5,962,550 of record JARQZJ010000002.1, on the reverse strand, counting down.
ATTATTTGAAATTATACATAGATACATATCATAGGTACTTACTTACTCCATGGTCAATATGTTGATTAATTTTTTTCTATATGCTTTAACGAATACTTTTTGGTTTTATTGAAGTTGTTTTCATTCTATAGTTATTTATGAGTTGTGAAATATTACTTGCTCGAAAGCATAAAGGAAGGAATAATATATGTATTATATATTGCCAATCGCGAAAATAGTGTTTAGTAAATATGAATATACTAAATTCGAAACAGCTTTTTTATTGGCTTTTCAAATTCGATTTTGATGGAGTTCCATAACTAGCAAGTAACTTCGATTTAAATAAATTTCAATAATCGACATTCAATAATCAATACTAACAATAATAAATGAACTTGTGAACCGTTTTGCCATAGTAATAATTTATTAAATAATACAACAGTATTTAAAATTTTCTCATAATTTAATATAAAATACGCATGACGACGTTTCGAAGTACTACTTCTTTATCAAATGCTGGATTAATATGTTATCTTACAAAGTCAGTAATTATAGTTATTTTCACAGAACATAAAGGTATCTTCTATGACTAACTTGGAGTGGGGACCATAGAATACACTGATATTTAACAAATTTACAAATATAATTTATTAAATTATTTTGAAATGGAAAAATAGTACATACAATGAAAATAAATATATTTTCTATGTACGATTTGTGGGAGAAGATGTTTTCAAATAAAGGCACAATAGATTAGGAAGGATATTCAATTTTCAATGTTGATTTATCTCCAGAACAACATAATTATGGAAATATGTAATACAAAAAATTCCAGTTTATAATACTTACGTGATTTTTATTCTTGATGTCTTTTATAATATCAGCATAAATCTTCGCATTTCTATTACCTAAATCCAGGGAATTGAGGTAAGGAAATACTTTATAATCCGATAGATATTCTACAAGAGCCACATTGTAAGCATGTACTACCTGTAAATAATGGAGATATGGTCAAAGCCAACATACAAAACAAAATTGTATTGCTTCTGTATAGAAATATTTCATTTAACCAAGGGAAAATATATCAGCAGTTCTTTGACGCAATTTAAAGAATCTAGAGATTTGGGGTAGTTAAGATTATATTGAAAATTACTACACTTACTACTTCTACCACGTCTTAATAATTGGTATTTTATTGAAGAAAGCTATCATAATTTTAGTTATAATTTATATTTCTATTTTTATTGTTTTTTTGTTTTAATTCTCTTTAAATTTGTTAGTTTACCTTATAAGTCCTGTGAATGAATGCAAAATAGGTTGATAGAAACGTGACTTTTTCTCATGTGGAATTCAATAAACCTTTCATAGAATAAAATTCATGATATACTGTTTTCTTTGAAACAGAAAAACTGACCCATCACAAGTTCTTTTGTTCAGTAAAGAGTAAATTTTGCATGAAACACAACGAATGAATAAACCCCAATAATTGTCACTTTATGTTTATCATTTGATTCAATGAACGTAAAATATCAGGTAATCATATTGATCAAAGGTCCAAACAACTTCACCCTCAGATTCTGATACAAAAATTCATGTTATCTATGCGTTTTTTCGTGGACTATATTTTAAAGGTCGGGAATTTGTAACAGCAGCATACAGAGAAGCCATGATTGATACCGATGGACTTAAATTATATCTCCCTCGACCCCAGGACTAATCACTTTGAATTAATCCGAAATGGGATTTCTCACGTAATTGTTTTAAACTGCTTCAGTAGACTATCGGTAAATTGATGATTGTAACTCAGCTAGAGACTATCCTGGGCTATTTCAAAGAATGAAAAGGTACCTTACCTTCAATAAAACTTACGTCTTATATTTCAGGAACATAATGTTGAGACTATCGGAATTTTTATTGAATCTATATTTTGAAATACCACTAAACACCTATCAAATATACTTGGAAGAGTACAGTATACGATATAAGCTATATTTTTGAGCCATGTTTCATAACGCTGTGTATTTTAGTTTACAATAGTTTGCTTTTCATTTTTGTTATAATTGGGTTTGAAAATTAAATAAATTTTTTGTGTGTTTTCACAGTTCGCTGAAAAAATTTCACTACGTAAATAATTCATTGATAACATGTTATATCTCAATTGAAAATTGAAATTTCGAATACACACTATATAAATATTTATTCCCTATCAATGAGATCTCCAAATAAATCAAAATTTTGTCAAAAATCAGCACTCCGGCTCTGTAGAGGATGATTCTGTTTGAACCAATATCTCGTATTATTGAATAAGCGAATTCCGTTATTTTCTCTTGATTCTCCAACCGTTCGAATTGTATAGTAATGGTCGAAAGAAAAACATAGAATTACCTGTTTATTTTTAAAAGCGAACATAAACAGGAACACAACTAATAAAAACACTTGATTAAACCTGAACATTTTGATTGTACTGTGCTCGAATTGTCACTTGTACACTTAAATATAAACAAAGTCTAATCGATGATGTCAAAATCAAGTTCTCGGGTATTTTACTTTGTCCTAGTCTATCAAGAGTCATTGACGTATGAAATTTGTATGTAACCTTCGTGCATTGAAGTAAAGTGCTGCGATTTGATACGCGAAAAGTATTGGTTCGAATCTAGGTGAGATATGAGGAATTTTTTTCTAAGATTATTGCCTTTTGTGTTTATAAATGTTCTGAAGTGATTAGTTTCAAGATCATTTGTCGGTCGGAGACGGTATTGAGTTTTAAGTCTGAAGTAGAAACCGAATTTTATGCAAAATGGGATCGTGCAATGTGACAGCAAATGTATGTAAAAAATACTTGAAGTACCCATCAAATTGTCAAATTTATTGAATAATAAAAGAATCAAACTCTGTAGGTTTTTTATTACCAAGATACACATCGAGTAATATAAAGACAGTAAACAAATACAATTATCAATATTTTGTATTAGAGATAGTGGTTGAAAATCAGGTACTGTTCCAAAAGTTCTGTGCTAGAATTGTACCTTCGATAATTGCAAATGTCTCTGTATATTGTTTTCTTCAAAAGTTTACCAGTTAGTTCATTGTTAAATTCTCAATATCCAAGTTAGAAGTGAAAAAATCTTTCAATGTGTCATATATAGTCAACGTCAAACCCTGAGTTTCGCACTTTTATTACTCGCAGGTATAGAGAAGATTGAGCGTATATAGAAATGTATGTGCATATATGCAAATTCATATGCAAATATATTTGCATATAATCCTGTCTCTACGCATGTGTAATGAAGATGAATATGATAAGACCTGGAATTTGTTCCAAATCTTTTCACACTGATAATAGGAAAAGTAAGGACAAGGAGGATTACCTGATCATTTGAATTTGATCGATTAATTATCAGGGTCGGCTTCGAATTTCACAGGTTAACAACTCTTTTGGTTGCGAATCCGATATATTAGGAACAAATTTCTTATAAATTTGATATTAGACGTAAAATTGTCCTGAATTCGGATATGATACTATTATTTTCTAGAATCTCAATCTAGAATTCCTAAGATTGAAGTTTAAAGATTGAATATAATATTTTTATGAAATGAAATAAGCTGAACAACATATTGATATTACTTTAATAAGTAATTATATTCAATTGAGCAGTATAGCACGATATATGTATATATTGACATTCAAAATATACTGAAATTAATACTAAATACTAAATGAAAATTAATTCTTGCCATTCAATCCAAAGCAAAATTTCTTCCATATATAGCATATGTTAAAAGTTTCGTTACAGGTGCCTTGGAAGCAAATGTTCTTCTTATGGTGTGAGCGGTGTCATTTTCTTCGGATTTCCATATTGTGCAAGATGGTTGTATTGGAGAAAAATCCGCTAATAATGAATTTGGAAATTGTATTCTTTTCTCAGTGTTTGGAAATTGTGCAGAAATTTCTATTCTGTTGAAGGTCAATGGCCAGGATACTTGATCGTAGTTAGGAAATCTGTTTCAAAAGGTTTTAATGCATATATGTATTTATATAGATAAATGTCTTCATGTTTCAATGTTTCAAGATTTGATGAAATAAATCTCATAGAATATCCCCCAAGTATCGAAAATATTAGAGTACTATAACAGAAAATGAATCGTTTCATGTATTAAATAACTGAAAAACACCTGGCAAAATTCCACAATGGCCATTTTTGTCCTTATAATATTATTAGATTTTAAAAAAGCTTTCGAAACGTTATGTAGAAGATTATTATGGAAAAAACTGGATAAACTTGGTTTTGAGGGAGCAGTAAATGATTGGTTTGGATCTTATTTGGATTCGCGAACACAAAAAGTTAAGTTTAATAGCATGCTGTCGGATAGCACGAAAGTGGATGTAGGAGTACCTCAAGGAACTGTCTTAGATCCGTTGTTGTTCTCTTTATATATAAACGATATTGTCTCTAACGTGAAAAAATATTCTATGCGTTTATTCGCTAATGATACTATGCTCTATATATGTGGCAGAGATATTAAGAATATGACATAGGGGATCAATAGAGACCTTTCTGCAATTAATGAATGGTTATGTGACAATAGCTTATCTCTGAATGTGCAAAAATCTGACTTCATAGTTTTGGGTACAAGTAAAACCCTTAAATAAAATACAATTAAAAACAATAAAAATTGAGAATAAAACTATAAAGATTAATGAACAAAAAATTAGAAGAGTAGAAACAGTAAAATATTTAGGCATTATTTTGAACGAAAAATTGAGTTTCAATGATTATGTTGATTTCATATCATCTAAAATCTCTGAAAAAATCAATTTTTTGAAAAGAATAGGAAAAAACCTGTCGACACATGTGAAATTATTGTTGTTCAAATCAATAATAATGCCACATTTTGAATATTGCTCCACATTGTTATTTGGTTTGACTAAAGAAAAATTAAAAAATTATAAAAGTTACAGAATAGAGCCATGCGAACCATTTTAAAGCGCAATAGGTATACCCCTGTTAAAATTATGCTGAACTCATTGGAACTAATGTCTGTAAAACAAAGAATACTCTTTGCTTCATATATATTCATATTTAGAATAAAAAATCAGTTGCTTCCAAGTAATGTCATAAAAAATTTAACATATGTCATTGATGTGCATGGGTATAATACTAGAAATACTGATAGTTTTTATATCCAAAGTTGTAAGCTATCTAAATCCAAAAATAGTATACTATGATGGATTTAAGTTTTTTAATAATTTACCAATTATATTGAAAAGTAGTACTAGTATTAAGATATTTAAGAGTGATCTTAGAAAGTATATTTTAAATAATGAGATAGGTATATAATTAAAATATTGACAGTACAAAATATGTAGATTTTTTGTATAGCTTCAGCTAAATAAATATTATTATATTATTATATATATATATATATATATATATATATATATATATATATATATATATATATATATATATATATATATATATATATATATATATATATATCGAGAGTTGTATTGAAAATTTCTGTAGAATTTAGCCAATTGTTTTTTCTTCAATTCATCATAAAATTTTATTGATGGACTAGTTGTATTCAAATCTCAATAACTTTATTTTCAGAAGAACTCATAATTAATGAAAAACCAAAAGTCGGAAAAGAAGGAAACTGTAATACGTATTTTCAAGAAGAAGTGCTCTTTTACTTTTCGAAGGAAAAAGAGCTGTTTAGAAGTAAGAATCATAAGCATATTTTGTTTTCACCCCAAATTGAGCAAAAGGGATAATAAATATAGTGCAAAATTAAATCTGAAGCCGGTTTACATCATCATAAATCATCACTTGTAAGTCGTATCCCATCAATTATTTGGAAAACATACCAACATTTATTCTCATTAGTGTTCTAGTTTCTACGAATCTTTTCTGATATTTGATTAGAAAGAAAAAGTTGCTGATTTCCAGTTTTTTATGATATCTGATAACTTATGGAAATCTGTTGATATGAAGGTGATATTCTGTTTAATGGAAGCGTCTGCAAATACTAGCTGGCTTGATTTGATCAAAATAACCTCAGATATGTGCAATTCACCAACTACTACTTCTAAGGTATCAAATTTTTTAGTACTTGGTACTTGGCTGAATCCTTTTAACCTACATAATTTTTAGCCAGAACCTACATATATTACAATTTATTTAGCAAGTGAGGATTCTTAATAGAAATGAAATAAGTCAAAATATGAGTAATACAAAGAAAAAAAAACTTGATAATCCAAACATAGAGGAAATAACTTTGAATAATACAAGAAGTTACAAACTCATCAATAGTATCTGTGTGTATAGCTTTTGAAATAATAAATAAAATAAAAACACTTAGCTTGGTTTCAAAAAATTTACAATGAATACTTGACATTTCCAAAAGTTAAACTGTTTAACTTTACATTGTTAAACTTTACTGTTAAACCAGTTCAACTTTCGAAAAGGGGTAATACCCCGAAACAAATGTCAAGTATTTCGTGTTTTCATTCATTTTCATTCAATCAAGCTTCTGAAATATTTTTGTAACCTGTAACGACGGCTAAGAAAATAGTATGAAAATTTATAACCAGATAATTTGATTTAAAACTAGTTTCTGCACTTGAAGAATCTTTAGGTGTTCCTTAAGTAGTGGAAGGTACTTTGTTGGTTTTTTGATTGAAAAATATCTGGATATGAGAACCCCATTCGACTTAACATTCTCACTCCCTGCCTTGTACCTCTGGAGAATTTGTGAGCATCTTTCATTCTGATCATCAGGCTTGCTATTAGGAAGAAATCTCTGTACATGGAAATGAGTCGTTCCATCGAGATATTTTAGGTTCTGTCCATAGTACTTACAAGATTTTCAGTTGAACTTTCTGAAATTGGACGTACGATACTTCATTTGAAACAGTTTCTCTGCAGAGTACCATACTACTAGCTTCAAATCGCTCTAATGGTCTAGACTCTAGAATATAACTCCCTTTACGTACCCCCTTCTATTAATTTTAATATGGACAATTGAGAGTAAGGGTGAAACGTGTTATATTAGAGAATTATATGTATATACATAAGCAAATAAGCGAATACATAAAATACAACGTCTGTTCATATAAACGGATGGAATAAACCGAGTAAATTCACAAAATAACTGAGGAATAATAACCCAGATGCTATATGACATTACAATTGTGGATATAGTCAACGGGACTCGTTGCGAGTTTCATTATACAATTTGAATCATTCAATTGGAATGAATAGTCTTCGCTAATCGAATCATTTGCATAAGCGCAATCAGAACTAAAGGCAATAGGAAATGTCAAAGATTTACCTTTCTCCGCAAGTTGAAATAGAATCGCCAGTACAAGCTAACAAAGAGCAGATTTCCATTGAAGTCCTATAAATTCCATGAGCATGTGTACGATAACCAGATCTTACCGCCAAATAGTAATTGTATTTGTTTTTGTTGTCGTTTAATTTTGTTTCATTCACATCTGCTTCAATTGTGAATTCACAGCATAAACTTATATTGTTCTGCTGCTGACATAAGGTTTCTTTGATTGTTTTTGAAGTTTCTATATCCAGTTTGATGTGGGAATAATCTGGAATATTTAAGATAATCACTTGAAAACAAAGAAATTCATATTAGAAATTAATTTGTAGTGAAAATGAAATAAAATTGTCCAAAAGTTAGGTATAATATATGTCTAAATACTTGTAATTAGAAGGGATACTTATCAGGTAATCCATAACTATTCAAGAAGTTCCAATAAAACATTAATGGAAATTTTGATTCTCAAAAAAGCTATATTTTCTTTCAAATATTTGCGATTACTTCTTGTTTCTGTAGACTGGTTGGGAAAGTGATGCTCTCTCGCTAGGAAGATCTGGGTTCGAATCACAGGTAAGACATAGACATTTGTGTATGCAAATATCAGTTTTCAGATTTTATAAAATTCAATAATATCAAAAATGGATAATGTCAAAAATTATGAACCGAAGAAATTGTAAATAAAAATTAAATCTAAAACCTTTTAATCATTTAAAAAAATGGTTATGTTCAAAAATGTGTTACCATGCTTTAACATTCATTGTTAAAGCATGGTAACATGCTTTAACAATGAATGTTAAAGCATGGGAACTTTCACTTTTACCACACATTGTAACTAACATTCATTGTAAAGGTGTAATGATAGTTCACCTATTGAAATTTACCTGATAAGTCTTCGAGTGATAGTTCATATTGATCCATTTCTTTGGCTTTATCATCATTTACATTCGTAGAACAAACTGAATTGAAACTATTGATATCTGGAACTTCCCTAAGTAAAAAACGATTGTCTGTATATGGTGATACTACTGTTGCAACATTTCCCTGAAGTCCTATAAAATGACAATATCAAATTATTTGTGAGAATTTTGTTATGTTTGTGTCTACTACAAAAACATTAGCAATTATTTCCGTTATTCTTATATTGGTTTTTTTAAGTTGTTTTCATTTAAAAAAATTTCATATGTGAAAAAGTAAGAGATTTTTATTGGTATAGATTATGAGTTAAAAAATAATTTTTTTGTGTCTTCTCAGTATTGCCAATTTGAGAAAATTATTTATTTAAAATTTTTGACAAAGCTACAATACATACCAAACGTTAACAAGAAATTTTTCCATTTTTACTGTTTCTTATGTTCAAAAATAACGTTGTTCATTTCGAATATAGAAGAATATGTTAGGACCTTCATTCGAAAAATTCAAATCAATCAAAATAAACTCAAAGCAAAGCATATAGATGTAATTCCTGCATCCTCAAGGCATCAATGTTAGAGAATATTGAAATTGATACTCCACTTGATGAAAGTATAAGACAGATTGTTTCGTTCTACAAGGAATTCATCAGTTGTGTCATGTCCATCACAAATTGAGGCAACGGCTTCAATTTTCAATCACCCTCTTATGACTTCGAAGTGAAGAACTCTCAAGTAGTGATTTCACAATATAATCTCTATACATTTGAATAAACAGAAATATAAATGTGTGCGTATTGTTTTCAATGTGCTGAGTGTAAAATAATACTGAGATATTCATACATAGAGCTGAAATTTATTAAAAAATAGTCGTATATTTTCAGATGATCAGTGTAAGAAAAACATCAGAAAGATAATTATATCAAGAGAAAAATAGGAGGTACACCGTTGTTTCGTCCTTTGAGATGCCCATCAATACGGAATAAGACAATGTATGCTACGAAATGATTATGAAAGGGAGAAGGAAAGAGAGCAATTTTTTTCAGACAGATATAAATGCAACATGATCGAAAACTGAGTTTGCAAGGAATGAGTTATATATAGACTACATAATATAATATATAAAAATGTTTGAAAACTTATGCAGGTCATTCGATTATGGTAGCCATATTGCATTCGGACCGTTAGATCATTTATATATGCGTTAAACTTTAGAAATCAGTTAGGTACAGAAAGTTTATTAAAATGCTCCCAAAGTTCAACCAATTACAAGTCATAAGACCTGACGTTGGTGAACACTAAACACTGAACACTGTGGTCAGTGTGTTTAGTGCTCTAAAACAGCCTCCTGTTATTGAAAGAGGTGTTCAATATTCTGCTCATATTTAAATAATTGCACACTCGCTGTTTATAAACAAAGATTATCAACACAAATATTAAGTAATCTATATTTACCATGAAAAATACCAAGACCTCCTGATCCACTCTTAGGATGAGCTGCACTTGCTGTCAATAAGGTGACGTTTGTTCCTTGAGACCACATCTGTTGTGACTGAATGGCTGAAAATTATACCATGAGATTTCTTTTATACTGACAAAACATACACTCACTGCTGAGGAATGGAAGTTCTGGAAACCAGTATGTAGGAAACAAGAAATGTCTCACACCCTTTTTGATTAAATCAATTGGCGGGGACTGAAATAGGATATCGAAGCATGTGAAAATTCCAAAGGTTATTCCAAAATCAGTTTCGAAAGTTATAAGTTCAGGTTCTTTAGTAGTTGAAGTACCGAATTCTCCGAACAGATTGTACTTGCGATACCTGAAATAATTTACCATTATATTTTTTGACACAAACTATTGTCAAAACCTTTGTTTTGCTGCAAACAAAAACCTTTGTGTTGCAGCAACCTCTGGAAAATTCTTATTATAATTTGGTAAATATAATATGAGCATACCTCCTTCCAAGAAGTCCATCAACATGACACACATGCTATAAAGCTTAGGCTTATAGTGGGTGTTTTTTTTTAGAGGTATAGAATTTTAAATTGCAATAAAACAACGATGGATCATTCGATTGACAAGAATTTCTTTTTATTCGAAAGATAATCTTGTGGCATTACATTTTGAATATGATTTCTGGCATATGACCGCCACCGCTGGCTCGGATGTAGTCCAATCTGGACGTCCAATTTTCGATGACTTTTACCAACATTTGTGCCCGTATATCGGCAATAACACGGCGAATATTGTCTACCAAATGGTCAAGCATTTGTGGCTTATCCGCATAGACCAATGACTTTACATATCCCCACAGAAAGTAGTCTAGCGGTGGTAAATCACAAGATCTTGGAGGCCAATTCACAGGTCCAAAACGTGAAATTAGGCAGTCACCAAACGTGTCTTTCAATAAATCGATTGTGGCACGAGCTGTGTGACATGTTGGGCCGTCTTGTTGAAACCACAGCTCCTGGACATCATGGTTGTTCAATTCAGGAATGAAAAAGTACGGACCAATGATTCCACCAGCCCATAAAGCACACCAAACAGTCAGTTTTTCTGGATGTACCGGTGTTTTGACATACACTTGATGATTATCTTCACTCCAAATGTACCAGTTTTGTTTGTTGACGCAGCCATTCGACCAGAAGGTCGCTTCATCCAAAATGGACGTAGTGCGCGATACGTATTCCATACAGGAATCATTATTTTCGAAATAAAATTGCACTATTTGCAAGCGTTGTTCGGGCGTGAGTCTATTCATGATAAATTGCCAAACCAAACTGAGAATAAATCACTTCTCAACTGTTAAATCTGTCGCCATCTTCAACAGTAATGCCAACTTAAAGTTCTATACCTCTAAAAAGAACACCCGTTATTATCAACGATGTTAAGGGGGTTAAGAAACCCAAATTATACCGCAAGAGAGGGAAGGAGATGTAATAAGATATCAGGTATATCGATATCAGATTCTGGTGAAGAAGCACATTGAAATATTACTAATAATAATAATTTCTATCAAGCGATTACAAAATTCATATATGTTAAAAAGTCTTCATTTTCGTTCAACATTCATTATAACCACTTAAAACTGTCGAAAATGAACACAGCTAATAAACTGAGGTATTCTTTAGCCTCAGCTTGCATGTGAAAGCTGCCTGCTTTTTTTTAGTGTTATAAGCGTGCGCATCAATGACACATGCTACTTTTCATTACTTTACATAGGAACAATGTAGTTAATTTTAAATAGTAGCATAAAGTATTCTCTGATTGACTGACAAGTTCTAAGCTATTTCTTCCTATTGGAGAATATTTATTACATTTAATTTTTTTTTATTTATGATTTACACTTTATTTACTACATAGCATCAATGCTATGAAGTGTAAATCATAAGTTTTGTTTGAATTTAAGTTTATATTCATTTCAAAATTGTTCGTACAGTCCCATTCTGAAAATTTTTATATCTGTTGAGTTTTTTCTTTGCTCAAAACTAACAACTAAATTCAAGGATAACTCATCAAAGGGTCTTCTTACAATGGTAGAAAGTGAGAAAACTCATTCAGAAAAACAATCTTCAATGTGAAGATTCATTTTTCTCACAGTTTCTCATGCGTTCAAGGATTTTCCTTTGTAGATAATTGTGGAGAAACTCTAGAATCGCTTGAAAATTAAAGAGTCTTTGAGTTTTTATCTGAAATTTATTTTTGCACGTAAGCAATTTTTCTTTTTCGTTCGTAAGAAAATCATAATTGAATTCAATACAGAAAAGGTTGGGAACCACTGTAATAAAACTGATATTATAGTTACCTGGCCACTACTTTACCGGTCCTATCAAATACAACATCGGTGTTGAACCTTTTCAGTTGGTTACTCTCACATACATCGCCTTTGCAATAGTATTTTTCTTTCAAATTAACTACTAAATATGTCTCATACTTTTGGGCTGTACACGATAAAAGTTTGAAGAAACTGGCAAATGCCACAGAAGAAGTGTTACAAGGGATCACAGACTCCTCCGGACTAGGTACAAATGTCAAACCATCTTGGTCTACGAAAAGAGCAGTTTTCGAATTCAGTGTGGATTCAGGAAAAAGCACCAGATCTAATTTCTGAAAATAAAATATGTATATCACAACATAAGTTCATAATATGATAACTCATAATATGATATGATAATTTCATGATAAAAATCTTAATGTTTCAAATATATGAAGTTAAAATATTCATTCCACAACCCCCTTTATAGTAGATCTTTCATTTGAGGTTTAGGTGCTTACATATCAACACATTTTCAGCTTTCAATACATGCTGAAAATGTCTTTTTACTTGGTGGTTTTTCACGTAAATATTTTCATGAACTGAATTAGATTCAATAATTAAATAATTATTGAATTTGGCAATGGTATAAGCGAAATTTAAAAATGATTTTTTTTGGTTTCACAGTAATTTGGATTCTGTATTTGGTGAAATAACCAGCAAAATTATTTTTAATTTTTATATGTAATTCGATTATTCATATATACATATATCTGTATATAAATATAAAAATATATATACACATATATGCTTATACATATTTTTTTATATTCATATGTCCCATGAATCTTTCTTTCTTCAAATGTTAAAAAAGTAGGAAATATTTCAAAAAATTTAATACGTCATTTTGTGAAATAAGTTCTATGGGGCATAATGCTACTTACATTATTATTCTTTTCTTTAATATTTCGAACGATTTCTGAATATTTCCTTGCATTTCTGTTGCTCAAATCCAAAGGAGATAATTTTGAGACGACTTCGTCGTCCATCAGATACTCCACTAGAGCCACATTGTAGGGGGCCACACCCTAAAAATAATTTTTGCATAAATTTCGTTTTTTTGAATATATCGACAATTTTCGAAAAATTCCAAAGATAAAATGAAAAAATGCTTTGTAAAATTATTATTTAATATATTGCCTTTATATAGACTGTAGACATAATTACCTGTGTACTTTTCCAAACACAAAGCGAGAATACGAAAAAGGAGAATATTTTAGACATTTTGGATTTATATATTCTATTATAGATAGAAGAATTATGTCAATTGAAGTCTCGCGCTACACATAAGAATATAGTAACTTTTGGTAGGATACTCTGGGTAAAATATATAGGAAATGTGATAAGATTATCCAAATTTTATATGGTGGAATTGGTCACGTGATGAAAAATGGTGACGTTAATGATGGTTGATTTTAATACAGAAAGTATAAGGTTCATTTTAGCACATGTGAAGATCAAATATTGATATAATCTTTTTATCTCATCTTTGAATTAAGTAAGGAAGACATCAAAAACCTCCAATATCTGATAACCAGGTAATTTTCCCTGGATTTTCCCAATTAGAAAAATTCAAATTAGACTCCCATATTAGAAATCAATTCTGATATGGGAGTTCTTTAAAAAAATGCCAATGAAGTTGTAAGGAAATCTAGAGGAAATAAATGTTTCAAAGTAACGAAAAATATAATATACTAGTAACTACTGTACCAATTCTCAGATAGAAAGAAGAAATTCATATTAATAATTCAAGGGTAAGAAGCCCATGAAAATCCTAATATTCCGAAATCCACATATTTTGGCATTTTTCCACATTTATAACCTCAATTCAGACATATATTTCACTTGAATAATGTCATTTTCTATTAACATAAAGCTTATTTCATATGAAAAGTTACAAAATAATTCAGATTTGTGTTATAACATAATAAATAAAGAACCTCATTATTTTTTCATTATCTACAATTACCATTCAATGTGAGTATTTATGATTGTGCTATTTTGTTGACATGATGGAAAAAATTATAGTTTATTAATATTTTTCACATTCTTGCGTAACCCAGATGCCTTGGTAATAAATTGAGTATCTAAAAAAAATATAACTGTTTCTGAGAGTACCAATATTTTTAATTATTTGAGAGTTGCAAAACCAGAAAAAAATTAAACATGTGAAAATTTTTTATTAAGATGAAAAAATTTACAAATTGAATTTACAAAAATAACAACTGCTTGTTCATAATTTCACGTTTTCATTTATGCTGGCAGTTTCTACGCCTTCTTTTGTTTTTTTGATAGTATATATATATATATATATATATATATATATATATATATATATATATATATATATATATATATATATATATATATATATATATATATATATATATATATATATATATATATATATATGTCTTTTTGTCTGTTGATTATCTAGTTTTTTCAATTTTTGCATCAATAATAGTCTTTATTATATGAAAAATTTTTATTTTAGTTGACTTTTCGTTACTGATTACAACTTTGCCAAAACAAACGAATACTTGAATTTTATAAATTGCTATGGATTCATGCGTCACTTGTTATTTTTTAATAATAATTATATTTATTTAGCTAGAGTTATACAAAAAATCTACATATTTTGAGCTGTCAGTTTTTAATTATATACCAATCTCATTATTTAAAATATACTTTCTAAGATCACGCTTAAATATCTTAATACTAGTACTTATTTTCAATATATTTGGTAAATTATTGAAAGCCTTAAATCCGTCATAATATATGCTATTTTTAGATTTAGAAAGCTTACAACTTTGGATATAAAAACTACCAGTATTTCTAGTATTATACCTATGCACATCACTGACATATGTTACATTTTTTATGACATTACTTGGAAGCAACTGAATTTTTTTTAAATATGAATATATATGAAGCAAAGAGTATTCTTTGTTTAACAGACATAAGTTTCAAAGTGTTCATTCAGCATAAGTTTTCAGCATAATTTTGTTAATCAACTTGGCTGTTTTGCCTCCTTGATATTCTCAGCAATGTTTCTGGATCAGCATTCGCTTCATAAAAAATAAAATAGAATAAAATGAAAAAAAAACTAAAATAAAGTTTTTTCATATAATAAAGTCTATTATTGCTAAATAATATTGAACAACACTATATATATACGTATGTATGAATCCATAGGTTTCATGATCTCCCGACAAATTGTATATTATATTTTCATAATATCATCAATAGGTTCATAGATTCAAAGATTATATCTTGAGTTAATAGATTTTATAGTATGATTCCAACTCTTAATAGACTTTAACCTGTAAAATCGTCCGTAATGTACAAAGTTCAAGTATGGCGTGATTCTTTATCACCTGTATGTAATGTCTCCATTTTGCAGGATGCTTATATAATGATATAATACTGCTTCTTTCACTTCTCTTAATATATCTTTTGTCAACACCTTAGATAACACGATTATAATGAATATATTCACACATACACACGCATATATAGCTAAATATTCAGACATAATGTTAAATGAAAAATTGAGTTTCATATAATATGTTGACTCATATCATCTAAAATCTCTGTAAAAATCAATGTTTTGAAATAAATTGTACAAAATCAATCAACGTATGTGAAGTAATTGCTGTTTGAAAAACATCGATAATAATGCCTTACTTTGACTATTGCTCCACTCTGTTATTCGGGTTAATAATTTTTCAACCAAATGAAAAATATGTTGACCTCTCTGGAACTAATTTCGACAAACGAATGCATATGAATATGCACATATCTCCCACACATCACCCAACTTATTTCATCTACTGCGAAAATATATGGATTCGTTATACGGAATGGCAAATATTTTAATAATTCCTCAATATTCACAGGACTATTTAATACCATAATCCATAGCAAGTTGAAGTATGGCAGCATGATCTGGCATCGCATTTACACTTGCCATCAACGCCATCTTTAAGCTATTCAGAGAAGGTTCTTGAAATTTTTAGTTTGGAGGGAAGATAAAGTTTATCCACAGAGAGAAGTCAATCATAACGAATTATTGAGTCGATTTAGTTTAATCTCATTGCAGAGCAGGAGAGAAACTTTATCACTCAAATTTGTGTACAAATTACTGCACAATAGTACTGATTGTCCTCCTCTCTTGTCCGCTTTGAAATTTCGTGTGCCTAGGCAAAATTCTCGTAATACAGAACTAATCCACCTAGAGACTCCAAAGATCAACTCCCTAATACAATCCCCCATTTGGTTTATGGAGTCTACATTCAATAGAGTTGCCAGAAATTGTGACATTCACTTTGACTCCATAGAATTTATTATCAGGAGTTATGTGAACGAAGAAAATTGAATAAAATGAATTGATTTAGATTGAGTTCTTTGTAATATTTCATTGAATGCTATAATGTAGTTATAAGTTACTATTTTTATAGATTAGATTGAGCTCTTTGTTATATCTTTTTCATTTTAATTATTCAGTTATGTATTCAACATTGTTATTATTTGCTGTAATTGATCGTTATACCTGTTGAGAATAAAGAACTTATTATTATTATATGCAAAGTCGTGGATGCCATTTTCCCGATATGTTATTCCATAAATAACTCTATCCAAATACCTTATGATTCGATCAAATCATTATTGCCGCCAAGAAACTCGCTAATAAACCTGGCCCTGATGGAATACATCATGTGAAATATTGTATTTATGCACTTTCGGATCCATTAACACATATACTTAGTCTAATAATAACCAAAGTTACGTTTCCTAAAATATGGAAATCGGCCAAGATAGTACCTGTCTTGAAAAAAGGTGATCCTTCTGTTGCAAACAATACAGGCCAATATCCATATTATCAAACTTTTGCAATCTTTATGAAATTGTAGTCTATAATGCTATATATCCAGCCGTCAGAAACAGTATCAAGATAGAGCAACATGGATTCATGTCAATGAGATCTTGTTCAAGCAATCTAATGCTGTTTTCACGGTACTTTTTTGAAGTACTCGACTCCACCGGTCAAGTTGATGTGATTTACACAGACTTTCAGAAGCAACAAATTTGGATTCTCTGATAGCCTCACCAACTTTTTTCATTCATACCTGGTTAACCGACGTCAATTCGTACAGCTGGAGGGTATACAGTCGTCTGAGTTCATAGCTACCTCTGGAATATCTCAAGGGTCTATTCTTGGGCCACTGTTATTTATTCTGTTCGTAAATGATCTGATGGATAATATTCACTCTCCACATTCGATGTTCGCGGACGATTTGAAACTATATTATGAAATGAGATCACAGGACAACTGTGTTAACTTCAGCTCCCGCTGGACCATGTTGATAGTTGGTGTGAGGATAATTATTTGAGTTTTAATGTGGCAAAGTGTAATGTTGTTTCTTTCACAAGAAAAAAATATCGAATTGAGTGTGCTTATAGCGTTAGTAGTCAGGTTCTTTCTCGTTCTGATAAGGTGAGAGATCTTGGTGTTGTCTTCGATCAGAAGCTTTCCTTCATTCCACTCATCACCCAACTTATTTCATCTGCCTCGAAAATATATGGATTCGGTATACGCAATGGCAAATATTTGAATAATTCCTCAACATTCATAGGATTATTTAATGCCCTAATCCGTAAAAGTTGAAGTATGGTAGCATGATCTGGCATCCCATTTACACTTGACATCAACGCCATCTTGAGGCTATTCAGAGAAGGTTCTTGAAATTCTTGATTTGAAAGGAGGATAAGGTTTATCCACAGAGAGGAGTCCGTCATAACGAATTATTGAGTGGATTTAGTTAAATCTCATTGCAGAGCACGGGAGAAACTTAATCACTCAAATTTTTGTAAAAATTACTGCACAACAGTATTGATTGTCCTCCTCTCTTGTCCAATTTGAAATTTCGTGTTCCTAGGCAAAATTCTCGTACTACAGAATTATTCCACCTAGAGACTCAACTCAAGAACCAACTCGCTAATACAATCCCCCATCTGGTTTATGGAGTCTTTGTAGTCATTCAATAGAGTTGCCAATAATTGTGACATTCACTTTGACTCCATAGAAGTTATTATTTAGAGATATGCGAACAAAGGAAATTGACTGAAATGAATTGATTTAGATTGAGTTCTTTGTAATATTTCATTAAATTCTTTTTCAATATTCATTTAGTCATTAGTTTACTATTTCAGTTTTTTTCAGATTAGATTGAACTCTTTATTATATCTTTTTCATTTTATTTAATTAGTTATTATTCAACATAATGTTATTATTTTCTGTAATTGGGTAATATACCACTTGAAAATAAAGAACTTATTATTATTATTCAATTCAAATCTTGCGTTAATTTTGGGACAAACTTTTTACGAATTAGTTGCGGATTGGTTAAAAGAAATGTCACATAGTATATGTTTCACCACAGAAAATGTATGGTTTACTTAGATTTGAAAAAAATGGACTACGCTGGCGAAGAAGTGGGCGTCCAGTGTATCAAATCTATATATTTCACATCTGAGTTGTAAATCGAAATGGCAATCAAAAGAATAATCAATTAACTCCCTCCTAAGATGAAATACTTCATCTTTAAAAACCACACAGCATCATCTCGGAATGATTTCTTGTAGTTTCTCAATGTCATCAGTTACGCCAAGTGAGTTTACTTGATTATTTTTCTAAAACAACTATCATTTTTCCTCCCTCAACATCTAGGTACATTTCTTCTCGGTATGTTTGTATGGATCATTAATCTTCTTAGGTGAAAAAACTGAAAAATTACTTCGTAGGTTCATTAGTAAATGTTTGTCGAACGTTCCGTAGTAGAAACTGATGATTAATGCCCGGTTCGGACAAATAAGAAAATACATTAAAATAAACACAAATGGACATGTCCATTGGTTTTTATCTCACTGCTTATCTGATCAGAATTATACTTGATGATGACTTCGGTTGTAATTTTCAGAGTTATTAATTGTTGCTTGTGGTGTGACCAATCACTCGTGGAAAAATAGGATGACATCGTTATCCATTCAGAAATTTACATGCCTAAATTCTTGTCCAATTGTTCTGTTAATTTTCGATGATTTTAATTATGTTACGTATATCATTGCTGGAGAATTTAATTCCAGCGAAAGGAATAAAATAATGGTCTTAAAACAATCCAATTTTTTTCAAATGAAGTTGAAATAATGAACTCTTGTTGTCTACATATGACTTTGAAATATATAATATTTAAATTTTTTCATTTGGTTACTGTATATTACTATTGCACGTGATTTAAATTGTATTTTCGTTCACTTCATCAACTATATTTCATTAACTTCTGTTGACTACGTGTGACTCTAATAGATAATATTTCATTTTTAGTTTGTTCCATTTAGTTATTGTTTATCACTATTCCAGTTTATTTTAATTTTATTTCCGTTGTATATATTCACGTATACTCTCTTTTTTAATTATTTTTTTTATCATTATTTGTGAACAATTTGTTTTTTTTTTCTGTAACTGGATATACGAGGGTGGGGTGAAAAGTTTTCGGCCTAAGCAAGAAAAACCAAGTGTTTTCCAATTTTTTTTTGCTTTTTTTTTCAACATAATCTCCATCAACACTGACACATTTCTAATAACGGTTGTATAATTTAGTTAAACCAGGTTCAAACGTATTTCCTCGTTGCTTTCAAATCTTTTACCGCCAAGCCATTTGTGAGGTTAGGAACAGCTAATAGTCGCTGGAGCCTAAGTATGGAGAGTAGGGTGGATGCGGCATCAATTCAAACTTCAATTCGTGGATTTTGGACAATGCAACAATCGACGAACGGTGTCTTATCGTGATGAAACAAAATTTTTTTCTGCGCCAAATGAGGTCGTTTAATTTGGACATAGTCCTTCAAAGGTTGCAGTAATTCTGCGTAGTATTGACCAGTGATAGTCTTACCTTTTCAAGATAATCAATGTACATATATAATTTCTCTCGCATCCCAAAAAACAGTAGCCATAATCTTGTTTGCCGATAAAATTGTTTTTGCCTTCTTTGGAGTTGGTTACTCATTTCCTCACTGTTTTGAGTGTTCTTCATTTTCAGGAGTGTAGTGGTGAACCCAAGTCTTATCGAAAGTTATGAATCGACGGAAAAATTCGTTTGGATTATGCCTACATAGCGCCAAATTTTTGGTAGAAATGTTTTTTCGAATCAGTTTTTGGTCGAGCGCTAGCAAACGCGGCACCCATCTTGCACACAGCTTTTCCATGCTAAAATCGTTGTGAAAAATATTTCGCACACGTTCAGCTGACATCCTACGGGTCTTAGCTATCTCATGCACTTTCAATCTGCGGTCTTCCAATACTATTTGATGGATTTTCTCAATCAGTTCTGAAGTTGTGACCTCAACGGGCCGTCCTGAGCGGGGCTCGTCAGAGGTGCTCACACGACCCATTTTGATTCAGAAACCCATTGTTAATAGTTGAATATGATGGAGAGGAGTCTCCTAGTGTTGAGTCCATCTCTTATTTTATTTGTTTTGGTGTAAAAGCTTTTAAATAGAAGTATTCGATGACAGCACTTTATCTCCAATTTTTCCATTTTCACGAAAACAACGGAAGCGTCTCGCGCAATGTGCTCTCAAACGCAAACTAACGTAGCGATTGTTCTGAAACTTAATATAAAGGGTGTTTTTTTTCAGAGGTATAGAACTTTAAATTGCAATAAAACAACGATGGATCATTCGATTGACAAAAATTTTTTTTTATTCGAAAGATAATCTGGTGGCATTACATTTTAAATATGATTTCTGGCATATGACTGCCACGGCTGGCTCGGATGTAGTCCAATCTGGACGTGTAATTTTTGATGACTTTTTCCAACATTTGTGGCCGTATATCGGCAATAACACGGCAAATATTGTCTTCCAAATGGTCAAGCGTTTGTGGCTTATCCGCATAGACCAATGACTTTACATAGCCCCACAGAATGTAGTCTAGCGGTGTTAAATCACAAGATCTTGGAGGCCAATTCAGAGGCCCAAAACGTGAAATTACGCGCTCACCAAACGTGTCTTTCAATAAATCGATTGTGGCACGAGCTGTGTGACATGTTGCGCCGTCTTGTTGAAACCACAGCTTCTGGACATCATGGTTGTTCAATTCAAGAATGAAAAAGTTAGTAAAAGTTAGTAAAAGATGTAACGGTGTTTTGACATACACTTTGAGGATTATCTTCACTCCAAATGCGGCAGTTTTGTTTGTTGACGTAGCCATTCAACCAGAAGTGCGCTTCATCGCTAAACAAAATATACGTAAAATATACGCGATACGTATTCCGCACAGAACCATTATTTTCGAAATAAAATTGCACTATTTGCAAGCGTTGTTCAGGCGTGAGTCTATTCATAGCTCACTGAGAATAAATCACTTCTTGGCTGTTAAATCGGTCGCCATCTTCAACAGTAATGCCAATTTAAAGTTCTATACCTCTAAAAAAAACACCCGTTACAAACTTAGTAGGAATGGTACTGTAAGACGCCTTTCCAAAAGTAGACCGAGTGGCGCCATCTCTTAATCAGACCGGAAACTTTTCACCCAGCCTCGTAAATTAATATTACTATTTCAAATATTTAGCTATTGTAGGGTGTTCTGCCAAAAACCTAAACTTGTAACTGCGTCGTAGGCTGAAAAAGATTGGGAACCCCTGGCCAAACCATTTGGGGATTTTTATATCGAGAAATATTGAAAACGAACTCAATAACGCTATTTGCGAAAATTTTCAAACAATAAAATATCCATAGCACCCACATGTTCCACAAACAAGAATTGAAACTGAAATAACAATTTAAACTTTATAGAATTCCCTTGCGAAATCGAATTGAACAACTAACTGCAAGGTACACAACGGTCCACAGACGAACACACCAAAAAGCAATTAACGAATTCCGTTTGAAATGTGTGGTCTAGAAATTAGTAAATGAAAACGGTCAGAGAAGGCCTTGGTTTCCAGGCCGCGCCATTTACCCATCAAATATGGCGCAGGAGTGTATTTAGATAGGCCCACTTATTAGAAGCCGTCGACGGGGACACATGTAAACACGGCCTTATTGTGTTTTTGGCGTACAAGGGTAAATACGTCCGTTCTGTTCGTTTTCGTTCCTGTACATAAATTAACCCGAGATAGCGTTCTGCGGCAGGTTTAATTTTTGTTTGTTCCCGTCTAGAAGGATATTTGCTGATGGTAGGCGCTCCGTTATCCTGGGCTTGACTCACAAAGTCAAAAGTTGGACGCTGTGTTGTGGTTATAAAGTTCGTTAGCGGGGTCACGTGACAATTTATGAAAGAGGTTTGAATCGTGTAGAACTTATAAGCTGACGCTTTAGAAGGGAAAATTTAAGCGTTGTTAGTTGATAGAAACGTTTCTTGACAAAAACGAACTCGTAACAAAACTGAGACGTCTAATATATTAGATAATGTTGAATAATGTTGAATAATAACTAAATAATTGAAAGGAAAGAGATATAACAAAGAGCTCAATCTAATCTAAAAAAAAAACTAAAATAATAACTAATAACTAAATAACAGCATTTATTGAAATATTATGAAGAACTCAATCTAAATCAATTCATTTTAGTCAATTTCACTTGTTCACATAACTCCTAATAATTACTTCTATGGAGTCAAAGTGAATGTCACATTTATTAGCAACTCTATTGAATATAGACTCCATAAACCAAATGGGGGATTGTTTCAGCGAGATGGTCTTTGGAGTCTCTTGATGGAATAATTCCATAGTACGAGATGGTAGTGTTTGAATATTTTCAATTGAACATTTGGACTTCAGTTTCGTTGAAAACTAGAGTTGAATTATTGGATGATTTCGTTCGTTACTTTGTGATAACGCAGAGTATTATTCAGAAAAATACACTTTCATATCACTTTTCGAGATGCAGATATTAAAAATGTATTACATGCAGCTTCAAAATGCAAAAAGCTAGTAACTTTAGAATCCATAGAAATCTATAAAAACAATAAAAATACCTTCGTCAACTTGTTGAGTGATTAGATAGATATATCAGTTTATGAAGCTCTATGAAGAAGAATACACCGTGGAGTAGGACATACTTATAAGAAGAATTCAAACTCTATTGTTAGTCAACTCTGCACTTATATTCAAACAATCCCAATTTCGCCATCCATGAAAATGTATATGCATAGTATTCACACATGAAAATGTGTAAATACAACGAAACTGCAGTCGCAAATAATAAATATGGTGATAAAAAACATAATGTTCTATATAGTATTTATATAACGTACTCCTCTGTAAAATGTTGGTGAAAATTAATATATTATATCGTATAATTATATTAAATGAAACTTGAATTTCATGAAGTCTTCAATTCCAATTAATTTTCCGAAAATAATGAAGTTTATTTGTAAAATAAGGTCATTCAGTTATAGTTTAGTTCAGAGGTAATATAGTTTTCATCATGCAAAAACATAAAAGTTTATTAACAAATCCATCCCCTTTAACTATCACAAACATTCTATGTAAAACAATAATCATATTCATTGTTTTAGTAGTAATAAAAATATTCAAAGTATACATTACAGCAGTGGACCTAATACATTTTAAATAAAACTGAAAATAGTAAACAAAGTATTTTTTGATAATGAAACAATATTTATAATTTTCTCATAATTTAATACAAATACGCATGACGACGTTTCGAAGTACTACTTTTTTATCAAATGCTGGATTTATTCATAGTAGTATAGCATAGGTAGTATAAATCCAGCATTTGATAAAGAAGTAGTACTTCGAAACGTCGTCATGCGTATTTGTATTAAATTATGAGAAAATTCTAAATATTGTTTCATTATGGATATTAATTTTCTCCAAGTATCTGCCTCATCAACTATCAAAGTATTTTTTGCTTTAAAAAATATAGTAGGAGTGATTTATAACTGAATAACTTAGGACGTAAAAGAAAATGAATTATAAGTAGACAAGGCCGTTCATTTGATAAGGGTAAAAGATAGACGGTCTCCATGAATAAGGCTGAAATTTTTCTAAAGAGGATTAAGTAGGTTATTCTTGTCGTTTCCAATTTAACGTCAGAATGCACTTCAACCTTTGAACACCCAAGACTTTAAATTCACAATCGACTAATGTGCATTTTGTGAAGAAAATTACTTTCGCCGAAAAATTTACTGTTCCTTCGAGCGACTCGAATTGGATTAGAGTTACCGACGCGCAAAATGGTGGAAGCCAGATGACCTTTCGAATTCGGGGTTAACATAACATCTCAAGGTTAATTCTTTTCATCTGCTGAAAGTTACGAGATTGTGTGCATTTTGATAATGAAGCTATGTTAAATGACTGAATTCATTTCATGCTAGAATTGGTTAAATTTTTATTAACGTTTATGAACACAACGAGGGTTCAAGGAAAATTTAATAAGGCTAGGAAATTCATTTAATTTTCCTAATGATATTAGAATATAATCAAAGCAGCGTGTTTTTCATAATAACATATTTTTCGTTGATTTATATTCCAGGTTACTCCGTCAACTGTAAAGAGATTGATTGAAAAATTTAAGAAGGCTATATTACATTAAAGCACTGAATACACTGCTTGTTCAAAAACAAACCGTTGAAGTGTCAAGTGTCATAAGAGTAGTGCTTGAGAGAGTTCCGGTCCTAATTCAAAAATTGTAAATTTCAAGAATCTTCCTACAGTTTATACTCAAACGAGATCTTTATCTTCATGCTTACAAAATATAATTAAGACAAAACATACATTACATCATAATAACTATGTACAGCGATATGAATTCCATATTCGGAGAAGGTATTAAACCTCAACTGATACCTATTTTTCGAGTATTGAAACATATTTTCTACTTGAAGATCTCTCCAACTGAAAAAATTTTCGTGTCACAAAAATGGCCGGAGAACCCACAAAGTGCCTTTTTTGAGTATTGATTTTGAGAAGAGGTAATTTTTAAACTATATTTTCTTGAAAAAGATCCTGGTTGAGTAGTAACTCATACTGATGCTAAATATGGCATCATTATACTTAATATTTTTTACCAAAACTCATGTGATCAGTTTATGGTACATAGAAGGGCTTTATGACATACAGCTTGTAATCAATTCAATTGCTGCACGAGATATTTCCTGATGTCCCACTGTTTTCTTACGGATATCAGAATTAGTCTCCCAGATCGTATGATTCAAGAGGTTATATGAAGTTCAAGCATTATGTCAGGAAGGCCACAACCACAGTACATTACAGGAAGAGTTTAGACTATCAATGAAATTTATGCCATACAATCTGTGACTCAATTCAATTTTTGCATGAGAATTTTCCTGGTGTTCCTCTCTCATTTCGAAGATTGGAATTCGCCTGCCAAATCGTATGGTTCATGACTTCATTTGAAGTTGAAGCTCTATGTTACCAAGACTACAATCACAAATACTTTACCGAAAAATATTAGATAATAGATCAATGAAATTCATGCCATACAGTCTTTGAATTAATTCAATTGCTGCATGAGAACTTTCCAGATATTTCCTCTCATTTCGAAGATTGAGATTCCCCTGCAAGATCGTATGGTTTATGACTTCATTTGAAGTTGAAGGTCTATGTTACCAAGACTACAATCACGAATACTTTACCGGAAAATATTAGACAATAGATCAATGAAATTCATGCCATACAGTCTTTGGATTAATTCAATTGCTGCATGAGAACTTTCCAGATATTTTCTCTCATTTCGAAGATTGGAATTCGCCTGCCATATTGTATGCTTTATGAAGTTTAAGGTCTATGTTACCAATACTATAATCACAAATACTTTACCGAAAAGTATTAGACAATAGATCAATGAAATTCATGCCATACAGTCCTTGGATTAATTCAATTGCTGCATGAGAACGTTTCTGATATTTTCTCTCATTTCGAAGATTGGAGTTCGACTGCCAGATCGTATGGTTTATGAGTTCATTTGATGTTGAAGGTCTATATTACCAATACTACAGCCACCAGTAGTTTACCGGAAAATATTACAATTATTAAACATAGACTGTATAACATCAATGAAATTCATGTTATACAGTCCTTGGATTAATTCAACTGCTGCATGACAACTTTCCTGATGTTTGCTCTCATTTCGAAAATTGGAATTCGTCTGCCAGATCGTATGGCTTATGAGTACATTTGAAGTTGAAGGTCTATATTACCAAGACTATAACCACCAGTACTTTACCTAAAAAGGTTAGACTATCATCAATGAAATTCATGCCATACACTCTTTGGAATAATTCAATTGCTCCATGAGACATTTCCTGATTTAGATCTCCTCATTTCGGAGATGAGAAATTGCCCCTAAGATTGTAGAAATTATGAGGTTATTTGAAGTTGAGGATCTATTTCCCCAAAAGTACAACCTACCATTATAGGTAGAGATTAGACAATATATCACAAAATTTATGCCATACAATGTCTGAATCCATCCAATTGCCGCATGAGATCAAAAGTTGCCGCCAAAATCGTATGATGTTATATTATGAAGTTATATGAAGCGTTATGTCACCAAGACCACAATCACTAGTAAATTACAGGAAGAGACATCAAAAAAACTTATGCCATACAATCTGTGAATCAATTCAATTGCTGCATAAGAACTTTTCTTATGTTTTCCTCTCTCCTTTCGCCTGCTAGATGAGTTTTGTTTTTGGTTTGGTTTATGACTTCATTTGAAGTTGAAGATCTATGTTACCAAGACTACAACCACCAGTACTTTACCGAAAAGATTAGACTATACATCAATGAAAGTCATGCCATACATCCAATTGCTGCAAATTGCTGCATAAGACATTTCCTGATTTAGATCTCTCTCATTTCAGAGATGTGAAATTGACCTCTGAGATCGCAGAAATTATGAGGTTATTTGAAGTTGCAGATCTATTTCCCAAGACTACAATACTAGAGATTAGACTATATATCAACCGAATTTATGCCATACAATGTGTGAATCAATACAATTGCTGCATTCGATCAAAATTGCAGCCAAAATCGTATGATTTGTGGTTATTCGAAGCTGATGGTCCCTGTAACCAAGACCAGAATTACCAGTATATTACAGGAGAAGATAAGACGATACAAAAACGAAACTCAGCCTTATTTATGAATAATTATTGCAGAAAATTTCGACAACAATAAGTATAACCCATCAAATCCATGGTGACTACCTAAAGTATTATTGTCTATTATTTCAAGACCCAATAATAACGGGTGATTTTTTAAGAGTTAAGTTTTTCAGGTTAGCGGCACTGGTTGGTAATGACATCCAAACGTCATCCGTCAATTTGAAAAGTTTTCAGTATACTCTGCCATTTCATCATGGAAAGAGTTAAAAACGAGCAACGATTGCGAATTGTTGAAATTTACTATGAAAATTCGTGCTCTGTGAAAAATGTGTATCGTTTGTTACGACCATATTAAGGTCGTCATAATCGACCTGGTGAATCAACAATTCGTGCTGTTATCACCAAATTTCGCACCAAGTTTACTTTGTTGGACATTAAACCATTGTCTCGCATGCGTACAGTGCGTACTGAAGAGAATATTGCAGCCGTAGCGTACAGTGTTAATGAGGATCGTGAAATGTCAATTCGTCGCCGTTCTCAGTTTAATCAACCTTTTTTACGTGTTGATTTGGGTTTGAAAGCCTTGCAAGAATTGAAGCCGAATGACCTACCACAACGTCTAATTTTTGGTGAATAGGCCTTAGAACAGCTAAATGAAAATCCGCTGCTTTATCGAAAAATTTTATTCAGCGATAAGGCTCATTTCTGGCTTAACGGATATGTAAATAAACAAAACTGTCGCATCTGGAGTGATCAACAGCCACATGCCATACAAGAATTACCGATGAATCCCGAAAAAACGACAGTTTGGTGTGGTTTATGAGCTGGTGGCATCATGGGTCCATTGTTCTTCAAAGGCGACCGTGGAAGAAAGGTTACCGTCAACGGCGAACGATATCGAGCCATGATACGCAACTTATTTTTGCCCCAGTTGGTCGAGTTGAACTTGGTTGACATGTGGTTTCATCAAGATGCTGCTACATGCCACACAGCTCGTGAAACAATGGATATGTTGAAGAATGAATTTGGTGAGCAGCTTGAATTGACCGCCAAGATCATGAGATTTGACGCCTTTGGATTATTTCTTGTGGGGTTATGTGAATTCGTTATTCCTGTATGTAGACAAGCTCAACACGATTGAAGTCTTACAGGATAAAATAACACGTGTAATTCGTGGGATACAGGCCGAAATGCTCGAAAAAGTGACGCAAAATTGGACTTTCCGAATGGACCTTTTGATCTTTAAAATATAAATGTAAACCACAAGGCTAAGTTATCAATTTCAATAAAATTTTGAATATATGATGCAAATTGAATGTTTTATTCGATTTAAAAAAAAAAATTGACTAACAATCTTGAAAAAACACCTTGTGTTATTCAATAATATTTTTGAATCATTGACAAAATAACAATCTCAATACTGAAAATTGTATTATTCATTCAATATTTCGTTCCCTTTGATGCCCTTGGTAATTGATAATATTGTAAAATATAGTATCTAATTTAAAATATAAACTTATTTCCTTTTTATCAAACTCGTAATTATTGAAATGTCTTGAGCATGCTTCTGTTACTTACAATTTCAGTATTTCCTTTAATATGGACAATAACCAGAGTAACCCAAGGAGAAGGAGTATCACCTACAACTATATCCATTTCCAAACAAAGTGTCTAACAACGAATAGCAAAGATTGTTTGCTTCACTTTATGTTACCAATTTCAACTAATCGACGCTGTGTCTTTTTCCGTCTGTACGGAGGAGTTTTGTTTTTAATTAAATTCGTTGATGAACATTCCAGCAGAGCCGATGATAATGTTTTCGGGTGTTGTTCCCTGCACATATGACGTCAGTTAAACCGTTTGTATTGGACTCAGGGGAACAATAAACGTTAAAAGAAATAGCGTCAGGATGTGGGAATGCTGTTACTTTTATTGTCTATAGCGGCTTTATTTAAAAAATACGGAAACAGCGACGAGGGAAATTTTGGCGATAAAACTGAGATAGGTAAGAACACGGGGAATAAAATGATCTCTTCTTGGTACCTACGCGGAAAGACGATTATCTTAGAAAATTGTGTGGAAAATCGAAGCCTGGGGACATTGTAGGATGGTTATATTTATGTTTATTTCTATTATTATGCTATTCATGGCTATATTTTCATATAGGTTGTTATATTTATGTTTGTTTTACGTTTCTCATTTAATGGAATGTAGGAAAAAATTTATCGATTCATGGTCATTCCAAAGTGAAATAGAAAACAAACTAAGCTTATTCAATACAGTTTTACGAAATCATGATCAGGAGAAAAAAGAATATATACGAGTAAGTACGGAAATATAGTATGTTTTCTGGAGATGTTATCGCTGAATAATATAAAATGTCTTAAGGAATAATAGAATTCTTGAATGTGGGTTGAATGAATTATGTTGAAAATTTGTTTATGTTGGAGTTTGATGCTAACAATTAATGATGTGTTGCACTTCTATGCAACATATGAAAATACAGTATGAAGGCCTAATTCAGAATCACCTATATACATTTTAACTCATATCACTGTTCAAACGGAAATAAAAACAAAGTTATAAAAATATTCAACCTATATACAATTTTACTTATATCACTGTTCAAACGGAAATAAAAACAAAGTTATAAAAATAAGTTATAAAAACAACAATAAGTTATAAAAACATAGAAAATTTTGTGTAGGCCTTCACAACTGTATATAAGTTTCACGATTGCTGTTCTCTATCTCTAACTCAATATCTATCTCTATCTCTATATGTACCTCCATCTCTATCTCTATATCTATTTCTATCTCTATCTCTATCCCTATCTCTATCTCTATCTCTATCTCTATCTCTATCTCTATCTCCTTCTCTATCTCTATCTCTATCTGTATCTCTATCTCTATCTCTATATCTATCTCTATCTCTTTCTCTATATCTATCCCCATCTCTATATCTATCTCTGTATCTCTATCTCAATCTCAATCTTTATCTCTGTCTCTATCTTTATCTCTACCTCTATCTCTTTCTCTATTTTTATCTCTATATCTATCTCTTTCTCTATTTCTATCTCTTTCTCTATTTCTATCTCTATATATATATATATATATCTCTACATGTTTCTCTTTCTCAATCTCAATATCTATCTCTT
The DNA here is from genome assembly GCA_030704895.1 of Henosepilachna vigintioctopunctata. Lineage (NCBI taxonomy): Eukaryota > Metazoa > Arthropoda > Insecta > Coleoptera > Coccinellidae > Henosepilachna > Henosepilachna vigintioctopunctata. The sequence continues at coordinate 5,932,190 of JARQZJ010000002.1, read as the reverse complement.
TCTCTGTATCTATCTCGATTTCTATCTCTATCTCTTATTCTATTTCTATATCTACTTCCATCTTTACCTCTATCTTTGTCTCTATCTCCATATCTATCTCTATTTCTTCATCTATTTATATCTTTATCTCTATTTCTGTATCTATCTCTATCTCTCCTCTTTCTCTTCTCCATCTCTATCTGTATCTCTGTATCTATATCTATTTCTATGTCTACCTCAATCGCTATTCCAACCTGTCTTCATCTCTTTTTTTTGAGATAAGAGTCAATAATGACGAAACACTTCTCATTTGCATACATACATATACATGGTTTTTTGGTCTTTTTCAATTTCCACTATTTCAATATCAACGAAAACGAAGAAAAGTAATAGTTGTTAAAGATAAGTTTTTCTATTAATTATCATTACTTTCGGTTTTGAATGATGAAATTTCATTTCTTGAAAGAGCCCCGATGATCTCAAGAGTTCCAGAAAAAATTATATTGGTGAAATTTGAAATTATCATTCGATTGTATTTTCCAAGTAAATATCAGCGGTAAGTGATAACCACAGTCTGATTAACCACTTCAACAATAAATTCCCTCAGGATTCGCTGAATTCCATCGCTCGAAATAGATATCTTCATACTGTGAATATAACCAGAAATAAGTGATTAGACTACATGATCATAACATGTCTGGAAAAATGTCTCAATACAAGTTTAACATTCCCAATTTATTTTCTATTTAAACACGAATAACGCGGGATCGGAATGAGATCCCGTCAAACAAACTTGTCGTTTTCGAATCTTTAATGAAGGCATCGTGACATCTAATTTTCTGAACTTATATTTTACGATATTTTTGTTTGTCAAGCGGGAATACCTAGATGAAATGGTGCACATTCCTGCGTCATCATTAAAAGCACCCGATCCGACTACGTTATTGACTCCATGTGTTAGAATCTGGTGAGTGTTTGGAACTTAAAATGTTTCGGATGCTTCTTGCCCTATAATTTTAAACAACTCGTAAATAATCACAGTATTTAAAAAGTGAGATATGTGTTGGAGATGCTCTGCATTTAGATTTGATCACAAGTGTTATGAATTGAACTGTTGAATTGATGTACATATTTCAATTTTTTTATTTTCATTTTTACATACGAGGGTGGGGTGAAAAGTTTCTGGTCTGACCAAAAAAATCGATGTTTTTGAAATTTTATTTTGCTTTATTTTTCAATATAGCCTCCATTAACACTGATGTATTTCTCATAATCGTGTTCCATTTAGTTATACCAGTTTTGAACGTAGATTCGTCAAGCTCCTCAAAATATTGATTTATAGTTTCGATAACTTCATCGTTGATCTTAAATCTTTAACAGCAAAGATAATATTTGAGGTTAGGAAACAGGTAATAGTCGCTGGGGGCAAAGTTTGGAGAGTCGAAAGGATGCGGCATCAATTGAAACTTCAATTTGTGGATTTGGACATAGCCACAATCGACGAATGCGCTGGTACGTTAACGTGATGGAACAAAATTTTCTCTTCGCCAAATGAGGTTGTTTAATTTGCACATAGTCCTTTAAAGGTTGCAGAAGTCTGCGTAGTATTGACCAGTGATAGTCTTACCCTTTGCAAGATAATCAATGTATATAATTCCTCTCGCATCCCAAAAAACAGTAGCCATAACTTTGTTTGTCGATAAAATTGTATTTGCCTTCTTTGGAATTGGTTATGCCTTTCCAACCCACTGTTTTGACTGTTTTTGTTTTCAGGAGTGTAGTGGTGAACCTAAGTCTCATCAACTGTTATGAATCGACGCAAAAATTTGTTTGGATTGCGCCTATACAGCGCCAAATTTTCGGTAGAAATATTTTCCCGAATCAGTATTTGGTCGAGCTTTAGCAAACGCAAACCCATCTCACACACAGCTTTTCCATGCTCAAATGGTTGTGCAAAATATTTCGCACACGTTCAGATGACAGTATACAGGTCTCAGCCATCTCATGCACATTTAATCTGCAGTCTTCCAATACTATTTGATGGATTTTCTGAAATCATTTCTGAAGTTGTGACCTCAACGGGCCGTCCTGAGCGGGGCTCTTCAGAGGTGCTCACACGACCCATTTTGAATTCAGAAACCCACCGCTTAATGGTTGTATATTTGACTATTAACAACAGCTCCTAGTGTTGAATACATCTCTTCTTTAATTTGTTTTGGTGTAAAACCGTTCAAAGTATTTAATGACAGTACGTTTCCCCAATTTCTCCAAAAAAATTTTCACGAGAGAAATATATGAGCGTAAAAAGTTCTACGAGTCATCAGCTACTTAATACTTAATACACATTTCATTCATTTGGCACTTCGAACGTTATATATTTCATGTCATAAAAAATTTATTTTTAAAATTTCTTTATTGTGACGAAATATGTACATATCAGTTATAGATTTTTCAGTATATTTCATGCGCAATATAAAAGAAACTATGAAAATTTTTTCTGAAAATTGCTATTTGATTTACCAACTATCAGTTATTCAATGTCACTTTAGACACGACAATTTCAATGAGTGGGCAACAGAATGTAAATAATGAATATCTCACGAGGTTCACAATTTACATGAATTAGAAGTATCGGTTGTCCTTTGTTATTCAATACAGCGACACCTACCTGACAAAGTGGCTGAAATATCAAGCCCACAATATTTTTTATCTCACCTTTATGAGTTTGTTTAATGAAATATTATTAACTGTGTCTGGAAAGGGTGACAAAATACACAAAACAAGTGGTTCTCAACTGCTACTGTCAATTTATCAACTCAAGAAGTTTACACTTCGTTTAACTTGAGAGATGCGAAACGAATACGACCAAAAATGAAACTATTAAGCAATTCCATATTTGAGTTTGATTTTATATTGAAATGAGGCTTTTCAAATTAGTTTTGTGCAAAACACTTCCATATAAATTGTATATGAATTTGTCAAGTGCTCAAAAAATTCATAAATCGAATACAGGCTTCTGAACATTTTGAGGTCGAAGCTTCGTTTTTATGGAATTTATTGAAACTGAATCAAATAAGGAATAAAAGTATTTAGTTTAGCAACGAAATTACAAATTTCATGAATTCCTACATGGATACTTATCTCGTGAAAATTGACTCTAACTGGCTCTATAGTTTCCATTTCATGTAAGACATCATCCAACCTTTTTTTTTAGGAAGACTTCTTCTTTTTCAAGCTTCACCATCAGTCGTAGCTCTTTTTGCACGTCTACTTTCGGCATTCTTTCAAAGTGCCCACCCATTTTACTCATGTGCCCTTATGAATTGGTTTATGCTTGAAAGACCGCAAGGTTCCGTTTTATCCCTTCAAAAACTTTTTCTAATACTTTTGTATCGGAAACATGAAATTTTAGTTCTTCCTTTTTTGTCGGTACGCAGGTAGGCCTGATTTTAATCCTATATATTCTAACTCTGGTGCTTTCGATACTTGTTTTGCAAGTATCAATTTATTAATATTTTCTACTGCTCAGTGCCTTTTGTTATTGTTTTATGTATTATGTATTCTACTTTGTTCGTAGTTCTTTTTATACAATCCAGATAATCGAATTCATTCAATATTCTTGACATTGTATGTTGTATGTCCAGGTATATGCTCCAAATAGAGTTCTATCTGAATTTTCTTCTATTGTTGGTCTCGAGATCAGGTACTGAGTTTTCGCCTCATTTAGAGTCCAAGTTTTTTGTAGTAATTTTGAGTATACAGAATACTTTGATCATTTTTCTTGGATCTTGTATAGGCTCTCGCGGATTTCCTTGTTTTATTTGCAGCCAATTTTGTAGGCTGTGACTATTATTGCTATTAATATGTTTGTCTGAAAGATGATGGAGTCAGTACCTTGAATGTTGAAAGATGAGATATAGAGAAAACACTATCTCATCATCCGAAAAAACTGAGTTTGTTGAAATATATTTAGACAGAAATTTGGGATGGACAACCCACAATGATGTTTCATGTAAAAAACATCAGTTTTTGCAATCTCTAGAATTAAGAACGTTGTACCTAGAAACTGAGTTATGAATGTGTATCGCAGTTTTGTATATAGTTATCTGAACTAAAATATTCTGCTGTGGGGATGCTCAACAGAAATGAATAGGGTGTTTATTACACAGAAGCGAATAGTTCGTATGATATTCGATATTCATCGACGAACATCTTGTTAATCTTCATTAAAAATTGCCTACTCATCCTACTTTGTTTATATATTTTAATTTCATCAATACATCATTTATTCATTCTCCTCTTCGTCGTAATTTTCTGGCTATTAATCTGGAAGTACCATAACTCATAGGTGATGAAGTAACAACCATTAACCAATCACGTAAATTATTCTTTTTCAAATATTTCTTTGAATATTTTCGGTATCTCTTTGAAAAGTGAATTTCAGAATAAAGTATCTCTTTGGTTCCTTTTTCTTCACCCAAAGTTACGGAATTTTGGCCAGATTTTCCGCCACCAAAGTTACCAAGCTTTCCATTGATCATCCATTGGCATTGATTGAAATTTGCATCATCCATAATGCTATATTATACAGGAAGTGTACAATCAATAATAAACTTCAACGCCACCTTCTTTTTCTTTTGTCCTTTACCTCTAATTTGTTGCTTCGCCTTCTTTGGCTGTGGTTTAACACCACTTACTATATCTGCCTTTTTCGCAATCGCCATTTCAGGATGGTTTCATCAAAAACTGTATCTTCCAAAAAAAAGGCTCTATAAAAATATATTTATAGAGCTTATTATATGTTGAAGAAAATGGAGATAGATTTACTAAATTAAATAGTAATCATGAGAACTCAACTAGGAACAATGATGTGCTACTTATTCCCAAGCATAAAACAGCAAAATTTGAGTACTCACTCTATTATCAGAGTATTTTCAACCTCATTCCGTCGAATTTGAAAGTACCGCTCATTTGTTTGAGAAGAGAGTTTTTGTTGTTGACCAACGCATGCTATAGTGGAGCAAAGTACTTACTTGATGATTCGAATGCAGACAATAATGTATGAACAAATTTTCTGTAATATATGCTTGTTTATTTTTTTACTTCGACTATCCTTCACAAGTTTAAATTGTCTTGAAGGATTAATTTTTCAAGATCATTTACCTTTCCTCAAAGTTCGTTGATTGCCATTGTGAATTCTACGAAAATTGAAGTGATATTTTTGTTCGAGGACTGAATGGAAGATCAGATTCAAAACTGAATTCAGTCCTTTTGTAAGCAATCTTCTCAAGAACAAATACTATAATAATTGAATGGATGTAATATGTACGATATAATATCGGAATGTTTCACAATAAACATAATTCTTATTATGATATTGAAAATATCAATAATTCTTTTAGAGGTGTTATTGAGAAGAAAATATGAATGAAAAGCTGAAAAAACATAACTTTATTTCACAAATCTTGTTGCTCACATAAATATTCCTGTGAAATATTTGCTATTTTAGGTAAATTGAAAAAAATAGTTGTCTCAATAAAAATAATAATTCATTCGATGGTTTTTGTATGAAGTTAATTAAGGTTGTTCGCAAATTTAGGTGGACAAAGAGGATCGTGGAAATGTCATCGAAAACTGTTGTAGATAAATTAGAATGAAGTGAGCATAATTCCCACTTTATAGTTTTCATTTTGTCATCAATTTACGAGGAATTATTCAGGACGTATCCTTTTTTATTGGCTTGTTGACAAAATAAACGTCTACTCGAAATTTAATTGGTGCTGTTCGTTTGTTTTTATCGCCTCGTTTCGACAAACCGGAGTGCTTCGCGACGAAATTAAAATATTCGACCGTTGAATTTAATGAAATTTCATAAATAACTCCACCGAAATTCGGAGAATGGTACAGTTTTACGTTTTCAACCGATGTCATGTTTGCTGAAAACATGTTCATGCATAAAATGATTACGATTGGAAGGTTTCAAACATGTAGGTTTCTTCATGAAACGTTCCCCCACTTTTTGAAGGTACTGAAATCGTCCTCGACATTCTTAAGTGGTAGATAAAGAAGAGATCGAAGAGTTCTATTTTTAGTTTAACAAAATCACAGTTTAGGTGAAAGAGCTCCCATATAATGATTATAGATAAAGGCCGAATATATGCACTCCGCTATATTATTATTATTATAACGATTGTTCCCCATGAGGAGAGCGATTGAACTTGATTTCGCAATTCTTAGGACATTTGGTTCATCTTTTTTGCCTCCCAAAAACCTTGCATCTTCTCGGAATGCACGTATTGACACGTGTTTTGGGCATGTTGTCTGTCTTTTCTGATGCATTGAACCTTTTTCATATTCACGTTGTGGAGGTTCGGTGAAGATTAAACAGTCGTCTCAAGGACAGAGTAGTGGATCAAATCTCCCAATCCGGAGAGTTCTAGTGCGGAAGCTTGATATATGGTGACTTCCTGTATAGGAATCTGACTTTTTCTGTTTTTTCATCCCCAGGATCTAACAACTTGAACTTGGCTCTATGGTTCTACTAAAACTATTTTCAGTACGTTTCGAATTATTTTCTAATATGTGTTTCCATGTTGTTGAAGCATTTACTTTGCAGCTTTTATGTTTTCTACATATTTATAATAATCCATTTTATGGCAAATGATGAGAAATTTACGAACTTTGATAAATACACTTTCCAATCCTCAATTTCTGCTTTCATATCGACTGGCTGAACGCAGGATCTTCTGAAGATGACGTGCAGCTGTGGAAGGTGAGCCTATAACATCGAAATGAAAATTTTGATTAGCTGCCATCAACTTTCCGTTCCCATGAAATGCATCTGGTTATTGGTCTCTTATTGCTTTCTAGTAATAAAATTGAATTTCCAATACGCAATTCCCTCAAGAGGTGAAATTGAAATTTCAGGAATGTTGATGAAATGTTAACCCCATTTCCTACGACTAAGGACAAATTCAAATTTGTATAGTGTGCGATTTCATATGACATTTCTGTTTTTATAATAGTAATAAAATTTATTCAGCAAATTCTATAGAAAAAACTTATATAATTCGAAAAGTTGAACATTTTGGCTGAAACGAATATTCTGAATAAAATTTTTCAACTTGCGCTCAAATATCTTATATATATATATATATATATATATATATATATATATATATATATATATATATATATATATATATATATATCTTGAAATTGATTTATTGCCTGTTTGAGGTATTTATTTTGAAAGTTTTTAGCATTAACAGGCTTTTTAATATGAAAAAGTTTATATATATATTTGTCAAAACTAATATTATATATTTTGATTGTATATATATATATATATAATATATAAAATATATATATATATATATATATATATATATATATATATATATATATATAAATCTTTTTTTTAAATTGATTTATTGCATGCTTAAGATAATTTATTTTCAATGTTTTTAGCAATAACAGGCTTATTTTAATGTGAAAAGCTTTATTCTCGTTGACGTTTTGTTGTATATCACAACCTTTTCAAAACTAATGAATAATTGAATTTCATGAATTACTTTAGATATCAAAATGTCAAACTTATTTTTTAAAAAAATCAAATCATTTTTTTTTGTATTTTCTCATATTGATATTTAGTATCAGAGGAATATTTCTGGCTTAGCATTCGCTTCGGAAGTTTTAGTCTTCTTCACCATGAGGAAACCTCTGAAAAACTCATGGTGAGCCAGGGTCCATGGGTAATGGGTACTTTTGAGCGTAGTTTTTTTAAATTGAATAAAGCACTCAATTTGCATCATATATTGAAAATTTTCATTGAAATTGATAACATGGCCTTTGCCATTTACATTTTGAAGATAACTTCATGTAAATGTTGTTCGCGGCTCCGTATCAAAAGGTCCATTCAGAAGGTTCCATTTTGCGTCACTTTTTCGAGTATTTCGGCCTGTATCCCACGAATTACGCGTGTTATGTTATCCTGTAAGGCTTCAATCGTGTTCGGATTGTCCACATACACTAACGATTTTACATAACTCCACAAGAAATAATCCAGAGGTGTCAAATCACATGATCTTGGCGGCCAATTCAAGGGGGCCATTTCGAGAGATAAGCAACTCACCAAATTCATTCTTCAACATGTCTATTGTTTCACGAGCTGTGTGGCATTTGGCACCGTCTTGATGAAACCACATGTCAACCAAGTTCAACTCGGCCAACTGGGGCAAAAAAAAATTGGGCATCATGGCTCGATATCATTCGCCTTTGATGGTAACGTTTCTTCCACGGTCGTCCATGAAGAAAAATGGACCAATGATGCCACCAGCCCATAAACCACACCAAACTGTCGTTTTTTCGGAATGCATCGGTAATTCTTGTATGACATGTGGATGTTCATCACTCCAATTGCGACAGTTTTGTTCATTTACATATCCGTTAAGCCATTTTTCGATAAAACAGCTGATTTTCATTAAGCTGTTCTAAGACCCATTCACCAAAAATTAGACGTTGTGGTAGATCATTCGGGTTCAGTTCTGACAGAAGTTGAATTTTATGGACGTTCGAACCCAAATCAACACGTAAAATTCTCCATGTGGTTGAGTAACACATGCCCAATTGCTGAGAACGGCGACGAATTGACATCTCACGATCCTCATTAACACTGTACGCTACGGCTTCAATATTCTCTTCAGTACGTACTGTACGCATGCGAGACAATGGTTTAATGTCCAACAAAGTAAACTTGGTGCGAAATTTGATGATAACAGCACGAATTGTTGATTCACCAGGTCGATTATGACGAACATAATATGTCGTAACAAACGATACACATTTTTCACAGAGCACGAATTTTGATAGTAAATTTCAACAATTTGCAATCGTTGCTCGTTTTTAAGTTTTCCTGTGATAATATGGCAGAGTATACTGAAAACTTTTCACTCTGACAGATGACGTTTGGATGCCATTACCAACCATTGCTGCCAACCTGAAAAACTTAACTCTTGAAAAATCACACGTAGACTTTTTTGACAAATTAAATGTGATATTTGAAATGAGGACATTGTAATAATATTGATGTTTTTCACATAGCTAATAGCAAACTTTCCTCGATGTTAAGAAGAAGAGAAGTCAATAGTGTTCTGTAACAAATGAATATATTTGTTATTCATTTAATACTCAAATATGCTTCAAATTTCTTTTTCCCACTGCCTATACGTTTTCTAACATGATTCCTAAAATATCCTTCAATATACAATCTCCCTCTGTTGAGTACTTTGAAAACATTAAGTAAAACATAACTGGTAATATTTTACAAAATTCATATTATTTCCCTAATTTTTAATTCGACACGGCAGATGGCGAACAGGATCTATGAAGGTATAAAGGTTTTTTATTTCTTGTGATCACAAATTTGTTCTTGATGAGTACTGCCTCTCTTTTCATTCTCGTGTATCGAACAGTGAAGATTCTAAGTAATATATTGGGATTTGTATTCAATCAAAGTATCGACTTGAGAAGCCCTGATTGATTATTACTATTGAAATAATTAGAACCCTCATTGAGGTGAGCTTCTATTTGTTCTTATTTTCATTGTTTCCACTTTTTCATACTTACATTTACTTAAATTCATCATTGTAATTGTAGGGTTTTTTATACCGACGGATTCAAGTCGTACATGAATATCTGATATATCAATAAGATCCTGATTGTCCGGTTTGCTGTTTCGGATAGCGATAATATTTAGTTGACTATTTTTTGTACGATCTGAATATTTGTGAAGATGTTTATTATGATGCTTTGCCTGTCAAACAATGGATTTGTTTTCATAGTATCCGAGTGAAGGAGAAATAAACTGTTGGAGATAAATGTAACAATTAAGGCCAGTTAACTGTTTTCTAACCTCTATTGACTAATCGATAGATTTAATATAATTGATAAAGATAATTTTCTTTGCATATTATTTGGAAGAAATCTCCTATCAAAATAGGAAAATATTAATGTTGTTTTCTTGATTTTACAACGTTAACTAAACTAAGTAACTAACTTATAAGTAACTACATCTTAGGTCTATTAACTCACGACCAAGTCACAAAATTGGCGACCAAACATAGGGCCCTTCGATATTGAATCGTAATAGTTAGAAAATATTTAGACACGTAATAATTCTTTCCAAATATTAAGTGCATTCACATCCAGAATTTTGTTTCTTTCACTTTCCGTGGTATAATTTGTTATTAAAATATCAAACTATTTTTGAGGCTTTTGAACATTTTATTTAGTTGTAATATTTTTATCCTATTGATAAAATTTTTCAACTGTCCTATCAAAATGTGTACTATGAAACCTGTACATTTATTGATGTATGAATTGAATTATGAATTAAGAATTAGGGGAGTCATATCACAACGAAGTCATGATCAAAAATTTATTGCCTGACTACAGAAAAACTTTAGCTATATCAGAATTTTCTGAAGTAGCTGATTTCTATAAAGCAGTGAAACGTTCGGAGAATGATGATTTTTTGAATATTCTTTACATCTTGTTTTAATAATAATAACACTTCTAGATCAAGCCATGATAAAATTTTTCAAATTATGAATACGAAACAAGAAAAAAATCGAGCAAGTCAAATGGTATAGTTGCCAGTGATAATAGAGAATTTAATTCTTCATTCAATAATTCAAAAATTACACAGAATAATTAGTGCTGGAATTGCAAGAAAATAGGATATGTATATAGCCAATGTATTATAAAGTCTAAATTTTGTTTTCGTTTTGGCTCACCAGATGTAACAATAAATATTTGTAAAAGCTGTCAAAAAAAAACTAACAATTCAGGCAGATGTACCAGCCTGTCCTCTGCCTAGTAAAATCTTCAGGGCTCAAAATTCATTAAATTACAAAATCAACATTTGGTCTTATATTACATATCGACAATATGGAATGGAAAAGTTTCCTGGAAAAGTTTAGCTCCTTTTATAATGAATCATTCTTTCTAGTAATCAAAATTAAATATTGCCAATATTTAAGACAAAATTCGATAATATGCCTTTCATTGAAGTGAAATTATTAGATATAACTATCGTTGCATTATTAGATTCCGGATCGGACGTCAAAATAGTTGACGAGGAAGATTAACTCTATTAACTCACGACCAATTTATAGCTCTCCGGCGAAAAGCACCGTTAGCATGTCACAGTCAAGAACAAGTCATAGTTCTGCGTTCTGCAATCTGTTGAGAAAAATAATTATGTGTACCCTATGCACCTTTTCAAAATTCCCAAGATAATCAATTTTCCGAAAAGAACTGGGAACAATCTGACGACATTTGTGAAGTTATTGCTCTTTGAATCAATAATAATGCCACACTTTGAATATTGTTCCAGCCTGTCTCCAGATTGAGCGAAGAAAAAACTCAGCAGCTACAAAAATTGCAGAATAGAGCTACGCGAACAATTTTGAAATGTAACGGCTGATTTTTTAAGAGTTAAGTTTTTCAAGTTGGCGGCACTGGTTGGTAATGGCATCCAAACGTCATCTGTCAAAGTGAAAAGTTTTCAGTATACTCTGCCATTTCATCATGGAAAGACCTACAAACGAGCAACGATTGCAAATTGTTGAAATTTAGTATCAAAATCCGTGTTCTGTGAAAAATGTGTATCGTTTGTTACGACCATATTATGGTCGTCATAATCGACCTGGTGAATCAACAATTCGTGCTGTTATCACCAAATTTCGCACCAAGTTTACTTTGTTGGACATTAAACCATTGTCTCGCATGCGTACAGTGCGTACTGAAGAGAATATTGCAGCTGTAGCGTACAGTGTTAATGAGGGTCGCGAATGCCTATAAAGTTCAACTTCTGCAAGAATTGAAGCCGAATGACCTACCACAACGTCTAATTTTTGGTGAATGGGCCTTAAAACAGCTAAATGAAAATCCGCAATTTTATCGAAAAATTGTGTACAGCGATGAGACACATTTCTGGCTTAACGGATATGTAAATAAACAAAACTGTCGCATTTGGAGTGATGAACAGTCACATGCCATACAAGAATTACCGAAGCATCCCGACGAGTTTGGTGTGGTTTATGGGCTGGTGGCATCATCGGGCCATTTTTCTTCAAAAACGACCGTGAAAAAAACGTAACAGTCAACGGCGAACGATATCCAGCCATGATACGCAACTTTTTTTGCCCCAGTTGGGCGAGTTGAACTTGGTTGACATGTGGTTTCATCAAGACGGTGCCACATGGGACACAGTTCGTGAAACAATGGACATGTCGAAGGATGAATTTGGTGAGCAGCTTATCTCTCGAAATGGCCCTGTTAATTGGCCGCCAAGATCATGCAATTTGACGCCTCTGGATTATTTCTTGTGGGGTTATGTGAAGTCGTTAGTGTATGTGGACAAACTGAACACGATTGAAACCTTACAGGATAACATAACACGAGGGATAGAGGCAGGAAAAAGTGACGCAAAATTGGACCTTCCGAATGGAGCATTTGATACGGAGCTGCGAACAACATTTACATGAAGTTAGCTGTAGTGTAAATGGCAAAGGCCAAGTTAACAATTTCAATGAAAATTTTGAATATATGATGCAAATTGAGTGTTTTACTCGATCAAAAAAAACTTCACTTCGAATTCACCATGAATTGGTCAGCTCCATAAAAACACTTAGTGACCTTAAGGTATTTAAGCGTAAATTAGTCAAGTTCATTTTAAACAAATCATCGTTAATAATAAATTTATTTACGAATTTTGTAACAGCTATTGCTAAATGAATATTATTATTATTATTTCTTTTATCGAAACTGTGATAATGATTTTCCAGAATGTAGATGGAAAAAAGTAAACGCAGATATCTTTTGAATTTTGGAGTATTTAAATTGAGCTTCAGGTGTTAGAGCAGTTATGAAGTTTAATGGTAATACTTGATGTACCGATCTGAACTACCCCAGTGAACTACGTTTATTGAGATGTCTCGTGTTAAACATCAGGCATTCCAACTATTCATATAATCTCACGACTTTCTAATCCCCAGAAGCTAACAATGCAACTCTAATTATCCAATTCTGAACTTCCGAATCTCGGTAAGGTAATCCACTAAACGTCCGAAACATTGTGCCGCCATTATACCGACAATAGTTGAACACAAACAGGGTGGTCCAACTAATATCTTAAGCCGTTTGACAAATTATATGGGAAGCGCCGGCCAGTCGAAGGTTGCGCCTCCAAAGAGAATAAATTCAACGTCGTCTTGTGACAAAAACGAAATAACAAGACGATTATTTTCCGACAGTTCGGCACTTCGGCGGAATATCCTTGCCTTCGGTATATCGGTGTAAGGTGGACGTGGTAACTGAGCTGCCACTTTTTGTGGAATACAATTCACCCTTGTTGTTGCAGGAGATTTGGACCCCCCAAGTTTATAACTTGATTTATTCCATCTCCGATCGAAATGATTAAGCGTTTTCTGACATTTTAATACTGAGATGATTGAATTATTTCTTTTTGCTTTGGATGCGGTGTTGATATACAAGAGATCGAATTGATTACGTTGAATACAGCCTGCAGTGTTTTCTTGAAACTTTCACATTCTACAAACAAGTCCATTCTGACTTTCCTGTTTGACTGTCTGATATCATGAATATTTGTTTTTATTTATAATATGTATAAGGTAATCTAATCCCTGTATCGTAAAAATTTGGCTAAATCGGCTAATTCTACATAAAACTATAATATATTCGTTGATTGAATGTTCGCTGAACTCTTGGTGAAACATTGTTTAATACAATAAATAAAAACATTTGCTTGGTTTCACAAAATTTATATCAATACTTTACAGTTATTTCGGGTTGTTACCTCGGGTTGTTTCTAATGCCTAGACTTCGTGCCTTTTGAAATGCAGTTTGAAAAAAGGATTTTCCTTTTTTCAAAGGATCAATCCTTTTAAATCCTTTGATTTAAAAAGATTGTTCAATTTGTCTGAACTATGAACATTGTCTGAATTTTTCCATATCTTGTGATTCTATTTTGGGCTCTCTTTCCATGTATCTGATTTTATCATAAGAGATTTGTGATACTTTTTGAGTGATGTTTTTTGTTCAATCTCAACGATGCGATTTCATTCCAAAACTCCTTGAGATCTTCGCGAGTTTCTTCACCATTATGAGTTCCACAGTGTTTCATTCACTTAAAAACTTTGTTCGTAAATCTCTGATTTCTTCCGTTATTGTATTTGTCTTTTGATGAACTTGTTCTGAGGTTTTTTCATCTGAATGGCGTTTCTATTAATTTACCCCAAACCTTCCTGATAATTTTTCGTTCTTGTTTTTCTGTTTCTATTATTTTCTTATGACTGTTTACCATTATATTTTCGGCAGCGTAGATTGCTTCTGCAAGAATTTCTTTATTATACCTAGACTTTATAACTTTTGAAATGCACTTATTATTATCGAACATGTTAGTTTGTAGACCCTTTGGAATTCAGTAATTCTTTCCTCTTCGTTGATGCTGTTTAATTCTAAGTATTGTTTAATTTCTCTGTACTATTAACAATTTTTGAATTTCACCATATCTTGTAATAGAAGAAGATTCCTCTTTGGACTCTCTTTCTATGTATCTGGTTTTATTAGAAGAGATTTGTGATACTTGTTAGCAATTTCATGTAGTTTTTGCACAGCGTGAATTGCTTCAGTTATATTGTCAATAATAACAGCAATATCGTCTGTGAAATCGAAACACTTGACTTCAATTCAATTCTCGTTTTTGACTTCAGACAAACTTTTTAAACCTTAAAGTAGTTTTCCCCAGCTAGATTGGGGAAAAAGGCCAACATTTTTGAAGGCTTAAAGAAGTTTTCCCCAGATCGACTGTGATAAATGGCTCTCATTATATGATTTTTAAAAAATAACATATTTGGTTTCATATTTTTATCATTGAAGTTTTCCTAAATGGGCAATCTGGGACATCAACATTTTATCTCAATTTAAGATATTCAGGGTATTAAACAAACGTGAAAACCACCTAGCAGGGAATTATTTATATGAGTGCTATAGATCGCCTTTAAACCAACTTCAACTTCCAAGGTTCAACTTATGAAAATGGGGTAACACCCCGAAACAATTATCAAGTTCTTATTAAAAAGTGTTTATATTACACAAATATTTCGTTCCACTCGCCAATTACCAATAGATTTCAAAAGAAACAATTCAAAAGAGTGAAATTTAATTCTTTAAACCTTCTATATGACTCAAATGGGTACATGGAAGTGTGTAATCAGTATATTCCCCACTATTTACTAATAGCAACATTACTATTACTAGTATCATTATTAACCCGTTCGAAATCAGAAGACTTTTTGAAACAGAGGTCTTTAGATTCAGAGGTTTTAACTGGCTTTAGACAAAAATGTATGGGGGTAGGGCTCCTGTAAAGCTTTAACTCTGTGTATGGGGGGTATAGAATTAATTTTTTATACCCAATCCTCTGAAAATCATTATAGTAAGCTAACTAAACTGTTGATCAGAAGATCGACTATTTTGGTTGGTTGCAAGTTATACGTCTTCTTATCAATTGTATATAATGAGATATAATCCATTAAGTAAACTTTCATGAGAAATACGATAATGTTTATAAATTGTGCTGAGGAGCTATTCGAAAAGTTAAGAACATACATCAATCACAATTTATAACAATTAATTTCCCTAAAAATTTTATTTTCCTAACTTGAAAATGACTTTGAGATGATTTTATAAAAATACAGGCATGAAAATAGATACTCATGATAAAAATATAAAATCAATCACTGGTTATAATATTTACATCAAATGTTATAATGTATAGATTTGGAATGGGTTCGATGATAGTTTCAGATCAGACATTGAATACTGATAATGAAAATACAAAGTGTTGTAACTGATATAAAACGTTACAGCATATACGATAAAGAGAATTAAATACCTCAAGTATTATATAAAGTAATCCGGTGGTAATTTCTTATTTTATCTATCTTTTATCATCTGTTTTGATTAGTTTTGATTGGCAGATATGATTTATGAGAGAGATTTCCAATATGAATCAGAAAAGTTAAGTACCTAATCAAATTTGTCATCTTTATACCAGAAATACTGAATACTGAAAGTACAAATCTTTTGATTAACTAAGAATCTGGAGAGATGTAGATACGAATAATTCGGAGTTCAGGGATATGTATTTTTATACTATTTTTTGTACATTTTATGAAAAAGGTGTTTGTTAAATAATACACAACATTTGTCTCATTTAATGACCTTTAATTTGTTCCTGAAAAAATCATTTTTTCTTTTGTGATTTGAAATAGTCGAAGTTATTGTATTCTATTTCAAATTATACTAAATTCAGTAATGAATGATTGACCTTTTTATTGAAGTAAAAGGTGATAAATGAAAATGATTTATCAACTTTTCTGAGATTTACTATAATTAATATTAGGTAAATATTATCGAAAAATTGGTATTGTGGCAAAAGCCCAAGAGAACCAAAAAAGGTTGACTGTTAATTCCAATGATTGATTTCTTTTCATAGAAACTGAATTGAAATACAGTCATATTAGTTTGCCAGACTTCATTACAGATCCTACAATATGCAATATAGGTACGTTTACACAATTGCAACTAATGTATTCATTTTATTTAAACAGAATAATCATATCCTGAATTCTCGATGACAATACTGTCCATTATTCTTGTATTATCACAGGCATTGTTTGCAACACTAGTAAACAAAACATCATTTCGTAAAATTAGCATTGAATTTGCTTTAATCTTTTTCATGCATCTTGTGAATGAAATGAATAGGACATTATATGTGTAAATGTCTTTATTCGCCATTTAAGTATATTTCTATAAACAATGAAAACATTTGTAACAAAACATTTCATTGACATAATAGTAAAACACCCATTCTCTTGTCATGGACCTAACAATTCCAGGTATTTGTTTATTTAAGTCGAGTATTTGCAATAGTTGCCAAGGAATTTTGATGCTTTTATTCTCCAAATGATAGTTATTTGTCTGTCGAATATTTTTAGTTATTTCTTTTGATTTTTAACAATATAAGTCAATGCAATGTAGCGAATATTTATGATATTCTGCATCAAATCTGGATTTTGTAATTTTGAAACTTCGGAAATGTGATTTTTTAAGGGTTGATTTCAATTTTGACTCTTAGAAACAAAATAATAACTCTGTTTTTCAGATCTACGCACTTGCCTTGACGATTAAGACGTAAGTTTCCAACGTCTGATTGATCTTTTTCGGAGAAATATGATGAATATTAGGTCACATAAAAATTGATTATATAGAATCTACAGTTTTGTGTGTTTACTGTACACATAAAATATTATTGTTATGATAGCAATTATTCCTTATGTATGAGGAGAGCGATTGAACTTGAACTCAAAATTTGTATTTGTTCTTCTTTTTAGCCCCGAAAACGGTTGAACCTTTCAGTATGTGCCTTCTTTCGTTCTCTGTCCATTCAATTCTAGGTGTGAGAGATGTTTTTTGTTCAAACTCAATGATACGGTTTCATTCCACCATTCCTTGAGATCTTCGCGAGTTTCTTCACCGTTCTGAAGTGTTTCATTCACTCAAAAACTTTGTTCGTACTTTTCTTCCGTTATTGTATTTGTCTTTTGATAAACTTGTTCTGAGGTTTTTTCATCTGAATGGCGTTGCTATTAATTTATCCCCAAACCTTTCTGATAATTTTTCGTTCTTGTTTTTCTGTTTCTATTATTTTCTTATGACTGTTTACCATTATATTTTCGGCAGCGTAGATAGCTTCTGCAAGAATCTTTTTATAATACCATGACTTTATAACTTTTGAAATGCACTTATTATTATAGAACATGTTAGTTTGTAGACCCTTTGGAATTCAGTAATTCTTTCCTCTTCGTTGATGCTGTTTAATTCTAAGGATTGTTTAATTTCTCTGAACTATCAACAATTTCCGAATTTCACCATATCTTGTAATAGAAGGAGATTCTTCTTTGGGCTCTCTTTCTATGTATCTGGTTTTATTAGAAGAGATTTGTGATACTTTTGAGCAATTTCATGTAGTTTTTCCACATCATGAATTGCTTCAATTATATTGTCTATAATAACAGCAATATCGTCTGTGAAATCGAAACATTTGACTTCAATTCAATTCCCGTTTTTGACTTCGGCCAAACGTTTTAAGCCATAAAGAAGTTTTCTCCAGCTAGATTGGGGAAAATGGTTAAACTTTTTGAAGGCTTAGAGAAGTTTTCTCCAGAAAGACTATGATAAATGGCTTTCATTATATGCTTTTCAAAAATAAAATATTTTGTCTCATATTTTTAAGTTTTCCTGCATGGGCATTCTGGGACATCAACATTTTATCTCAATTTTAGATATTCAGGGTGTTAAACCAACGTGAAAACCACCTAGCTTGGAATTATTTATATGTGTGCTATAGATCGCCTTTTTGTTATTGGTCTCATCGGTCCTCGAAGTCTGACCATTCGGTAATAACTGTCAGAGATTAATAACACCGGGCATTCGCTTATGTGTTCTCGTTATAATTATTGTGAATGCGTTTCGGTCCGATTATTATAGGGGGCGTACGAAGCAGACAGGCCAGCCGAGCTAATGACAAGATAAACGATTAAAAAGCCGTTCGTCTAATTAGTTCTCGAAGCGATTTAATTATGCCTTAATCAATAAATTCGTGATCCTACTTGAACGAAGGCGTGTAATCACATTTCTTAGCGTCTTGAAGGTTGCACCAATTTTACAGGGTGTTTGCGTATTAAAAAAAAAAAATGTAAAGAAAAAGAATAATGGGTGATTTTTTAAGCGTAGTTTTGTTTTAAATCGAATGAAACACTGAATTTGCATTATATATTCGAAATTTTTATTGAAATTAATAAATTGGCCTTTGCCATTTACATTTTAAAGATAACTTCATGTAAATGTTTTCCACGGCTCCGTATCAAATCGTCCATTCGGAAGGTCCAATTTTGCGTCACTTGTTCGAGCATTTCGGCCTGTATCCCTCGAATTACGCGTGTTATGTTATCCTGTAAGGCTTCAATCGTGTTCGGCTTGTCTACATACACTAACGACTTTATATAACTCCACAAGAAATAATCCAGAGGCGTCAAATCGCATGATCTTGGGGGCAAATTCACAGGGCCATTTCGAGAGATAAGCTGCTCACCATATTCATCTTTCAACGTGTCCATTGTTTCACGAGCTGTGTGGCATGTGGCACCGTCTTGATGAAACCACATGTCAACCAAGTTCAACTCGGCCAACTGGGGCAAAAAAGTTGCGTATCATGGCTCGATATCGTTCGCCGTTGACGGTAACGTTTCTTCCACGCTCGCCTTTGAAGAACAATGGACCGATGATGCCACCAGTCCATAAACAACATCAAACTGTCGTTTTTTCGGGATGCATCGGTAATTCTTGTATGGCATGTGGTTGTTTATCACTTCGGATGCGGCAGTTTTGTTTATTTACATATTCCTTTATTTCAATTATCATTGGTTCACAGGGTGGAAGTAAGCGCTTATCTACAGCAAAATGTATTGTATGTTCAACAGTGTCGAAAGCTCTTGCTAAGTCTATTCTAAATCCAACTTGCATGTCAAAAATAATCTTACTAACAAGCCAGAAATGAGCCTCATCGCTGAACACAATTTTTCGAGCATAATATGGTCGTAGCAAACGATACACATTTTTCACAGAGCACGAATTTTGATAGTAAATTTCAACAATTTTCAATCGTTGCTCGTTTGTAAGTCTTTCCATGATGAAATGACAGAGTATACTGAAAACTTTCACTGTGACAGATGACGTTTGGATGCCATTACCAACCAGTGCCGCCAACCTGAAAAACTTAACTCTTAAAAAATCACCCGTTATATATAATATTATTATTATTAAAGCGATTATTCCCCATTAGCAGAGCTTTGTCGCCTCCCAAAAACGCTTCATCCTCTCAGAATGTTCATTCTTTCGTTAATCAGTACATTTTATTCCAGGTTAGCGTGAAATCATTCTGCCGAACTTTAATCTGGGATTTTATAGCGACACTCGTGCGATCTTCGAGATTTTTTATATTGATCTGCTCTACATGCTTTTGTATCTCTTTAAGTCACTCTTTGTCTCATTTACTCTTTGTTATTATATCGGGTAGTTTTTTGGGTCTTCTGGAGTGTTTCATTCTGTAGATATGTGCATAAAACTTTTCTAGTCGTTTTCTGATTTCTTCCATTATCGTATATGTCTTTTGATGAAGTTCATTCTGACGTCTTTTCATGGAAATGCCGTTTCTATTGATTGGCCCGTAAATCTTTCAGAAAATTTTTGGTTTTTCTATATCTCTTATTTTTGAATGACCATCAATAATCATTGTTTGTATTGTATTGTCTGGATTGTATTTGTATTGTAATTTGTTAAAATGCCTGTGTTCACCTCCTCTAGAAATTCACTTTTCATTAGAGTACGCCCATGTTAGTTTGTTGGCCCTTTGGAGTTTGTTAATTCTTTGTTCATTAGCGTTTCTTTAAACCTGAAGATTGTATAATTTCTCCGAGGTATTTGAAATGGTTGACTTGCATATAAATATATTATTATTACGATTGTTCCCCATGAGGAGAGCGATTGAACTTGAATTCACAACTAGGACTTTTGCTTCATCTTCTCTGTCTCCCAAAAACGCTTCATCCTCTCTGAATGCTCTTTCTTCCGTTCATCTGTCAACTTTATTCGAGGTTGACGATTTGATTTTTGCTCAAACTTCACATGTGCAATTTTATAGCGACATTCAGTGCGTTCTTCGAGATTTTTTATATTGATCTGTTTTTTTGGACCTCTTTTAGCCACTCTGTTCCGCATTTACTCTTCATAGTAGTTTCTAGTCTTCGAGTAGTTTCTTCGGTATTCTGGACTGTTTCATTCTGTAGACATGTGCATAGAATTTTGCTCGTCGTATTCTGATTTCTTCTCTTATCGTATATGTCTTTTGATGAAGTTCATTGGTCTTGTCATCCAAATGCCGTTTTTATTGATTTGCCGGAAATCTTTCTGAGAATTTTCCGTTCTTGATCTTCTATTTCTCTAATTCTTGAATGACCGTCAATAACCATTGTTTCAGCTGCGTTGATTGCTTCTGGAAGAATCGTTGTGTTATAATACCTCAATTTGGCGCCTCTCGAAATGCACTTTTTGTTATAGTATCTACGTTCACGTTAGCTTGTAGGTGCTTTAGAGCATGGTAATGCTCTGTTCATTAGCTATTCGGTTTAAAATGGCCTACTTGCATATCATAACTTGCTTTATCATAAGAAATTTGTAACCCGGTTTTATGCGCAATTTCATGTAGTTTTTCTACATGAATGCGAGAATGGCTTCAGTTCTGTTTTTTGTGATGATAGAAATATTTTCTGCAAAGGCGAGGCATTCGAAATTTATTGGATTTTCTTTTTTGATACCCACTTGTAAGGCCTTCACATGAAGTTTCCATTCCTTAATGATCTTTTCTAAAACAATTTTCTATTGAAAAGGATTGGCGAAAGTCCGCCCCACTGCCGCACAACGGTTTTGATTTCAAAGGTATCTGATACTTCACCCATGAATTTTACTTTTGAAGTTTTACATATAAGTGTCTGTTCTATAATTTTTTGGGTCTTTTAATCGATGCTAAATTCTTTCATAATTTTAAAAAGGGTTTCGCGGTCTACCGAATCATATGCTTTTTTGAAGTCAATGAATGTGATCACTGTATTTCTAAATTTCCTTATCTCTAACATCATCATTAAACTTCAGATCTGCTCTGCACATGATCGGCCTTTTTGAATCCAGCCTAGTATTCCTCAGTTAGTGGATCCGCTTGGTGTTCTGTTCTCTTTAGAAGTATTTTGTAAGCAACCGAAATTCCTCTGTAATTATTGATATCCATCTAGTCCTCCTTTTTGTGCAAATTAGACGTTTTCCCCTCAATAATATTAACGTTCATAGTCTCGTTCACATGAACGATAGGATCACTGAGCGTGATTTTTGAATCTATATATTTTGTATCAAAGTACATGGTATACGAACGCTTGTTCATTTAACATAAAAGTATGAAATACAAGTGTAAGATATTTTCGAAACCTTTTGAACACAAAATTTAGTGAATTTCAGTGAATTATTGTTAATTAGACCGGTCGTTTGTACCATGAACCTCCTAATTGATCATAAAATAAATTAGAGATGCTCACTCATCCGTTAAGATAAAGCAAACCGGTGTCCTCAATTAGCAGTAATAATGCCTGAATGACATTTATGTCTTATTCGGTAAACCTTGTAGGAGTTGAAAATAACGGAATTGGCGTGCTTGAAATACCGCAAATAGCTACACATTTTATTTTTGAAGTTGCTGAATGTACACCTTATTGTGTAATAATGTACACTTATAATGTATACTTTATTCATTGAATATTTTTTATTTTTATCCATGATTCCAATCAGAATATAATTCGTTTTCAATAAGAATATAATTTTCATAATTAATATTTTTTAAAATTTATTTAATCATCACTGATTCAATTTTTTTTCTGAAATCAGTATTGAGAGAAATTGATAGCACAGAAAATGAAATAATTCAAATCAATAGTTTCAAACAAATGCTTTTTTTAGAGACCTATTCGTTTGGATTTTTGGCAACTACCGTGGCTATTTTTGCATGGATCATTTATCGAAAGAACTACCGGCCTAAATCATTATAATATTCCGATCAAAGTGAGGAAAAAATTATTCAAACTTTTAAAATAAACCAAGAATAATGTTAGAGCGTTAGTTTAATAACTTATTACAGTACGGTCCTCTTTAAAACGTTAGAAATGTCAGAAAAAATTACATATTTCATAACGAACAAGGCGAAAGACAAACCATAGATCTACTTAATACAACAATTTTTGCATTTTTGTTACAACGTGATAAGAAGAAAGAAACTATACTATAACAGCTGCCAAACTGCATTTCTTAGTTTCAAATAAATTTGAAAACATTTCAATATTCACAATATATTCATCTATAAAAAATCAGGATGAAAAGGTCTATAATACGAAGACTTTATTTGAAAATACTAAAGGTTTGAAATTGAAGATATCAGATGAAGGGCTAAGAACATCGTGGCCAGATTGTTTGGAAATATGCAGTATAAGTGGAAGTATGTGCAATGTCAGATGGAGATTTAGAGTTTTGAAATGTAAAAATTGGAAATATATAGATAAGGCAGGCCAATGAAGAGATTGCCTGATGTTTCGGAGTAGGAAGAAATTGCTACAAAAGTTCTAGAATAATAATAATAATATAATAATGAAGTTTCTTCATTTCAAATGAAGAGAATACACAATCTATGAACTCCCTGAAGTGAAATTGGTGTAAAATATATGTATATACAATAATTATCAATACAATAAACGATGGGCATGTCCTCATACATGTACACGACAATACTCCAAGAAATCGTTAACACTATAGGCTGGTCGTTGGTAACGACCAGCCTAAATACACTCAACTTGTACTTGCTTATGTTCCTTTCTGATATGTGGAGGACCTGATATGTGGAGGCAAGACATTGTAGTATCTTATGCAGGGATATTCAGGCCATTCTCTATATGTGAAAGTCGATGCTTTGGATACTTCAAAAAAGTTGTCCTTGTGCTATAACCCACTATCCGCTTTCTGTTCAAACAGTTGCAAATATTTCTTGGATGTGTATCGCTGTTGCTGTGAGTACAATTTTCTCGAAACTTGCGTTTGCAGGAAGCATCAGATTTCATGCCCAAAATGCAACGCAGGGCATTTTTTTGAAGAAAATTTGTATTCCTCATTAAACTACTATTACCGAAGAACAAGCACCATATCTAAGTCTCGATTCGAAGACTGCCTGATAAACCACCCTCAACTCCGGCCTATTCAGATATTTTTTCATTACCTTGAAAGAAAAGCAGACAGAGCGCAGATTATTACAGAGTTGTGATATGTGTACATCCCATTTTATAAATTTATCAAAATGAATATTAAGGAGAAATATTAAATATTTTGACGAGTTCTGAGGTACAATGAAGTGATTCTTTGTTTTGATTGATTTAGCAGTTGGAAGATTGAAAGGAGTTGTCTTGAAGAAGGCTGCACTAGTTTTATCCTCATCAATATGCAATCGATTCATATTGAACCAATTCTAGAATAGAGATATCTAGAAAGCAACGCCAGTGGAGGTCTTTCTTAAATAATCGAACACAGTTTGTACCATTTAAGGATCATAAGTCATATGTATACACAGTCATTTCGGGTGTACCACAAGGCTCTAATTTAGCCCCACTGTTGTTTCTTCTTTTTGTAAACGATCTGATAGACTGTCTAGCAGTGCATATTCTCATGTATGCTGATAATTCAGAAATATATCGCAAAATCGAAACATATGAGGACTGTATAAGTTTACAGGATGGCCTCACCGCCGTTTCTGATTAGTGTTACCACAATAAACTCTACTTAAATATTAATATTACTGAATGTACTGTTGTCACATTCACTAAAAAGAAACGGCCTTTACAATTTGACTACACAATTAACGAAACCACTCTGACCAGGGCCTCTGAAATTCGAGAACTTGGTATAATATTGATCAGAAATTTACCTTTGTACCCCCTATGAATAAAACAGCATTCAGATCTTAAGGATTTATTGTGCGCACTAATGGTCACTTTTCGAATACAAAAACACTAATACAATTATTTAATGCGCTTGTAAAGAGTAAATTAAATTTCGGATGTATGATTTGGACACCCATTTACAATTTTCATAAAAATTATTTATAGTCGATACAACGAAAATTTCTCAAATATCTAATGTGGAAGAAAGATCACGTTTATCCGGCCAGAGGATATAGCCAAACTGATCTGTTGAGCAGGTTTGGAGCTAAAATCACTCGAAGTTGGCTGGGGCTTGTTGTCTCTGAAGTTTCTGTATAACCTCTTACATGGTTATATAGACTGTCCTACCCTTATTGGCTCTATTGATTTTCATGTTCCTAGACAATGTTCACGCTCAAATCAATTTTTTGCATTGGGTATTCCGAAAAGTAATTCCCTCGTAGAATTACCCATTCGATATATGTGATCGCTATTCGAGGATGTGTCTGACAAATGCGATATCAACAGTGACTCATTTGCTGTCACTAGTCGGGTTTACTTGGACTCTTTTCATGTATAACAAATTCTGAAGTAAGCCATAATCTCATTGTCCATTGAGTAATGTCATTTATTATAATTACTTTTTTCTATAATAACATAATTTTTCAAACGTTTGTTTCATATCATCAGATGTTAATTCTGTATATATTTTTTTGAATATTTCCTGTAAGTGGGTGTTTTTACTTGTAGGAAAATAAAGACTTATTATTATTATTATAATGAAATCGCTAGTGGAGTATTTATGGTTCAAGAAGAAGACTGAAACGAATTGACTGAAAGTGAAGACTTACAACTATTGAAAATAATGAAGTTTATTTAGATTAGGAACGAGTACCAATAATTTCGATATTATTCGCTAAAATACACAACAATTCTAAAATACTTCATTCGATAATAAGTACAAATTTTCATTTGAACGTAAAATATACTATTCGAGATTTGCACAATCTCTATTGAAGATTTGTTAATAGGTTTAACATTTCAAACAATCAATAAATCTGAAAGTTAGGAAGGATATACTCTCATCGAGAATCTATTTTCTTGTGCTGTGCATCTCTGAAACGGGAAATTCTACCGGAAGGAAGCGTCGACGGTATAATTTCTCATAAACTTTCAGGAACCTTCGTACAAGATTAAATACGTTCAATTCGGCTGCTCTATCCCTGATACAGAGCAAACCGGGAAGGAACAGAGATAAGCTTGTAGGCAAACTATTCTCATCTCTTATACGTAACATAAGGAGATTTACTAGGAACGTAGGGTGAATTAACTTCGCGATGTCGTTCACCCTTTCACAACATAACAAAGACTGGCACAATTTTCTTCAGTAAACTTAAATTCGTATTCTGTAAAACTATTCTGATATTTCTAAATTAGTTAAGGTATAGAACTTCTAAATTGTGGAACATTTCATAGTACTTTTTACTGTTGTCAGATTTTAATTAACAATACCAAGTTAGCTTATTTTGATTATGTAGAGAAAGTACTCTAGAAGTCCGAATCTCAATTTCAACATTTACGAGGGTGGGGTGAAAAGTTTCCGGCCTGACCAAGAGATGGCGTCATGAGGTCTACTTTCGGAGCAGCATCCTACAGTACCATTCCTACTGACATAATATATATATATATATATATATATATATATATATATATATATATACGCATACTACGGATGAAACGAAGCCCGGTACACACTGAAGGTGAAGCGAAGCCCGGTAGAAGGAGCGAGGGCGTGTGAAGCGGTATATGTTTGTTGTATACGTCTTTCCGCTTTTATGCAGACCGCGTTTTTACACTTGATATAGATTTCCCATTAGATGAAGCCCGGCGATGTTGTCGGCGTTAACTAAGATTTAGTTGAGTGATTTGTTTTTAAAATGAGGAATATTATCTTTGGGTATTGCATTTCGGTTATTTCATTCGTAATTTTGTAGGTAAATAATATTTTAAAATTGGCGTTACAAGATAAATCGGTTATTGTTTCTGACGAGCAAAGTTTCTGACGAAAAAAGCTCATTGAAAACTGGGTAAAAATAAAAATTTCTTTCATAATTCTTTCAGAAAAAAGTGAATAATTTTTTTACAATTCAAGAAATAAATAATTTTTATTTCTTAAATTGAATGAGCCTTTTGTTTCAGTAAATCTATTTCTTACATATTTCAAACACTAAATGAAAATTAAGAAATTAGTAAAAGACATATCATTATTATCACCTATCATTATTAATTGCATTTCGGTTATTATTTCATTCGTAATTTGGCATTTAAATAATATTTTGAAATTGGAGTTACAAGATAAAGCGGTTATTGTTTCCGACGACCAAAGTTTATGTGCGAAATTAACAGATTTTCTTGAATCAGAAGCGAAACATTCGACGAAAAAATAAGAATACTGCGAAAAAGGTACGTATGTTTTTACTGAATATTTTGATTTGGATTGAGAATCCTGTAAAGACTTGCAATTGAGTTCTGAATATTCCTCATATTTTTCGAAATTTCAATGAAACCAAAATAATTCTGCGCTGGATAACTCAGAAGTGTCAATACTAGACACGTTGTATAAAGTGGATAGATGTTCTTCAGTTAAAAAAAAAATGATTAACAATATTCAGTGTTTTCACTCACGTATTCTGAAACAAAAATACAAAAAAATTGTTCATTTACAGCTGCTGTGTAGTCTTATCGCAATTATAGGAAAACGTTTCCTTTCAATATTGAACATTGAAATTGTTGTGTTTGAAATCCAAACATAAAATCGTAAGTGAAAGTTTAACTGTAGTCAAATCTTCTGTATGTTATCATTGAGAAAAAATGCTTGTTGACAAAAATATCGAAAATCGTCTTGAGACGGACAATCTGAAGTTACATCCTCAAACTTAGATTTTCTGAGTTTTCATTATGAAACAAATTGAATGACCAGTTTTATGCAATGGTAATGATTTTGACATAAGTTTTTTGTATGTGTTTTTGTTTTATATTTTCCATCTTAAAAGTAAATTATTCTTTTTGTTTTTAGAAAACATCTATTAAAAATTATTTCAATTCCTCATTAGTAGAAGAAGTAAGAGATTGGATGCCATCTGAATCAGAAATCTCATTGAATGAGTATAGTTATCTATCTAGTTCATCCAAAAGCAATTCACTGTTGTATTTTCCTTAAGGAACGTATTCAGATTCCTATGCAATAATCTCTTGAACATAGTCAGATAGTAGCAGCATCGTTAAACCAGAAATCTTCAAAGGGCTAAGTTATAAAGACTATATGGAAACTGAGGACATTGAAATACGAGAAGATACATACTTCTTTTCATATGAAATGATGCAATTCCTATATTACGACCACAATTGCAGATAATTCAAATTACAGAAGCAAATGATATTTTGGATTTCAGATCAGAAGATGGCATTTTTGCAAAGATACACTCAAAAATTCTAATCAAAATACGTGCAGGCTGCTGAAACCTTCGTCGTCAGTTTCAAACGATCAACAATCGAAATGTAATGTTGAAAATTTCCCTTCATCTAGTCACGAGATAATCATCAAAACATTAATATTTTTCTACACTATGAAATCTCAATTTCTCAGACTGAATGATAGATTTCGTCAGGTGGAAGTTTTAATTAAATTCATAACCGTTTTGAACTCTGAAGATCTTACAATAGTTTATCAAAAATTTCTTCGAAATGCGATGAATTTTTTTTTTGAAATATACAAAAAGTGTTTCAAATGTTAGGCGCGTTTTTCATGTTTTACATTACTTTCATATTTCGTTCTTAATTGAACACATTCAAATCTATAATGTTAGAATTTTTCGGTTATCATCAACACAATAATTTGAATACTCTGGGGTCTTCTCTGGTCAATATAACAAGTCGATGCTTATCATATTGTTGTTAACTATTTTTGCCAAGAATGAAATTGAAACAACTAGGTACGTTTCGGTCTCCACCATAACGGTATTTCTTACAAATACATAATATATGAATGAAACGTGTCAGAAATTTAGAAGTCAGTAATATGTTTTCACATCTGTTGCAATTTACATCATTTTTAAACTGAATTGAAGAACGTGATTCGGCGGAAAATGCCTATTCTGATGATTGTATACTATATCAAAAGAATCTAGTTCAATTACAACATTGGCCTTGAATTTTAATGCATCATTTCAAAATTTTCAAGGTTCTCTTGATTATGAGTTCACCTATCATTCAAAAAACATGTGATTTTTCGAATCTTGAAAATGCATAAAATTTTTGCTACCATTTATTATATTTGAATAGTCGGTCAACAGATTTATTTAAACAGTTTTACTTGCTGACTATTGCAGTTATCCAGTAATATCAACTTATCATAATAACACATGATTTTTTCTAATCCTTTTTTTATATATCAAACAGCAAAAGTTGCAAAGGTACTTCTTCTATAAGAGAAAGGAAAAGGCAGTGAATTCAAGGGCAAAAACTTGAACGAAATAGAAATAGAAGGCGATGTTTTCCTCTCTTCAGAATCGGATGTAGAGAAAGACACTACAGGAATTGAAGAACTAGAAATAGAGGAGAACATTTTAGAAAATGATACTATTGATTGGCTCCACCTTCTGGCATATTGAAAAAAATTGAATAATAATAAAAAACAATTTTCTAGAGCTGGTTGGTTCAACGAAAAGAAGAAAGTTGTGATGAACTATTTCAGAGAACATATAAATAAACTAACTCCGAAAAAGCACGAATGGGAGGAATTTTTGAGCACACATCAAAAATAAACTATAAAAACTGGATGAAAATCCAAATTTTTTTCATAATGCTTTCAGAAAAAAGTGAATAATTTTTGTACAATTTAAGTAATAAATATTGAATGAGTTTTTTTTTCGGTGAATCTATTTCTCACTTATTTCAATCACTAAATGAAAATTAGGAAATTAGAAAAAGACATATCATTATTATCATCTGTCATGAAGAATCATCCTTTCAGAGACTTTAGTTTCAAATATAGACTAAGTTGGAAGTATTTGATTCATTTGATTGTAATAACTAAATTAATTCAAAAAATATAATGTTTCACTGTAAAAGGCGAAACTTGTCGAATAAAGAAATGTTCAGTTAGTGATTTTCAGACAAGTTTTTCTTATTACCTCTCGTAATATGAACTATCACAGAGTTGATTCATCGCTTTTGAATTTATTGAAAAACATTATTTCTTTATTCTATTTCATTTACAGAAGATATATAATGCTGTATTACAGATATCATTCAGATATTCAAATCATTCAGATTTTGTGGATAAAAGAGTTTATGTCTAGGGATTAAAAGAGAACGTCTACGAAGCACATGTACTGAGTTCGAATAGCAGGTGTGTGTACGTCTGGATTTATGAGTTAATATGATGAATAACACAAACAAAAATAAATGTGTTCCTTCATTCAGGAGTATTAATCGCCGTCATATCTGTTCTTTTTCTGAAAGAAGTACTCGAACAGATTTACCGGTTGCAAACAAATTTTTTCGTATTTATTAAGTCGTTCATTCCGACGCAAAATCGCACCCTCAGTTTTTTTTTTAAAATTGACAGCACTGTTTTATATTTTTCCAATGAAAAAAAATTATTTTAAGATTTCTCAATTATTCATCCATTGTTGTATCCGACATTTCATCTTCTTTGATATAAATTATCTGAGACAGAGATACTATATTTTTTTGATACTATATATATATTTTTGTGTTCGTCATCTTTGGACATTACCCATTCATATCATTTATTTATTTCACCGCTGAAACTCATTAACATACACAAAAGTCCATGTCTTAGCTGGGATTCGAACCCACATCTCCCTCGTGAGGGCCTCTCACTCTCTCACTACGCTACACAGACGACATCTACTATATTTTTGAAATGACATCTACTATATTCCTTATCACTCCCTTCAAAAACTGATCTATTGAACTAGAGCCTCAATTACTCTAGTGAAACTGTTAGAAATTAGTATTTTTGTCATAAATATCATAGATAATTTCTTATGTACATCTAGGTAGGTAATGAAAATCTCCTATATTTATATACCGAGAGTTTTATTTCACTTTTATTTATAGGTAATACCTACTTACGATTTGAAGAATATGTATGTTTAGTTCATTGAAATGCTGAATACTACTTACTTTCGATATTTTATACTGAAGTGCAATGTTGCCGATTCATAGCGCTTATTAAATCTGTGGCGATAAGAACTTGCTGACGATAAGAACGGGCCTCCTAGCGCTGGATATGGAGTACTAACCAGTGTATATGTACAGACGTAGCGCGGCATTAAGAGGCCCATAGCGATTTTAAATAACGATTGTTTTCACAATATCTAACTCATGTTTTTGAAATATTCTAGCATTTTCTGATGAATCAGTGGCTACGTTATCATCGATAGTTTTTAAACCGCTATCATGAAAGGATTTCAACCATAATAATGCGATATACACACAAAAAATTAGGAAGCCCGTTTTGGGCTTCCTAAAACTGCAACGGGCTTCGTATAATCTGCAGAACGTACAATTTCGGGCTTCTTAATGATGGATTATATATATATATATATATATATATATATATATATATATATTATTTAACGTATTGAATAAAAAACTCAGTTTCACAAAATTATATAAATTGCTGAATAATTATTTCGGGGTATTAACCTGCCTTCAAAAGCTAAACTAAATTAATAATAATAAGAATAATAATACATTTATTCCCAGATATAATTACAGAAAAAAATAACAAATTGAATACAAGTAACAACAAATAAGATGAAACTAAAAAAAAGAAGTATATAAGCGAATATATACAACTAAAATTAAATTGAAATAGAAATAAATTGAGATAGCAACATACAATAACCAAATGGAAGAAACTGAAAATAAAATATTATCTATTACAAAGTCACACGTAGTTAGTGGTTGACAGAGAGTTAGTGAAAAACAGTAGTCAATGAACTATAGTTGATGAAGTAAACGAAAATAAAATTGAAATCAATTGCAATAGTCTTTTTTGAAATTGGTCCCCTAGAACAATTAATATAAATTTTTAAAACTAAGCCAGTGTTGTTTATTCAATATTGTGTTTAATCGATTTCTACGAAGTTGCTTCATGAACTTTTCATGAAAATGACTGCATGAGCTTTTTATGAAAATAATTCCTTCTTGAGAAAAATATTTTTAGTATAAGCAACTAACTCGTACTCATTTTAAGTTATAAATTCCAACCTCCTACTTAATATGGAAAGAAAAGAAAGGAGAAAGACTCATGTTATTCTTCAGTGAGATTTATTAGATTTATGCCTTTCTTTTACATTTTCACCTTCTTTTACTTCACGAAGAGAGCGGTAATCATAATTATTGCGCAAAAAGGGGGAAGACGTTTTTGCCCTCATTCTTTTTTTACGGCTCCCATAATAATTTCATCTCGTGCGGTTTCCATGAAAACTGTCATGTATTTTAAAAACTCGTAAAATGAAAGGATTAGGGTAAGGAAAAACCCGGAAATTTTATGTGTTCTAGCATCATATCTCAGAAAGAGGATGAGAAGGTCGACTTTGAATTTCATAAGTTCGGATTATTAGCATTGGAAGGTTCCTGAGTGTTGATTCGTTCTTTGCCCTGAAATGTTGCTTGGAGTATGTATTTTTTGACCGTTATAAAATATAAGAGAAAGTGAATTTCATTATCAATGTTGGAAATACCTGTTGTGATTTTTTCCTTTTAACAAACTTATAAAGGTAGAAATTTTTCTGTTTTACTCAAAACATGAATTGTTCCGAGCTTAATGATGAATTTGATAGTAGTTCTCGACCTTATTTGTCTAGAAAATAACTCTTTTTTTGTATTATACCGACACTCCATAAATATATGTAAAGATTAAAATTTTCTGATAATTTACATTAATTGAAGAAAAACTAGCAAGAATGTTTTCAATTACAGCAAAGCAGCCTAAAGATAAATACTATTTTCATCGTGTCTCGTTGTTTCTCAGATTGCAGATACTATCCTGTTCGAATTAATTGGGACAAAGAATAAAAAACAATGTTTTCGTAAAATCCTAACTTTTAATGAAGTAAATACATACAAAATAGTGTAAATTCTTCATATTAATATCAAGTCTTCTGTAATTAATATGTCCTCCTTTAATAATTAATATGTCCTCCTTTCGCAGAAATAACTTCTTGAACTCGTCTCGGAATCGATTCTACTAGCTTAGCGTAAATTTTCTTTTCAATTCGCCATCATGAAACCACACCTGAATTGCAATTATAATCATTTTTTCTTTTGTAGTGCAATCCATTTTTGCCAGTGGTTTCTTTAAAATTTTCCATAAATTCTCAATGGGATTGAGATCAGATGATGGGGCTATCCTACAATCCTGGTGTGCAATATTTTCATATATTTCACTGAATTCATCATGCCTGTTATAGGAGCTAATCGTCCAGTGCCATTGGTTGTGAAAAATACCCTAAACATTTTGTTTCGAAGGTTGTTTTACTGTTTGCTGGATGTGATCAGGCCGCAAAGTTTCCCCATCACTTCGTGTAACAACACTTGATTTGTACCCTTGAACAAACAAATGTGTCTCATCACTAAAAACCACCTTCTTCTAGTCGCCCACAGTCCACGCACGGTACTTTTTGGGCCATGCCAAACGTTTCTTCATGATTTTCTGGGTAAGCAGTTGTTTTCTTCTTGGTCTTCTTGCCTAACGGCCCACATCCAGCAGTCGTTTTCGCACAGTTGATTTGCTCACCGCCACACCAGAAACCATTAAACCCCTTCGAAGATCAGTGCTTGTGTTTCTAGGATTAATTTTGCTATTTCTTATCAACAATTTGTCTGTTCTTGGAGTAGTTTTGCGTTTGAGGCCACAGTTTCCTTTCTTTTTGGAGGCGATGAGCCACTTTCTTCAAATGTTTTTAAAATTCTTGAAACGCTGGATATCTCACATCAACAGCTTCAGTTATATCTCTTACCGTTATTGATGTGTGTTCATTAAGCGCGATAATTTTGCAGCGCTTCCTCGGAGTGATATCCATGTAAATGATGATCAAGGCCGAACCCTCACGTCACCTCAGGTAGTAAACAAGCAGGTGTGAGGGTATTTGGGTCACCCTGGTACTCACATACTAAATCAAACAAAAAAAATGTTTGTCCTAATTATTTCGAACAGCATAGTATATTAGTACAAATAAGACATCATGAGCTTGAGCAAACCATGTGAAGGATAAGCAACATAATATAGACTTTGTGAATCCAGAGATCCAGAATGTGATCAGGAATAAAAGAAAAGAGAATTTTGGATGCTTCGGATACACCCAACTGAACCAAACATTTTTTTTTATTATTAAAAACTTAATCTAAGCATTTTTAATATTACAATCTGGTCACTGTGGACCAATGAGTAATTTTATTTCAACCGGATTGACTATTATCTAACTTAAACTAAGGTACCTACTCATCAGCGTTTCTTATATTCGGGTCCTATATTAGAGTTACACTCAAACTTAACATGTGAAACGAGCACTGTTTTTCGCAGTCACTTTCACTTCACTAACTCAAACGGTTTTATTCTTTTAAGTCTTCTTCTAATTTTAAAGTTGTCTAGCAAATGAATCGCTTCGATATTAGCATGTTGATGAAGCCTTTCTTCATGTTTATTGGCATATTGGGTAGTACTTTTCTCAATAGTTTCTACCTTTAGGTCTCTATGTAAGTAACTATTACGTACATACCAAGGAGCGTCTGTAATATTTCTCAATACTTTGTTTTGAAATCGTTGGATAATATTGCGATTTATATGTTTGGTACAACCCCACAATTGTATTCAGTAGCACCACATATGTTTAAGAATTTGTTTATATAAGAGAAGCTTGTTGTGAACTGATGATTGGGACTTACGTCCTATTAGCCAATACATTTTCCTGTATTTTAATTCTACTTCAGTTCTTTTTGTCTCAACGTGAGCCTTCCATCGGACCTTTGGGTCTAGCATTCTATGATATTTCTTCCCACTGCTAATATAGCGGTATCATCAGCAAAAGTGGCAATGGTATTATTCTGAAGCACTGGACGACGATAAATCGACGAAGCACTTATCAGACGAGTATAGCAGATATAGTATTCGGCCCAACACGCTACCCTGTGGAACACCCGCATTGATTGTTTTCAGCTCGGAATAAGCTCCTTCTTGTTTTATTCTGAAAAGCTTTCAGTAATGTAAGATTGCAGGATTTCAGAGATCTGCTTTGGTAGGTATAATCTAAATTTTTAGTTCAAGCCTTCGTGCCATACTCTATCAAAAGCTTGTGCTACATCTAAGAACATTGTAGAACAAAGCATTTTATTTTCTAAGGAATTTTCTATGACGTGTGTTGTTCTGTGTACTTGGTCAATTGTGAGTGGTTATTTTTGAACCCAAATTGATGATTAGGAATTAGTTCATGTTCTTCGATGACAGGTTTTAGTCTTTTCAGAATAAGTTTTTCGAAAAGCTTTGCTATTACTGGTAATAGTAATATTGGCCGGTATGAAGATATTTCTAGAGGTGGTTTTCCAGGTTTGGCAATCAGTATTAATTCTGCCATCTTCCAAAACTTTGGAACATATCTTAACCTAAAGGCGACATTAATCAATGTTAACTTAAATATGGCTTTTCGTGGAAGCTGTTCAAGGACTTCTCCAGTAATTTGGAGGAATCCTGGTGCTTTTTTTGTGTTTATATTTTCTTTTATTTCTGTATATATCTCTAGGCGTCGTGAGTTTTATCCATTCTTCGTGTTGTGTTATTTATTCCCATTCCGTGGCTTCTGGTTCTTCTAAAGGTTTGAATGTTTGCCCTAGATCAGAGGTTCCCAAACTTATTTTGTCTACTGCCCAATTTGAGAATAAATAATTTTTTAGTATACCCATTTTTTCACCTAATTTAAAACCACTGTAACTTCAAATTAAATGATTTAATTATCGTGAGCTATATTAGCGAAGATGAAACCAAGATTCATTCTAAACGAGACTGTTACTATAACCTGCAAGGATTTACTTCAGACCTGAGCGCAGTAGGTAGTACACAACAGCGCTCAGGTCTCAAGTTAACTCTTACGGGCTACACCTGCCAATGAGAATGATTATTGAAAAGAAACTTTGAAGTATTCAGACAGAGTATCTTTTATTTAAAATAAAACAAACATAATTGATTCTTATATAAAACTAATGTGAAGGATGAATCTGATGCTGTTTAATAAGTTTGTTGATATCAGGTTCCAATTTATTAAAGAACAGCCGCAAGTCGCCACATGACAAACATGCCTGAACTCGATTATTTCATTCGACGCTCAATCGTACTCAACAAGTAAGAACAAGTATTCTATGAACAAGCCGTTTGATATAGGAATGCACCAATCGGGTCGTTACCAAAAACGTGTTAAAACATGATGGCCTGCAGTCTATTATTTACGAAAATTAGCTATTATCTACGAATAATATATATATAGGAATATATATATATATATATATATATATATATATATATATATATATATATATATATATATATATATATATATATATATATATATATATATATATATATATATATATATATATATATATATATCAATAATATTGTCTCTCCTTGAAGTGAGTATTCAAAAATACTTGTACAACTTTATCTCCACTTCTCAATTTTTGAAGAACTTCATTATAACTTTTGACAAATTCACTATCGTGCTGATAGTACGGCAAAAGTTGTACTACAAGTATACAATTAGCTGGAGAATAGTCATATTGAAGTATTTCTTTCAACAATTTTATTAGATGTAAGTCATAATTTTCATCACCTAACAAATGTTTTAAGAACCGAAAGAGGAAGTTTTTGAATAAATCGCTGATTGAGTCCCCAAATTCTTCTCTCAAATTATTGAAAATTGTGACGATTTCTTTTGCATAATTTGAATGGTCTTCTTGGTTTTGATACTTGAGTATCATAAAGTCCAACATTAGGTATTCTTCGACAGTTTCCTGCATTGTAAACAGTTTCTTCCATTCCTCACTGAGAATTGTTGGAAAATCCTTTGATATGGGAATCCTGAGATTTGTAGTGTTCATAGTTGTGTAGAAAATATCACCGAAGATACTATAAATAACTGATCTTGCTACTACTCCGTGTGGAGATTGCCAGTAATTTTCTTTATATAACTTGAAACTGTTTAAAACATTCTGTATATTCTCTCTTTTATTAATTCCATAAATTAAAAATTTAACAGTGAATACCACACAGGAATCATTTTTTTTAAATCCTTCGAATAATCTGTATTTAATTATATCAGCGCAGAGATTTTCGGGGAGAAATCTGAAACTGTCATTTTGTATATTGGTCATTAGTTTATCATAATACAATTTGACGGCAAATCTTTCTCTGAACTCTAAATAATCGAAAATCTCAACGACTTTTGTGAAGAATATGGCCTTGTAATTGTCAGGAATATCTTGAATATTAGTTAAAAGTAATAAGGATTC
Source organism: Henosepilachna vigintioctopunctata (assembly GCA_030704895.1). NCBI lineage: Eukaryota > Metazoa > Arthropoda > Insecta > Coleoptera > Coccinellidae > Henosepilachna > Henosepilachna vigintioctopunctata. The sequence goes on along the minus strand of JARQZJ010000002.1, from coordinate 5,894,901 downwards.
GTTGTCGTGAATTGTTATATTTTTTATATGTGTTTGCAAAATATTCCAGAGTTCATCTAGGGGAGTTTTAAGGAAATACTTGTAGGTACTCTGGAATAAATGTTTACGTATAGATACATTAGTGTCAGTGACATAAATTCTTTGTAATAAATCTTGAATAGTTTTTGTGGGAAATACTTGAGTGGCTAAAAATATTGAATGCTTTCTGACAGAAACTGCTTTGTGTTGTAACATATTCAATGTTTCTTCTAATAATTTTTCTGGTACTCTACTGAAACAACTGCATAAAGAACATAGAGATGATTGTAAATGATCTCCTTTGCAGTATTTCAATAATATAGGAAGAGTATCTACTTTATAAGTTGAGAACCGTACAGATTGACATAAGGAAATTTGTATCGTATGTAAGTTTGTTTCCTCTGCGCTTGCTGTCCTTAAATCAAGTTTATCATTATCCGGTACATATTTCTCCAGTAATTCCAAATAAGAATTTTTAGGCATAATTGATGCCAATAACTGCGCTATTCTATATTTCTCCTCTGCTTCTGAATCGTTCAATTTTTCTAAATAGTATTTTATGATTATCTCGATCAAACCTGTGTGCTCGTATTTTTTCAAAATTTTCATCAACCTATACCTTGTTCTTAGATCAAACCATTTTGCAACTTTGTCAATTTTTTCCTGAAAGACCTTTGGTCTATATTTTAAATACCAGTTTGTCATGGTAACATTCTCTAAGAATTCAATGTGGCTTAAATAAATATCAGTGAATTCTTCATACTTGTTTTCCCGGCACACCAAGTAATTCATACACAACTGTTCATCACTTTTGTACTGCAGCCAGTCGACATTTACAGATTTTTTAATAGTGTCTATAATTTCTTGCTTTTCAGAGACTAAAATCAAATCATGTGGATGATGTTTATTCCAGTTTTTGATAGCTAAAACAATTTCTGTAGCCGTTCTGGTGTTTCTAATTTTGGTTGAATAATGTTTAAGGACAAGTTTAAGGAATTCTCTCTGAAATGCTTCATCCCGAACCTTATCAATCTTGAATTCAAGTGTTTTTAGTATGACCTTTTTGGACTTCAAATAAATAGGTATCATTTCCTCATAACTTTGTTTTGTTTTGTAAAGATATTTTGAATATTGAAAAACAGTTCCAGCGTGAATTGATATGTTCCTCTTATTTTGAATTAAAATAACCTCGTGAATGTATTTCCAAAATTCATCAGTAAATTTATCAAAGTCAATCCTTCGGTTTAACTCCTCTAGAAAACTGTAGAAAACTGAGCTATTGGTGTTTCTAAATCTATTACAAAGTATCTTTATGGTTTCCAGAAGTTCATCGTAGTTGTTGTTTAGGCTACAACTGAAGACGATATCTCCAAACAACTTCTCCCGAAAGTCTTTATCATCGCATATAAGTAAAAGTTCTTTCAATTCTGATACTGCTTTTGAGGATGGTTTATATTTTATGAATTCCACTTTATTGTCAAATTTGCTAACCCATCTTTCCCTATCCTCGTCAGATTGAATAACTTCCAGTAGTTTCTTAGTCATGAATTTTTCATTCAAAATTAAACTCTTTTTGTAAACATTCCAAAAGAGGTTTTGATACAAATTATACCGTTTCTTCTTTGGATAATGATTAAGAAGAATCATTGCTTGAGATGTCTTGAGATTAGATAAGTTTTTTGGCATAATTGCTTCCAGAAATTTTGGAAAATCTTCGCCAAGTTGTTTCACTAGTGCATCTTCATGAAGTATACATAAGTCAGCATATTTTTGTGGTTCCTCCAAAATGGTTTCTCTATTCTCATATACATATCTCTTGGTTGTTCTCCGTCCTAAACGACTTGAATTAAATTTGTATTTGAGTATTAGGTCAATGTATAATATGGGATTTTTATTTGAGAGATACTTAGAGAATTCTCTCAAATCTTCCAAGTCTCCTCCTTTCCTATGATATTCTTCATAATAAGAAGGTATCAAAAACGGTTTATTTTCATGTAATGATTTCAGTTGTGCTTTTGATAGTTTTATGCCCTGCTTCAATACTAGATTGATTTTTGTAGGTGAACAACCAGGTAGTAAAATAAGTGCTGGTTTGATTCCATACTTTTCGAATAGGTTATCGAAGAGAACATCTATCCATTCATCGCAGTCACATTTTTCCTTGAGAATCTGTTTGAGTATTTTTGATCTTACAATAACTGACAATTGTGGAAAAATGTCTTGTAGAAATTGTTGGATAGTGTAATCAGTAAGTAATGATTCTATGAACCAAGGTTGCCTTATTATTTTACTGGCAGCTATATCATTTCCCTTCTTCAATAGTTCTAGAAGCTCTTTGGATCTCCTGAAGTACAGTAAGAATTCCAATTTAAAAACTTCTTCCAAATAAGTTTTCGGTTCAAGATTTTCATTGATTTCCTGGAGAATTTTTTCTTCATTATGGAGTGTTTTGTATTCGTTTAGTAAAAGAAATAGTGACTTCTTCCTCTCTTTTAGGAGTATTCCATCCAAGTTATGGAATCTAGCAATGAAATCTTCAGTCATCTTATACCTGAAAAGTATAGAATGTCAAACATATTCCACTGATGAAAACAAATATACATGTATAAATAAATAGTCAATACTGTGATTCTTAATCAATATATCTTCATTAATACTCCCAAACTCTCAGGGAGCTGTCTACACAAACGCTGTCAACAAAACAAAACCTATCACTTTCGAGAGTGAATATCAAGTGCGTTCCGGAAATCATAAAACTTGTTGAATGAAAATACCATACAATTGTTTCAGCCTTATTGGGAATTTTCAGAGGCATGAATTCAAACACTTCAAACACTTTCACTTGAACTTTTGATTTACACTTTATTCACAACATAGCATGACGCGGTTCGTCGTTAAAGTAAACTTTTTCAGATGTTAACAGAATACTAAACAAAATTGTATATGATGTAATCTAAATGACAATTCAGAATGGATTGCCTTGTGACCTAAATGGATTACCCCTGACAATCATTCCTGAGTTGTCATTTAGATTACATCATATACAATTTGATTTGCTATGTTCTCAATCAAGTGTAAATCAAAAGTTCAAGGGTTTGAATTTTAGTTTATTTTTAGTTACAGTTGATTCACATCAAACGCCAACGCTATTAAATAATCAATGGTGTTCCAAACGCACCTAGATCTTATCTTCAAAATGACGCTTACATTCCTTCGTGAATTTATCATCTGAGCTCCCTCTATCGAAGAAACTAGATAAACTCTGTCACCATTGCAGATCGCCTTCTCGCCAAAAATCTAATAAAAGATAATATATAAGTATATTCTTTCGTGACAAACGTCATTATAAGCCACATATCCAGATGAATTTATGGAGAAATTGCTCATACAACTGAGTTTTTCATGTACTAATAGAAAAAATTGATATAGGCAATGTGCTCTTAAGAGTTTTTTTTTTAAAGGTGATATCGTCCTGTTTATAGAATTGAAAACCAGATCTATAGTTTTTAATTTGAGCTAGATATTCGTAAGGTTGACTCAATATATACTGATCTCTTGTTGGAACATATTATAATATAAATTAATTAAAAACACTCGACTAAGTTTCACAGAATATGAATACATATAGCAACCTTGTGCTCATTGCACTCGGTAAATAGCTATCAATTGTTAGAATTGGCACAACTGATGAGTTCCTTGTAGAGCAAAACAGTACAATCTTGTGTTTTCATCAAGCATGGGCAACGATTTTTATTCTTTAAATATTATATCTTGAAGGATAATGCAGGAAACATATTCACATCACCTGCTCGCTATATTATTCTTCTTATTATTTCGAAAATAATATTAGTATTTTGTAGAATCAATATTTCAATGTTTTTATGGTTGAAAATATTTCGTAAATTTCACAACATTCTTTATTACACTTGATATTTGTTTCTGGCTATTGACCCATACTCACTAGTTCAATAGAACTCCAACAACAAGATCATTTAAACTCTTGATGGTGTGGTTAGATAGGTACCCGAAACATATATCGAGTGAGTCATATATCGAGTGTATTGAAATTCCATAATTAAATCTGGCCAAATGACTTACCTTAGAAGCCTAGGATAGGATTCACGCTATATCCTTATACTTCAAATCTAACTAGGGACACCAATGTATGTTGATATTCTTGCTCTATTGAGTCTGCTATTTTCAAAATATCAGTATGAAGTATAAAGATTGTATCTTCAAGCATAGATCGGCGATTAATTTCGTCAGACACTCTTATAGATATACTATAGAGGAGTGAAACATGTAAACAGCATCCTATAACATAGAAATACTGGCAACTGATGAGTCAGGCGGCAGACAATCGATGGCTGACAGATACGTCAAACAACCTATGCGCAAGCTCTAACGGCGAAGGAGAGGGATATGAAAACAACGCTTCTATGATTTCGCAATGTTGACATGCAATTAGGGAATGTTTATCACATACAATATTCATTGCTCAAAAAGCAATGAATATCGTGCAATCTAAAACTAATTGAATGGGTATCAATTTTGAATTAACCAACTCTTATGTATTAATAATGATCGAAAATGAATTCTCGCTGATTTTTTGGTGAAACAGAAGTAGTAATAACTTATCCATTAAAATTATTACACTTACAGTTTCATTGCAATTGAACAATTTTTCTCTGATATGTTTAAAGTTTAATAACAAGAATATTCATTTAGCAATAGCTGCTACAAAATTCATATATACATTTAAAATTTATCATCAAAAATTATTTGCTTAAAACCAACTAAGCCAATTTCCGTTCAAGTACCTTAATGTCACTAATTGTTTTCATGGAGCTAGGCAATTCATTAAATGCATTGAAACATTCATAAAATATACTATTTCTAGATTTAGCAAGCTTACAATTTGTATGTAAAAACTGTCGGCATTTCTTGTATTAAAATCGTGAACATCACTGACAGAAGTTACATTTTTTATTACTCTATATGGGAATAATTTGGTTCAATTTTAAATATGAATATATGTGTAGCATAAATTATTCTTTGTTTAACTGACGTCAGTTCTAGGCAATTTGACATGCTTTTGATTGGGGTATGTCTATTACATGATAAACTACAATATATACATACATAAAATAATAAAAGAAAATATGAAAACAAACAACACAAGTTCACTGAACAATGCTTGATTATTTAAACACATAAGCTAACAAAGAACAATATATTCATACATACAGAGAAAGAAAGAACAAATAGGAAAAAATTCGAAGAAATAACACAACTTCATGTACATAAATATCAACAAGTGCAGCCTACTCGTTTCCCAGATTCGAAAGTCCGAGACTATATTTTCTGAGGACCTCTGGATTTGAGTATATGTGGTAAAATAGGCTACAACCAGTAAATAATTTGAAAGATTTTCGAAATCGTTAGATTATTAGGTTTAACTTAACTAGAAGCAACCTTGAAAGGGTTCGCAGTCAATATGGGCGAAATGAATGCTTATATACAGGAGAGAAGTAATTTCGAACATTTATCAAAAATTGAACAACGTTACATACACTTTTCATTCATAAAATCCCGTTACATTCGTCATTTTTTTGCGTTTTTCAAAAAACATCATACTACAAAACTGTCCTACAGCCAAACACTTCACCACCAATTTGTAGGACTCCCACTGCCTATAAACTTAAGTTAAAATTATTTTTAACTTAAAAAGTTCTTTTATTAAAATAATTTTTATTTAATTTTTAATGATTTTAATAAATGGAGAAATTGAATGATTAATTGATCGAAGTAATCGAAGGAAAACTGAAAAAGAATACTATCCTGAAGCTGAAACAAAAATATAAAACGAAAATAAATAAAAATGAAAAGCAAATAAAATGAGAATGAAATAAAATGAATAACTTCTTACCGCTGATGAGTAAAAATATTGAAATATGAATCATAAATCGAATTTGCACGACGTTTTGTATCAAGTGAAAACGTTTTCACTTGAGAACGGTTGGAGATACACTACCGACTTCTGTTGTAGGGGGGGGCATTCAAGTATTACGTAAGCAGATTTATTACAATTATTTATCCCCTCAGTCCCCTTGTCAGAAAAAGTAAGCAAACCTCTTATCCTCTCCAATCATGCTTACGTAAACATTTTTTAATTTATATATCGATTTTTTTAATGATTCATGAGCAGGAGTTATAATTCTTAAGATAATAAAATAGTTTTTAGATAGAGATTAGATATGACTGATACGGTATTCAACATAAATACAGAAATATTAAGTAATAATACGAACATAAAACTTACTTAAAATTTTTTTAGCTTTCAGTAATTTAAGATTGCAGGATTTCAGAGATCTGCTTTGGTAGGTATAATATTAATTTTTAGTTCAAGCCTTCGTGCCATACTCTATCAAAAGCTTGTGCTACATCTAAGAACATTGTAGAACAAACCATTTTATTTTCAAGAAATTTTCTATGACTTGTGTTATTCTGTGAACTTGGTCAATTGTGGGTGGTTATTTTTGAACCCAAATTGATAATTAGGAATTAGTTCATGTTCTCCGATGACTGGTTTTAGTATTTTCAGAAGAAGTTTATCGAAAAGCTTTGCTATTACTGGTAATAGTAATATTGGCTGGTACGAAGTTAATTCGTGAGGGAAATTGATTGATTCATTATGATTTCCAGGTTTGGGAATCATAATGAATTCTGACATCTTCGAAAATCTTGGAACATATCCCTAAAGGCGGCATAAATTAAGTATGTTAACTTAACTATGGCCTTTCGTAGAAGCTGTTAAGGACTTCTCCAGTAATTTGGACGAATCCTGGTGCTTTTCTTATGTTATGTTTTCTTTTATTTCAGTATATATCTCTCTAGGCCTGGTGAGGTTTATTGATTCTTCGTCTTGTGCTATTTCTTTCCATTCCGGGGCTTCTTGTTCTTCTAAATCTTTGAATGTTTGCTCTAGATACTTTCTGGAAAGTTCTGCTTTTTCGTAGCAGTTTTTGGCCCATTTTCCATTCTGTTGTTTGATTGGAGTGTTCTGTAATATAGGTCTCTTAAGTCTTCTGGTAGCCTTCCATAGAGAGTAATTGGTGCTGTTATCATTTGGTTAATTCTTGGAGGTAACAACTAACTGGATTTCTGCTTATTTCATCTGTTGTATCTCCCTGAACCAAACATGAATAACAGAAAAGATATTCAATAGTTGAACTATATTTCATCGCAAATGACATATCTAGTGAAAAACCTAATGATAGCAGACCACTGAATAATAAGAAGGAAATCCCTCAGAAAAAGATCATCCAATATAATTTATTACCGATTGATATAATACAATAAGTCTAGTGAATGGTTTATGATATATTGTAACAAATTTGAGTGTTAGAACACAATTATTCGAACGTCAATAGATTTATTTTTGTCAATAGATTTATTTTATTACATCATGTATCCATGATGTTAATCTTGAATGTTGATAGTTGTGTCTAATTTTTAGATATTCGATTGTTCGTTATTTAGTAAATGCTGGTCACCTCATACATTTTGTGTTTCAATTTTGAATTTTGTTAGATAAAAAATCTATAATCAGTTTGATTATAGATTCAATGTATTGTTGATAAGCTGATCTGATATTTGTACCAATATTGATTCGATAGCTATACAAACCTCAATGTACGTTCAGGAAAGGGATTATTAGTGAAAATCTATAATAATATGACTACTGTATTTTCATCTTTCAGCTCCTGATGAAGGATTATAGATTTTCCAAAGCTTAAATGTACAATAGAGTGTTCTCTCAATCCCCTCGAGTTTATACGAAAATCTTGGTTTCATTATTTTCATTATAAGCCGATGATTTTTATTAGTTTTCTTATAAGTGGAATATAAAAAAAAAATTGGGCGTATCAGAAAAGGAAAAGCAAAATATCTGGAGCACAATTTAAATTTGGAATTGGGACTGTATCAAAATTGAGAATGTGAACCAATAATACAAAAGAATAATTAAAAATCGTAATATCAAAAAAAATTGGAAACAGGTTGTGAACATTTTTTAAACAACAGAAAAGTAATAGTTTAAATAAATGACACGGAGGTTTCGCTTATTTCTTAGTGAAACATTATGTTCAAAACAATGAATAAAAATTAACATACTTGGCTTAAGTTTCAGTAACATTGTATACTCTTGATAATAGGTTAACCACCCGATATGTAGAGTTTTTAATATAGTGAAACTTAAGCCAAGTGTGTTAATTTTAATTTATTGTTTTTAATAGTTTCAGTTTACATTATTTGATAATTGAAATAAAATCTGTTCAAAAGTTTAGGCAATTTGAATATACAAGTGCCATATTTATTATAACACATTCATCGTTAAAATCAGTACAACAAACTATTCTTTATGAAAATTTTTATTCATATTCCTGAGAATTTTTGATTTGCTCATAACAAATTTGTGTTTTAACAAAACAGAGAGTTAGAAGAGCTGTGAAAAAATGTTTTAAACAAATATAACTTCACTATAATAAATATAATACAATAATATAATAAAATATAAAAAATATATAAAGAAAAATACTCCATCAAATGATGTGAAATATATATCAATATCAATAAAAAATCAATAATATATTCCTTGCTTGAAGTGAGTATTCAAAAATACTTGTACAACTTTATCTCCACTTCTCAATTTTTGAAAAACTTCATTATAAATTTTGACAAATTCACTATCGGGATTATAGTACGGCAAAAGTTGTACTACAAGTATACAATTAGCAGAAAAATCGTCATATTGAAGTATTTCTCTCAACAATTTTATTAGATGCAAGTCATAATTTTCATCACCTAACAAATGTCTTAAGAACAGATAGAGGAAGCATTTGAATAAATCGATGACTGAATCCCCAAATTCTTTTCTCAAATTATTGAAAATTGTGACAATTTCTTTTGCATAATTTGAATGGTCTTCTTGGTTTTGATACTTGAGTATCATAAAGTCCAACATTAGGTATTCTTCGAAAGTTTCCTGAATTGTAAACACTTTCTTCCATTCCTCACTGAGAATTGTTGGAAAATCTTTTGATATGGGAATCCTGAGGTCTCTAGTGTTCATAGTTGTGTAGAAAATATCACCGAAGATACTATAAATAACTGATCTTGCTACTACTCCGTGTGGAGATTGCCAGTAATTTTCTTTATATAACTTCAAACTGTTTAAAACATTCTGTATATTCTCTCTTTTAGTAATTCCATAAATTAAAAATTTAACAGTGAATACCGCACACCAATCATTTTTTTTAAATCCTTCGAATAATCTGTTTTTAATTATATCAGCGCAGAGATTTTCGGGAAGAAATCTGAAAGTGTGATCTTCTACATTGGTCAATAGTTTATCATAATACAATTTGACCGAAAATCTTTCTTTGGACTCTAAATAATCGAAAATCTCAACGACTTTTGTGAAGAATATGACTTTGTAATTTTCAGGAATATCTTGAATATTAGTTAAAAGTAATAAGGATTCGTTGTCTTGAATTGTTATATTTTTTATATGTGTTTGCAAGATATTCCAGAGTTCATCTAGCGGAGTTTTAAGGAAATACTTGTAGGTACTCTGGAATAAATGTTTACGTATAGATACATTAGTGTCAGTGTCATAAATTCTTTGTAATAAATCTTGAATAGTTTTTGTGGGAAAAACTTGAGTGGCTAAAAATATCGAATGCTTTCTGACAGAAACTGCTTTATGTTGTAACATATTCAATGTTTCTTCTAATAATTTTTCTGGTACTCTACTGAAACAACTACTTAAAGAACTTAGAGATGACTGGAAATAATCTCCTTTGCAATATTTTAATAATATAGGAAGAGCTTCTACTTTATAAGTTGATAATCGTACAGATTCACATAAGGAAATTTGGATCATATGTAAGTTTTTTTCCTCTGCGCTTGCTGTCCTTAAATCAAGTTTATCATTATCAGGTACATATTTCTCCAGTAATTCCAAATAAGAATTTTTAGGCATAATTGATGCCAATAACTGCGCTATTCTGTATTTCTCCTCTGCTTCTGAATCGTTCAATTTTTCTAAATAGTATTTTATGATTATCTCGATCATCCCTGTGTGCTCATATTTTTTCAAAATTTTCATCCACTTGTAACTTGTTTTTAGATCAAACCATTCTGCAACTTTATCAATTTTTTCCTGAAAGATCTTTGGTCTATATTTTAAATACCAGTTTGTCACGGTAGCATTCTCTAAGAATTCAATGTGGCTTAAATAAATATCAGTGAATTCTTCATACTTGTTTTCCCGACACACCAAATAATTCATACTCAACTGTTCATCACATTTGTACTCCAGCCAGTCGACATTTACAGATTTTTTAATAGTGTCTATAATTTCTTGCTTTTCAGAGACTAAAATCAAATCATGTGGATGATGTTTATTCCAGTTTTTGATAGCTAAAACAATTTCTGTAGCCGTTCTGGTGTTTTTAATTTTGGTGGAATAATGTTTGAGGACAAGTTTGAGGAATTCTCTTTGAAATGCTTCATCTCTAACCTTATCAATTTTGAATTGAAGTGTTTTTAGTACGAATTTTTTAGACTTCAAATAAATAGGTATCATTTCCTCATAACTTTGTTTTGTTTTGTAAAGATATTTTGAATATTGGAAAACAGTTCCAGCGTGAATTGCTATATTCCTCTTATTTTGAATTGAAATAACCTCGTGAATGTATTTCCAATGTTCATCAGTTAATTTATCAAAGTCAATCCTTCGGTTTAACTCCTCTAGAAAACTGTAGAAAACTGAGCTATTGGTGTCTCTAAATCTGTCACAAAGGAGTTTTATGGTTTCCAGAAGTTCATCGTAGTTGTTGTTTAGGCTACAACTGAAGACGATATCTTTAAATAACTTCTCCCGAAAATCTTTATCATCGCATTCAAGTAAAAGTTCTTTCAATTCTGATATTGCTTCTGAGGATGGTTTATATTTTATGAATTCCACTTTATTGCCAAACTGGTTAACCCATCTTTCCCTATCTTCGTCAGATTGAATAACTTCCAGTAGGTTCTTAGTCATGAATTTTTTATTCATAATTAAACACCTTTTGTAAACATTCCAAAATAGGTTTTGATATAAATTATACCGTTTCTTCTTTGGATAATGATTAAGAAGAATCAATGCCTGAGACGTCTTGAGATTAGATAAATTTTTTGGCATAACTGCTTCCAGAAATTCTGGAAAATCTTCGCCAAGTTGTTTCACTAGTGCATCTTCATGAAGAATACATAAATCTGCATATTTTTGTGGTTCCTCCAAAATGGTTTCTCTATTCTCATATACATATCTCTTGGTTGTTCTCCGTCCTAAACGACTTGAATTAAATTTGTATTTGAGTATTAGGTCAATGTATAATATGGGATTTTTATTTGAGAGATACTTAGAGAATTCTCTCAAATCTTCCAAGTCTCCTCCTTTCCTATGATATTCTTCATAATAAGAAGGTATCAAAAAAGGTTTATTTTCATGTAATGATTTCAGTTGTGCTTTTGATAGTTTTATGCCCTGCTTCAATACCAGATTGATCTTTGTAGGTGAACAACCAGGTAGTAAAATAAGTGCTGGTTTGATTCCATACTTTTCGAATAGGTTATCGAAGAGAACATCTATCCATTCATCGCAGTCACATTTTTTCTTGAGAATCTGTTTGAGTATTTTTGATCTTACAATGATTGACAATTGTGGAAAAATGTCTTGTAGAAATTGTTGTATAGTGTAATCAGTAAGTAATGATTCTATGAACCAAGGTTGCCTTATTATTTTACTGGCAGCTATATCATTTCCCTTCTTCAATAGTTCTAGAAGCTCTTTGGATCTTCTGAAGTACAGTAAGAATTCCAATTGAAATACTTCTTCCAAATAAGTTTTTGGTTCAAGTTTTTCATTGATTTCCTCAAGAATTGTTTCTTCATTATGTAGTGTTTTGTATTCGCTTAGTAAAAGGAATAGTGACTTCTTCTTCTCTTTTAGGAGTATTCCATCCAAGTTATGGAATCTAGCAATGAAATCTTCAGTCATCTTATCCCTGAAAAGTATAGAATGTCAAACCTAATCCACTGATATTAACAAATATATATATATATATATATATATATATATATATATATATATATATATATATATATATATATATATATATAGTCAATACTGAGATTCTTAATTGAAATATCTTCAATAAAAGTCTCAAACTCTCAGAGAACTGTCTACACAAATGCTGTCAACAAAACAAAACCTATCACTTTCGAGAGTGAATATTAAGTGCGTTCCGAAAATCATAGAACTTGTTGAATGGAAATACCATACAATTGTTTCATCCAATCTTCAGTAGCATGAATCCAAACAATCAATGGTTTGAATATAACTCAAATTCAAACACTTGGACTTTTGATTTACATTTTATTGACAACATAACATGGCGCGTTTCGTCGTTACAAACGACTTCTTCAGATGCTGACTGACTAAATCAAATTGTATATGATGTAATCTAAATGACAATTCAGAATGGATTACTTTGTGACCTGCATGAATTACCTCTGACAATCATTCCTGAATTTTCGTTTAGATTACATCTTATACAATTTTATTTGCTATGTTGTCAATAAAGTGTAAATCAAAAGTTCAAGTGTTCGAATTTCACTTTATATTCAATTATAATGCATTTACATCAAGTAAACGCCAACACTATTAAATAATCAATGGTTTTCCAAACGCACCTAGATCTTATCTTCAAAATGATGCTTACATTCATTCGTGAACTTATCACGTGAGCTCCCTCTATCGAAGAAACTAGATAAACTTTGTCATGCTTTGCAGATTGCCTTCTCGCCAAAAATCAGTGCTTACTGATCTTGTTGAATCTCAATGAAAATGAATTTTACTTTTCATTAAATGACAGTATATCATAGAATAGATCATTAAAAATATTGCTTCCTAATTTTATATTTATCAGAGATAAAAACTGGTATAATAAGATAATATATAGGTAAGTTTATTCTTTCGTGACACTTGTCATTATAAGCCACATATCCAGTTGAATTTGTGGAGAAATTGTGTTTTTCATGTACTAATCCAGAAAATTCATAAATGCAATGCGCTCTAAGAGTTTTTTTGTTAAAGGTCACATCATCTTGTTTATTGAATTGAAAATCAGATCTATAGTTTTTAATTTGAGCTAGATATTCGTAAAGTTGATTCAATATATGCTGATCTCTTGATGCGACATGATATAATATGAATTAATTAAAAACACTCGGCTAAGTTTCACAGAATATGAATACATATAGCAACCGTCTGCTCATTGCACTCTGTAAAATCAATTGTTAGAATTGGCACAACTGATGAGTTCCTTGTGGAGCAAAACAGTACAATCTTGTGTTTTCATCAAGCGTGGGCAACGTTTTTTATTCTTTTAATATTATATCTTGAAGGATAATGCAGGAAACATATCGGGGCGTCCATTAATCATGTGATTTTCTTTTGGGATTTTTAAACCCCCCTCCTCCTTAGTGATACATGGTGAGGTTGAAGATAAAAAAATTAAAAAAAAATAAAAATACACCTATATCACGTGAATTTTTTCCGTACCTACAAAGAATCTTAATTTTTTCAAAATATCTATTATAAAATACAGGTTTAAGTATCATTAAATTTTATTATAGAAAATTAACAATAATAACCTTAAGAGGTAGACAGAAAGGTTGCGAGTTGTTTAGGACAGTGGTAAATATAATGAAAGAAATGCGAAAATTTTTTTGTACTAATACATGGACATAATTCAATTTAGAATGTCCTCAGACCACAGATTAGCAAGACTTTATTCAACACCAATAACTGGATAAGCATCTTGCAAGTTAGTTGTAGGCGTTTTGTTGAAGATCAACATCGGTTTCATCAAGCCACTCGGCGTCTTCATTTTCACGCAATACGCAGAGAATCTCTCGATCGACCGTCCGTTCATTCGAAAAAATAAATACACCTAACGCCGCTTTTCGGATCAATATCGCGCGTTTGCCGAAAAAATAAATACGCGTGATATATTACTATACCCTCCCTCCCTCTTTGTGATATTTCGTGATTTTTTATGGACCCCCTCCCCCTTTCGAGCCTCGCATGATTAATGGACGACTCCTATCGTACATATTCACAATGCCTGCTCCTATGATATTCTTCTTATTATTTCAAAAATAATATTAGTATTTTGTGGAATCAATATTTCAATATTTTTATGAATGAAAATATTTCGTAAATTTCACAACATTCTTTATTACACTTGACATTTGTTTCTGGCTATTGACCCATACTCACTAGTTCAATAGAACTCCAACAACAAGATCATTTAAACTCTTGATGGTAGGGTTAGATAGGTACCCGAAACATATATCGAGTGTATTGAAATTCTATAATTAAATCTGGCTAAATGACTTACCTTAAAAGCCTAGGATAGGATTCAGACCTTATACTTCAAATCTATCTAGGAACACCAATGCTTGATATTCTTGCTCAATTGATTCTGCTATTTTCAAAATATCAATAGATTGTATCTTCAAGCACAGATAGACGATTAATTCCGTTAGACACACTTTTAGATAGACTATAGAGGAGTGAAACATGGAAACAGCATCCTATAACATAGAAATACTGGCAACTGATGAGTCAGTCGGCCGAAAATCGATGGCCGGATGATACGTCATACAACCTATGCGCAAGCTCTAACGGAGAGAGACATGAAAACAACGCTTCATTAAACCATGGATCAGGATCACCTGTTCATTCCCTTTTCTATGATTTCGAAATGTCGACATGCAATTAGGGAATCTTCATCACATACAATATTCATTACTCGAATAGGAATGAATATCGCGCAATCTAAAACTAACTGAAAGAGTGTCAATTTTGAATTAACCAACTCTTATTTATCAATAATAATCGAAACTGAATTCACGCAGAACTTTTGGTGAAATATAAGTGATAATAACTTATTAATTAAAATTATAACACTTACTCTTTCATTGTAATTGAACAATGTTTCTCTGATAAGTTTAAAGTTCAATAAAAAGAATATTTATTTAGCAAAAGCTAAAATTTATCATCAAAAATTATTTGTTTAAAACGAACTTAGCCAATTTCCGCTAAGTACCTTAAGGTCACTAATTGTTTTTATGGAGCTAGGCAATTTATTAAATGCATTGAAACATTAAAAAAATATACTATCTCTAGATTTAGCAAGCTTACAACTTGAATGTAAAAACCGTCGGCATTTCTTGTATTAAAATCGTGAACATCACTGACACAAGTTTCCTTTTTAATTACTCTATATGGTAAAAATTTGTTTTTAATTTTAAATATGAATATATGTGTAGCATAAATTATTCTTTGTTCAACTGACATCAGTTCTAGGCAATTTGACATGCTTTTTATTGGAGTATATCTATTACAGAATAACAGAATGAAATATTAAAAATGAATAATGCCTTAATTAATCAAAAAATCGAAGCTTCATAGGGTATATCTATTCCGAGAAAAGAACATAAACCAGATGCCTCGGTCAATTTTAACCTTCCTAAAATGAGATGGTTATACCTACGAGCCTACGACGACCCTAGCGTTGAAACACCCGTGGTTGAAATAGAAATAGACAGTGATATTTATTCCTATCGGAATGCCGTAACTGCAGCTCCAAAGTTGCATAGCATTGATAAAATTGACCCTAAGAGTTCTGCAAATGAAAATCACGATACAAGTAAACAGAATTATTCTCCGAAACTATCTCAACACTTAAAGGGAAAATAAGTCTTCCTGGACTACTCTAGTTGAAAGAAAACCGTATAAACATCCTACGGTTATATGCACAGGGTCTAAAGAAGGAAATCCAACTTTTCAAGTTAAAGGAGTTGTTAAAAGAAAATGGGTATATGTGTGTGGGCAAAATCTATGGACAAGAAGTAACAGAAATAGACATGAAAGAATTTTTGATAGATTCGACAGGTACTGAAGATTTTGTGATAAAAAACTTTCAAGTAAGGGCTCAAACTCTGCGTTTAGTGTGGTTGTTCCATCCGATGCGTTGTTCGAGTTGTTATTGAAACCGGAATCTTGGCCAAACGGTGTGGTTCTCAGGGAATTTAATTTCAAAAACTTTTTTCGAGCAGGAAAGAGAAAAAGTGATGAATAAATGATTGAAAATCTGTCAATAGCAAGGATTAGTTAACACTAATAAAAATGGACATATTGACAATATCATTAATTTAGAAGGAGAATAGCAGTGGATCTAAGGCTCTACCCTGAGGTACACCAAAATCAACGCCAGCGCTGTCGGAAAGAACACCATTGAACTGAACTTTTTGAGATCGTGAATGTAAACGAGAATTGAACCATTCATCTCTTTCGCACTTCTACATTTAAAGTTTTCCATCTTTTACTGGGAAATTAGACTTTTAGAAAGGCTAGGTGAGGCATGGCACAAAAATGTTGGAAAACACTTATCTACATAAAGTTTCGAATGCTCTTTTGAAGTTAACAATACTACAATCATTACCTTTATATACGAGGTCTATTAAAAAGAGGTTAATTTCGAATTTCCGCGATCTGTGCACATTCGATTATCGATTTATTTTGGTTATGTTGTACACATACGTTTCCAATATGTTGACATTATTACCCATTTTGGATAAGTAGTCGTTTTTGACAACTGAAAAGGTTAGCACTTAGATTTTTTACTTTCGACAAAAAATGGATCGAAGAATTCGTATTGAATTTTGCATTAAAAATGGAAAAAGTGCCCCGACGCACTTGAAAGTCTACTTTGTTTCAAAAAAGTGTTGATGAGTGGTACAAGCGCTCTACAAAAGGCTGAGAACATGTTGATGACGATGAGCGTCTTAAAGTAGCAACCATGTTAACAAACGGAGAAAACATGGAAACAGTGGAAAAAATGGTTTTCGAAAATCCTCGAATCAGTATTAGGGAAGTTGCAGAGGATGTTGGCATATCAATCAGCTCATGCCATGCAATGTTCTCGGATGTTTTGGGCATGAAACTTGTGGCAGCGAAGCTTGTTCCGAAGATGCTAAATTTTGAGAAAAGCCTCGAAACCAAGGCCTAATCATACCACTGGAAGCGGCCAGAAGAGACAAGACCGAAAAAAGCACGACAAGTTCGAAGTTGTTTTTTTGATTACAACGGCGTGGTGCACCATGAGTTCTTGCCAACAGGTCGTACCGTGAAAAAGGAACACTACAAGAAATTTATGCAACGTTTGCTTGCAGCAATGATTCCGCATGACTATAATGTACCATCTCACACATAAATGCTTCTTAGTGATTTTTTGGCCAAAAACAACAGCGTAATCATGCCTCAACCACAGTACTCCCAGATTTGGCTTCCTGCGACTTCTTTCTATTCCCAAAACTGAAGAGACCTATGAAAGGAAAGCTTTTTGCCAAAATTCACGAGATTAAGTCGGAATCGAAGAACGAGCTGGTGGCCATACCGAAAAGCGCATTTCAGAAGTGCTTCGCGAATTTGAAGAAGTTGGCAGAAATGCATTATAT
Organism: Henosepilachna vigintioctopunctata; assembly: GCA_030704895.1. Classification (NCBI taxonomy): domain Eukaryota; kingdom Metazoa; phylum Arthropoda; class Insecta; order Coleoptera; family Coccinellidae; genus Henosepilachna; species Henosepilachna vigintioctopunctata. The sequence goes on along the minus strand of JARQZJ010000002.1, from coordinate 5,877,246 downwards.
CTGAGGGGGATTACTTTGAAGAGAACAGAATAGATATCGATGAATAAAAAACTACTTTTCGAAAAAAATCAAAATTCACCCTTTCTTTCGAACAAAGCTCGTACACTTTGTCAACTTATTATCGAGATTGATTACAGTCTATAAAACAAATTAAATTTCAGACAACTGGTCTTAGAGACCACAACTGTTCACAGTAGGTACAGTAGCTAACAGAAATTGTAGAAAATATAGAAATGTAGAAAATATAATTAAGTGATCAATGTACACATAAATGAATTTCTTGTCTAACATGGGTTCATAGAACGGGCAATTCTATGAATGTGAGCTTTATTCAACAATATAACAAGTTATTGAAGAAAATTGTGATTCTTTTCTTTGGGGAATGGAGTAACAGGGTGCCACAAGAAATACCTAATGACTCAAGTAAAAAAGAAATTAAAGAACAATACGTTCATGAAATAAAATAATATATGAAAGAATACATTTATATCCGAATTCAACCTTTCAAAAACATTCAACTTGTCTTATATACTTTTCGTTTGAAAGCCTAGAATTCCTGGAGATTTTAATCCTATTTTAATTCTATCTAAAGATGAAATTCTATTAATATATCAGACTAACTGACACTAAACTAAATCCCTCTAATTCTAATATATTTTCTAGGTGATAGCGAACTAATCTTCTTTATTCAGAGACGTCGTTCCCTCCCCAACCGTTATGGAAGTGTAAAAAAAACTTTCATAATACCTTCACTAAATACCCGTATAAAGGTTGAAATGCTGTCACATGTATATTCTCTGATGTGACTTCAGGGTTGACAGCAATCAGGGCCGCATTCAGACCCTTGCGCCTGCAGAGGAACATCCAATTTATTTACAATGGTATAAATGACCACTTATTTTTTCACCAAAGCAGAACATCTACGAAATTAAAGCATATAATTTCCTTAGTGTTTTACCACTTGTCGTTAGAGAACATCTTTTATTTCTAACAGGAAATAATCAAAGTTCTAAACATACATAGAATATTTAATTATTTACAGTTGGACGATATATTTTGCCTTTCGATTTTCAAGACAGCTTCATGGAAGGTCGAGGTCGCTGCTTGTGTGTGCAGCAAATGTAACGACAATTTTGAGCAGTATTTTTCGCAAAACGTCTATAAAATATTTGGACATTTGGCGATATTCAGAAAACTCTTTTTCAAAAGCTGAAACATTTTTATTATCTCTTATAAGCGAGGGCATCATCGCCAGCCACCTCCTCTTATTGTATATAAGAAGTTTGTGATACTTCTGACTCTGGAATCACAGAACTCTTTCATAACTTCTACTAGAATGCTGTAGATGTGGAAAAAATGAGTAAATTTTCACTATGATGCATTCAAAGTCAACAGGAAGACAATGAGTGCCTGTTTTGAATGCGTTATGGACTATGTGGGCTCTACATCCAATTCCAATAAGCTGTATGCCGAGTAGTTGGTTCAATTTTGTCTGAAATCGAATCTGACAGAAATACATTTCAAATCGTTTGATTTATTCGCGAAAGCAGGACTATATCGACCTCGCTGGGGACACCGGGACAGATTGACTGAAAGCGGGACTGCCCCTCCCAAAGTGGGATGTATGTTCACGTTACATATACACAATATATATTTTTTCAAGACATATTTAGAATCTTTAAACCTTCAACTTAAAAAACACCTCTCAGATTATAGACACACCAAGCATCGAAATTTCACATATCTTATATACCCGTAGGTGTCTACTAAATTGCAATGTCTATTTGACAAATATCATCGAACGATGTTTTAAAATGTCATTAGGTTGCGTTAGTAGTACGCTCGCGTACTACTTCGATGGACGTGGTGCGACTGAAGAGTTCCTTGCAGAACGAAACATATATGTCTCGCACTTCCATAAGGTGTGGCATCGATTTCAATATTTCTCTAACATTTATCCCTTGAAGGATAATGGAGACATCACATCGTACACGTTCACATATCTAGCTCTACTATAACATTCTCTTGATTAATTTGAATTTTTCGAATGAATGTTCTAGTGTTCATTTTCTTAAATATTTCATTCAGATAAGCACAAAAAATTTCATTTCCTTATATATATATATATATATATATATATATATATATATATATATATATATATATATATATATATATATATATATATATAATGTTATTTATTAGCAATAACAGGCTTATTTTAATGTTAAAAACTTTATTTTCGTTGACGTTTCGTTGTATATCACAACTTTGTCAGAACTAATGAATAATTTATTTTTATGAATTACTATAGATATCAAAATGTTCATTTTTATTATCAGAGGAATAAGAACTAATAAAAATGAATATGTGAAAATACAAAAACTAATTTGATTTTTTTTTTTAAATAAGTTCGACATTTTGATATATCTAGTGATTCATAAAATTCAATTATTCATTAGTTTTGACAAAGTTGTGATATACAACGAAACGTCAACAAAAATAAAGTTTTCAACATTTAAATAAGCCTCTTATTGCTAGAAACATTCAAAATATATATATACTTTCATGACAAATATCCATATCTACACTGACCCTAAAAACTTAATAAAGAGTACAATACCTATTGAAAATCAGACGCAATGGAAAACATAAACACGAAACTACATGCTACTTCAGTAAAAACCAGACAAATGGATCAATATCATTTTGAACAGACGAGCAAATACAATGATAAGAATATAAGTAAAAGTGTAAGTGGATAAAAAAGTATGATAAAATAAATGAGAAATATGTAAATGGATCAAGTGATAATATAAATTCCAGGAAAATGATGAATATGAATGAAAAATACAACTTGATTAAGAAATACTTATTCAAACAATTCAACTGACAAACTACAATATAAAAGAAAAAATGAAAACAAACAACACAACTTCACTGAAAATTTTTTGAATATTTAGACGCATAAGCTGATAAGGAACAATATATTCATACATACAGAGAAAGAACGAACAAAAAAGAAAAAAGTCGAAGAAAGAACATAACTTCATGTACATAACAGCAAGAAGTCCCCAGATTCAAAAGTCCCAGACTATGTTTTCTAACTACCTTTGTATTTGGGTACATGTGGTATAGTAGGCTACAACCAGTAAAAAATTTGGAAGATTTTCGAAATCGTTAGATTGTTAGGTGTAACTTAACTAGAAGCAACCTTGGAAGGGCTCGCAGTCAATATGGGCGAAATGAATGCTTATATACAGGATAGAAGCCATTTCGAACATTTATCATAAATTGAACAACGTTTTTTTGCGTTTTTCAAAAAACGTCATACTACAAAACAGTTCTATAGCCAAACACTTCACTACTATTTTGTAGGACTCCCATTGCCTATAAACTTGAGTTAAAGTTCTGAAATGAGCAATTTTAATGAATGAAGACATTGAATGATGAATTGATCGAGGAAATGATTGAGGGAAACTGAAAAAAAAATACTATCCTGGAGCTGAAACAAAAAATATGAAACGAAAATAAATAAAAATGAAAAGCAAATAAAATGAGAATGAAATAAAATAAATAAATACATACCGCTGATGCGTAAAAAAATGGAGCGATGAATCATAAATCGAATTTACACGACGTTTTGTATCAAGTGAAAACGTTTTCACTTGAGAACGGTTAGAGATACACTACTGACTTTTGTTGTAGGGGGGCCATTAAAGTATTACGTAAGCAGATTTATTACAATTATTTATCCTCTCATCCCCCTTTACAACGAAAGTCAGCAAACCTCTTACCCCCTCCCCCTATGCTTACGTAAACATTTTTTAATTTATATTTTGATTTTTTTAATGATTCATGAGCAGAAGTTATAATTTTAAGATTATAAAATAGTTTTAGGATAGAGATTAGATTTGACTGATTCAATATAGAGTAAGGTACAAAAATATTATAATATTGAGTAATATTACGAACATAAAAACTTACTTAAAATTTTTTTACACATATTTCATCGAATTAACAGTCCTCAGACCATGATAGCCAAATCCATGATTCTAAGTTTTCGATGACATTGGATGTTTGCTGCTCAGCGTAGCGAGTCTGCTCATATCCATCCAATTTTCAAATATCTACGTCATTTTCATCGAGTCATTCAACATCATCGTGCTCTAAATTCTGGATAGTGAACATCAGTTCTTTAGCACGACGACCAGTGACTCTTAAAGGTCTAACTTTCCTATCAGTGTGCGTGTTCACTTTTAACCTGCGGTAATTAAAACATAATTATGTATTATTTGAGGGAATCCCAGAAAATGCCACCCAGTTTTCCACCAAAGACAACGGGGGGGTTGCCATATGTGTAAAAAAGTAATTATCTACTGATGACATAATCATCATCTAGACCCGTCATGTTATCTAAAATAAGCAAAGTAAAGACCCCCGCCCCCTATAGTGCTTACGTAATACTTGAACAGTCTCAGGACAAAATATACCTACAGCCAACAATTCATCATAAACTCTGTTGAAAAAACAAACTGAATCCCCAGCTCGTGCTAGATCCCACCCTGTCTGTTCTCCTTGTGCATGACGGTAGCTGTGACAGAGCAGCAAAAAACCTAGAGGTATAAAAATTGTCATTATTATCGTTTGTCAACTGTCCTTTGTATACGTTGGGATTTCAAATACACGGGCTTATTAGGGTCGGGTTGGTCTCACAAAGTACAGGATGTTTGCGAAGGTACAGATATTGTGCTGCAAACTTGCTTGTCCACCACGTATTGTACTGATATTGGATCTCCGGTATTTCATTGAATTCGGATATGTGGGGCATTTTTACCTTTCTGTTTGGGAATGTGTTACCTCTTTAAGATAATCCCCTTGACGAGATCGAATGTCTCAAAAAGATAGAAGAGAAAGAATATTTCACAAATCAAATCAAGGGATATAATACACATATAATAAGAAATGAATGATTACTAATAGGAGTTTTTTTAAACCATACGTTCCTTTTTTTACATAAATAAAGAGATGTAGTTATATAATTTTGAGGAATTTACTATTACAGTGTTTTATTCCCTTGCAGTTTTTTATAATAATAAGTTCTTTATTCTCAACAGGTATATAGAAAAAAAAATAATAACATGAAGCCGAATAATAACAGAATTATTGTATTGTATTGGGAGTCAATTGTATTATGAAGTTGGTCGTTGGAGACTCTACGTGGAATAATTTGGTGGTACAGAATTTTGTCTTAAAATACGAAATATAAGAGCAGATAAGAGAGAAGGACAATCAAAACTGTTGTGGAGTAATTTGTACAAAAATTTTAGAGAACGAGTTTCTCTTCTCCCCCGCAATGAGATGAAACTAAATCGATTCAATGATTTGCCAAGATTGACTCCTCTCTGTGGATAAACTTTATCCCTTCTCCAAACTAAGAATTTCAAGAACCTTTTCCAGCATTTCATAAATCATTCAGATAAAGAAGTAGTACTTTGAAGCGCGTCATACGTATTTATCAAATTATGGAAAAATTCCAAATATTTTTTCATTAAAGGACCTTCTCTGAAAGGCTTTAAGACGGCATTGATGGCAAGTATAAATAAGATGCCAGATAATTCTTCCATACTCCAACTTGCTACGGATTAGGGCATTATAAGCTTTCAAATAATGAAAAATTATTGAAAACCTTGCAATTCTGCATAATGAATCCATATAAATACATCTGTATGAAATAGAATCTATATAAAAATGTACATTTACTAATGAAAATGACAAAATGTTAGTTATATACTTTAAAAAAATCAATAATAACATGTTTTATTCTCTTGCAATTTTTCAGTTAATTTCCAATATATGGTGTTGAATGAAAACCTCCTTATATGTCTTTTTGAGATGTAAAACATACATGTTTCTTATATATTTTGGGTATCTTTCTTATATAATTTTTATTTTCCATTCAGTTTTTTGAAAATATTGAATGAAACTTGAAAAAAAGAGATGCAGTTTATTCTTTTCTATATTAAACAGTTGATTAAAATGTTTTGCAATTTATGAGTTACATTTATTACATATGAAATAAATAATTAAAATCAAAATAATGACAATATAACTGTTAAATGTTGAATTTTAACTACTAAATTTGTTCTAAAGTGCATGACTACATCAAAAACACCATTGAGATGCAAGCTTGAGGTTGATGGTAAATCTATACAGCAGGAAATGAAATTTAAATACCTCGGGATAGAGATTTCGAGTTATGGTGATGTCGAGGCAGAGGTAAGGGAGCAGGCAACAAAAGCAGCAAGGATAGCAGGATGTCTGAATGACACAATATGGCGCAATAAGCATATCGGAATTGAAGCCAAGGCACGAATCTATAAAGCAACCGTAAGGCCCATTATGACATATACCGCAGAAACTAGACCAGAAACAACGAAAACCCGGCGACTACTGGAGACAACCGAAATGAAGGTACTTCGCAGGATAACCGGAAAAACACTTCTCAACAGAGAAAGGAGTGAAAATGTTAGAAACATGTGCAAGGTGGACAGCATTAATGACTGGGTATTGAACAGAAAACAGGAGTGGAATGATCATATAAACAGAATGGACGACAGAAGAATAGTAAGAATTGCCCGTGATAAATATCCACTGGGGCGCAGAAGCGTGGGACGACCACGGAAAAGATGGAATGACAACTTGAACGTTCCGTAACAGACAAACGACCGAAGAATAAACAGGCGGCTTTCGCCTAAAATAAAGAAGAAGAAGAGAAGAAGAAGAAATTTGTTCTACTTTTTCTTTGAATAAAATTAAATTTGTGATTGAAGTTCTTACATTGAGTATATGTTATTAACTCATTCAATAAATACATTTTTTGAACTGTTTCGAAAACCACCTTTCTGATTTTTTCCATTACTAGAAATTTCATGTGACAACAGCCCCCTCCCATGTCCCCCTTAGACATCATCATTGTTTGTATGTGTGTGTAGGTTCCCTTACTATTTATTTGTATTTTGATGATAAACACTGAATTCATATTTTTTCATAACAAAACAGTAGGTGAAATTATTAATGAACTATATATTTAGGAATGCAGTCGTTTCAGTTTTAAACATTAAATATTTACGAAAAATTTGAAAAATCAAGCTACAAAATTCGAAATTTACGCTATATAATCCGAAAAAAAAAGAAATTTGCATAATATACTGTGCTGTTCGCATCAATTCAGACAAAAATTTTTTTCTTCGTTTGAGTACCCAGGTGGCGCCAGGGGTTCGCCACCCTGAGTACCAGGGTGGCGAACACCCACACATATGCTTGTTTACTACCTGAGGTGACGTGAGGGTTCGACCTTGACCATCATTTACATTCTGACCGGTTTTACCCCGCCAGTAATTCAGTTGTGAGTCTACCGGTGCGACAGTTGTTGGTTTCAATTTTGATACGTGCTGTGTTGTCTTGTACAAAGATGGATATCACTCCGAGGAAGCGTTCCAAAATTATCGCGATTAATGAACACATATCAATGACTGCAAGAGATATAGTTGAGGCTGTTGGTGTGGGAAAGTCCAGCGTTTCGAGAATGTTAGAGACATTTGAAAAAAGTAGCTCATCGTCTGCAAAAAAAAAAGGAAACTGTGGCCGCAAACGCAAAACTACTCCAAGAACAGACAAATTGTTGAAAAGAAATAGCAAAATTAATCCGAGAAAGACAAGCACTGATCATCGAAATGATTTCAATGGTTTCTGGTGTGGATATTAGCACCTCAACTGTGCGAAAACGACTGCTGGAGGTTGGCAGTAAGGCAAGAAGACCAAGAGGAAAGCAACTGCTCACCCAGAAAATGATGAAGAAACGTTTGGCATGGGCCAAAAATTACCGAGCGTGGACTGTGGACAACTGTAAGAAGGTGGTTTTTAGTGATGAGACACATTTGTTTGATCAAGGGTACAAATCAAGTGTTGTTAGACGAAGTGATGGGGAAGCTTTGTGGCCTGATCACATCTAGTGTATCTGATAACATGCCTGATAACATCCTTCGAATCAAATGTTTGGGGTTTTTTCACAACCAATGGCACAGGACGATTAGCTCCTATAACAGGGATGATGAATTCAGTGGAATACATGGAAATATATTTCATGCACCAGGATTGTCCCATTCATGGAAACGTTCGATGATAAATTTCAGCACGACCTGGCTCCCTGCCACAATTCCAAACAAGTGCAGGCCTTTATGCGTTATTCACTTGATTGAATGTGTGTTTCTGCTCTGGAGTGTTCACCTTATTTATAATATAGGAAACCATTAATGTAGGCTAGTTTTTCCTTTTTTTTTTTTATTCTGAAGTCGATTTATCGCATCTTGTCTTTTAGTAGATTTAAGGTTTACTTGGTTAATTTAGTAGATAGGGTTAGATAGTGGTAGATCTAAGGGTTAGATGGGAGAGCAGATGTACGTTCTTGTTTTACGATTGCGTGCATACTGAATCTCGCCCTGAGGAATGATTTTTTTGATGAAAAATATTATGATTTATCTAAATAAAGACATTTATTATTATTATTATTATTATTATTATATGCGTGAGAATGAAATGAAATACTCGATTGGCCGGGGAATTCACCTGATCTCAATCCTATTGAGAATTTATGGAATATTTTAAAGAAACGACTGGCAAAAATAGATTGCACTACAGAAGAAAAATGATTATAAGTGCAATTCAGGTGTGGTTTCATGATGGCGAATTGAAGAAAATCTGCGCTACGCTAGTGGAATCGATTCCTAGACGAATTCAAGAAGTTATTTCTGCGAAAGGAGGACATACTTGATTTTTATATGAAGAATTTACGCTTTATTGTATGTATTCACTTCATTAAAAGGTAAAATTTTACGAAAGAATTGTTTTTTATCCTTTGTCCCAATTAATTCGAACAGCATAGTACTTACAAAAAAAATTCTGTAATATTCTTCTGTCGTGTTTAATCAATCACTAGAAGCTCCCCTCAAAAGTTTCGTTGCTTATATCGAATACCTTCAAATCATTCCTACTTCAATTCGAAACTGAATGAAAAATTTGATGAATTAAATATACCGCAAAGCACCATCTATTACAATCGAGATTTCACAGGATTACGTAGGCATTAGTCGACACAAAAGCATGAAATAAATCTCAAGCTTTTTACCCACAGTTTATAGGATCAAATAATTTTTTTGCATCTATAAAACCATCAACGCGCATTCCTCCTTAAGCAAGAGTTAGTTCAACGGTTGGGTTGATCTCGAAGGGCTCTACTTGAAACACATGGCTTGTAAAAAGGGGATCTCATATATCCCGAAATAAATGCTCTACATGTATTTATAAATATAATAAATTTAAACCAGATGAGCACCGACTATTACAACTACTGACATAAATCACCAACTTTTTTACTCACTGAAAGTTACAACCCATCCAGCGGCGTCGCTAATGAACTGTGAAAGATTTTGACTGAAGGGGAGGAATTTGTTAATTTTCCAAACGTCAGTTCACAGTGAAAAGAAGAATATTTCATATTATAACTGAAACTGTGAAATATACAACAGATTTCGGTATATTTTTACAAAGTTTATTGTCAATTGAAGATGTATTATAAAGGAACCGTTTGGAGGGGTGAGGTTGATTTGCATTAGGTGCGTTGCGTCAATAGATGGCGATACAGTTATAATTTTGAAACTATTTAATCTAATGTATGAAGGGTAGAGTAACCCACATAATCCAACGAATTTTCAAAATTGAAAAATACGATATCTGTTGACCTCATATATCGAACAGTGAAGGAATCAAAACCCTAGAAAATAAAGAAAAAAATATGTGTCGATAAAAAAAATTGTGGGGTCCATCATTTTTATTTCGATATTTGATATTTACGAGGGTAGGATGAAAAGTTTCCGGCCTGATCAAGAGAAACGATGTTTGAAAATTTTTTTGCTTTATTTTTCAACGTAATCTACATCAACACTGATGCATTTCTCATAACGTTGTTCCAATTTAGTTATACCATTTTTAAACGTAGATTCGTCAAACTCCTCAAAATACTAATTTATAGTTACGATAATTTCTTCGTTGTTACCAAATCTTTTACCGCCAAGCCTTTTTTGAGGTTAGAAAACAGGTAATAGTCGCTGGAGGTTAAGTCTGGAGAGTAGGCAGGATGCGGCATCAATTCAAACTTCAATTCGTGGATTTTGAACATGACAACAATCGACGAATGCGCTGGTGCGTATCGTGATGAAACCAAATTTTTTTCTTCGCAAAATGAGGTCGTTTAAATTTCACCTTGTCCTTCAAACGTTGCAATAAGTCTGCGTAGTACTGACCAGTGATAGTTTAAAATTTTCAAGAAAATCAATGTATATAATTCCCCTCGCATCCCAAAAAACAGTAGCCATAACCTTGTTTGCCGATAAAATTGTTTTTGCCTTCTTTGGAGTTGGTTCCCCCTTTCCAAGCAACTATTTTGACTGTTCTTCATTTTGGAATTAGTTTTGGGTTGAGCCTTAGCAAACGTCTCACCTATCTTTCACAGAGCTTTTCCATGCTGAAATTGTTTTGCAAAATATTTCGCACACGTTCAGCTGACATCCTACAGGTCTCATGCACTTTCAATCTGCGATCTTCCAATACTATTTGATGGATTTTCTCAATAATTTCTGAAGTTGTGACCTCAACCTGTCTGAGCGAGCCTGTCATGAGCGAGGCTCGTCAGAGGTGCTCACACGACCCATTTTGAATTCAAAAACCTACTGCTTAATAGTGGAATATGATGGGGAGGAATCTCCTATTGTTGAATCTTCTTTATTTGTTTTGGTGTAAAACCTTTCAATTAGAAGTATTTGATGACTGCACGTTTCTCTGAGTTTTGCATTCCACGCAAACTAACGTAGCGATTGGGATGAAACTTTACATACAAACTCAGTAGAAATGGTACTGTAGGACGCCGCTACAAAAGTCGACCTAGTGGTGCCATCTCTTGCTTACCCCAACCTCGTATATTAATCGATATTTCATACTATTAAGCTACAAGTTTAACCTTATTTTTCATTAGCATCTAAGGTTACTTTTTACTTACAACGAATTGAGTTTAGAATACAAATTTACCCAATATTTCTTAGAATAAATTGATGATCGAAAACGACGAGTGTTCCTTCCTGCGAAAAATGAATTTGGCAAATTAGGATAGGAATTTGATGGAGGAAGCGCAACTGATTTATTTAAATAACCGGGGAACCGTTTCTGCCGATTTGATTGAAATTATTGAAATTTGAAAAATAAACGATTCTTATTCGATTAACTCAATATTAAAATTACTCATTTATCAGTTTGTTCAACAAACCACAAGTAAGAACATCAAAATTTAAAGTCAACGTCCAATTCCGAATTTTCATGAGAGATACTCCCAGAGCGAAAAAAACTGTACTTTTGAGGCCGATGCTAGAGGAATTTTCTTCTCTGAGTGGATCACAGCGGCTTTGAAGTAAGTAAGTAAGTAAGTAAGTAAGTAAGTAAGAATTTATTTTCCTTCGATCATAAAGATATGGAACACGTCAGATATTACAAAAGCACATACAGAAATAGATAAGAGTGAAAATTATTCTAAAATGACATCACATTATCACAATTTAATTCTATCACAGTAGAAATACCAGTCAATAAAATACTCCTCCAAATTGTAAAAGGATTAATCTATAGGAAAATTATTTAATTTTCTTCTGAAAACACTAAGAGAATTTATATTTTTAATGTTATCTGGCAGCTTGTTGAAGATTTTTATTCTCATAATCAAAAAAGGTTTATGAGTTTTTTTAAATGATGTGTTGGAATCTTAAGTAAGTATCGTCCTCTAGTATTCATTAAGTGTATGTCACCATTTGTCCCAAATTTTTGTTTGTTCTTATACACATATAAACACATTTCTAAGATATATAAGCCACAAAGTGTGTGAACTCTCAGATCTCCAAAATATGGCTTACATGAGACAAAATTAGAAAGTCCACAAATTGTTCTCAGAATATTTTTTTGCGCCCTGAACACATCCAAAGAGCCCGATGAATTTCCCCAAAAACAAATTCCATATCTCAATCGGGATGAGACAACTGCTGAATATACCGTCAGTAGCAAAGGTAGAGACAAAACAGATCTTAGATTTCTGAAGAGGAAACAAAAGGAACTCAAATCCAAGGATACGCAATGCTAAGTCCAGTTTACATTTTCATCCAAATCGATGCCAAGAAATTTGAGACTAGGTTTTCGGTCAATATGTATATCATCAAACTCAATTCCGATATTCATGTCTCCTCTGTTTTGCACGTTGTGAAAACGGATGTAGTTTGTCTTTTTGAGGTTTAAGTATAGGGAATGCCCGCTAAACCAATCCACCAGAGCCTTTAGTTTTCGATTTCCTCCCACCGCAGTCCGAGTCCCATCTTTACCAGATACTATGAAAGCTAAATCATCAGCAAACATGGCGAAGTCTGTCCCGAGATTCCTAGAAATATCATTCTCATAAACAAGAATGGTCCCAAGACCGACCCTTGTGGTACCCCGATGTTATTGATACGAGAATTGGATGACATGGTTTTTCGTTCATTTCCTTCTATATATGTGATCAAAGTATACTGTCGTCTATCTCTTAAATAGCTACGCAGCCACTCCAAGACAATTCCCCTCACCCCGTAAGCATTCAGCTTCTCAAAGAGCAACCTATGTGAGATACAGTCGAATGCCCTACTGAGGTCACAAAAGATCCCAGCAGGGCACTCACCGTTCTCCAACTTAAGGTATATTGCTTCCATCAAATGGAACAAAGCATCGGATCTTGAACGAAATAAAAGTCGGAAACTCATCATAACCACTATATATATATATATATATATATATATATATATATATATATATATATATATAATATAATGTATTTTCAAAAAATGAGAGTAATGTTGAAAGAAATAATATGCCCCTGAAGAGCTGGAAGAAAACAGCCCAATTTCGTTCTCCCAGAAGCCGTAGAAGAAAAAAATGCTGATTACTTGAATATGGAAATGAAAAACATACAACTGTATGAACGTTGACGGGAATCTCATGAATTGCCGAATTGAAATGAAAAGGAAAATTCCCAGTCCAATTTGAAAGGACCAAATTAAAATTTCGTTCGAGAATTGCTGAATTATAAAAATTTGAAAATAACGAGTAAATGAAATTTATCGCTGCTTATTCATGAATATAAATTTGTGAAATACGGGGCATTTGATGGCTCAGCATAATACACCCATTATTTCTATCACGGCTATGAGTTATTTTTTGATGTTTTTCGTAGCAGCGTTCACGCGTTTTCATTAAAAATACAATAAAAATGGTAATTTTGGAATACTCATGCGGTTTTCATGATGTTTTCTCTTGGACTATTTTTAAAAAAGGTCTACCTTGTCTTCATTTTTTAGTTTCCCCTACGATATTAATAATTTTAGAGTTTTTTCTATGAACATCATCTCTTACTTTTTATCGAAAAGGATTTTTCATTTTGGCAGTTCTGTCAAAGTACTTATGTTATTTTGATTATCAATAATTCAAGATTTCACATTTCGATGAAAGAAGATCAAACATTGAATCCATGCAAACAGAAAAGACTGTTTCTGTCTATATAATAGGGGACTCATCTGTTATTCAAAATCCTTGAATTTGTAAAACGATGATTTCAATTAATAATAACCTCAAAACGATTTCTTACCGACCTTCTCAGGTATCGCATACACCATAACGCCATCTTTATGATTAAATGGAAAATATTATTCAAAAACAAATACATATAGATTTTGTAATTTCAAACAGGTAGCACATAATGTCGCTTCTATATGTATCTTCATTCTATATCTACGGAAATATCACTTCTATATCTATAACTTGCCGTCATGCTTGTATTATCACGTCACCTGTCATGCTTGTATTATCTTTTTATTCATTAATGTCGAATCGAAAATGTTTGTATGACCTGTTTCATACAATATAAAATCAATTGGTGAATTTTCAAAAGCGTTAGTTTACCTAATTCCATTTCGAAATTGAAATGGTAAAGAAAACAAAACAAAACTGTTTTCTATATTTACACATTTTCATTCAACAATGCGACGTTCGTTTCACCATTATGAAATCACATTTATATAACATTTTGAAATTCACTATAGTGTTGGATAGAATATAGGATATTTATCTATTATTTATTAATAGTAAATGAAAATATTTAGCTCAAATTTCACCGAATTGTTTATGTCTAGTGTTGGAGACCAATATTTTATCCAGTCGTTTTCGTTGTTGCTGATATTGTGGCACATTATCAGGATGTGTTTTAGGTCAGACAAATGGCATAGTCTTCATTCTTGTAGAGGTCGACATAGGTCAAGCTGGTGTGCCAAACTTGGCCTATAAAGACCTATGAGTACCATGAAGACTTTGGAGTTTCTTTCCGTTGTGTTGGGTATTCGAGGAAATATTTTGTGGTCATGGGTTCTAGAAAGCAAGGGTTTATTTAACATTTCAATTATGAAAGAAATTGCACCACTAATAAGTTTATCTATATATCTTGTGCTTTCAACTATGGTATTATACATTTTAATGTTTTTTTAGCATTTTGCTTGAATGATAAAAATGTAGCCAGCTCATCTATGATATTCTCTTAAATAATTCAAATTTGTGGAAGAACGTCCTTGTGTTTTCTTTAATGCTACACACAAAGCTATTTCAAGAAAACCATTTATTTGGGGAATATGTAACGGGTGTTTTTTTTAGAGGTATAGAACTTCAAGTTGTCATTACTGTTGAATTGGCGACCGATTTAACAGCTGAGAAGTGATTTATTCTCAGTTTCGTTTGGCAATTCATCATAAATAGACACACGATCATCAAGCAAGGCGTAGATTCGTCGAATGGGCCCAAAACGAGATTGGCGTTGTTCCCGATTTTCATAAGCGAATTTTGTTTAGCGATGAAGCGCACTTCTGGTTGAATGGCTATGTCAACAAACAAAACTGCCGCATTTGGAGTGAAGATAAGCCTCAAGTGTATGTCAAAACACCGTTACATCCAGAAAAACTGACTGTTTGGTGCGCTTTATGGGCTGGTGGAATCATTGGTCCGTACTTCTTCAAAAACGATGATGGCCAGAACGTTACAGTCAATGGTGATCGCTATAGAGCCATGATTACTAACTTTTTCATTCCTGAATTGAACAACCATGATGTCCAGGAGCTGTGGTTTCAACAAGACGCCGCAACATGTCACACAGCTCGTGCCACAATCGATTTATCGAAAGGTACGTTTGGTGACCGCCTAATTTCACGTTTTGGACCTGTGAATTGGCCTCCAAGATCTTGTGATTCAACACCGTTAGACTAATTTCTGTGGGGCTATGTAAAGTCATTGGTCTATGTGGATAAGCCACAAACGCTTGACCATTTGGAAGACAATATTCGCCGATATACGCCCACAAATGTTGGAAAAAGTCATCGAAAATTGGACGTCCAGATTGGACTACATCCGAGCCAGCCGTGGCGGTCATATGCCAGAAATCATATTTAAAATGTAATGCCACAAGATTATCTTTCGAATTCGAAAATTCTTGTCAATCGAATGCTCCATCGTTGTTTTATTGCAATTTAAAGTTCTATTCCTCTAAAAAGACAACCTTTAAAAAGATCTTGTAACGATTATAAAGACATTTAAACGATACAAACATTAGCCAAATTTCAGTTATGTTAATATCCATAAATTCGAGTATTACTTCTAAGTTTTTCAAATACTTTTGCGTCCTTTGTCCAGGTAACAGCAACCTCTTTAAATAAAACTATGGCGGCTTTGAACTTGAAATGGTTAGTGGGAATTAGCCTCCTGTTCCTAATGACCCATGGTCTGGATTGAGGCTTGCTCAATTGACTTAACCCTTTATAAAGAGGCGGTCCCTTTGAAAACCGGTACGGTAGACGAAAAACGTCCGTATATTTCTGTAGTGCATCATTGTTAGTTGTTTAATGCATTCATCGATTATATTAAATACACTTCTTGAATGTGTGCAAACGCACTCGGGACATAATTGGGCTCATTGCAGATTGCATCAACTAAAGCAACATTTGAATATACCGCCTGTTTTAATTGTGGAGGCTGCCCATTATATTGAGAATTACCCTTGCAGAAAAGTTTGAATGGGAACTGAAGAGTTGTGACATCAATAATAATTTGCCGGCATTTGTCAAAACTTAATTCGCAAAGAAGCAAAACACATCTCATATATGAGAATGAGCGAAATATATATATATATATATATATATATATATATATATATATATATATATATATATATATATATATATAATATATATATATATATATATATATATATATATATATAACGGGTGTTTTTTTAGAGGTATAGAACTTTAAGTTGGCATTACTGTTGAAGATGGTGACAAATTTGACAGCTGAGAAGTGATTTATTCTCAGTTTGATTTGGCAATTCATCGTATTAATTAATTAATCATAATCAATTGGTTAAATGGGCCCAAAACGAGATTGCCATTGTTCCCGATTTTCATAAGCGAATTTTGTTTAGCGATGAAGCGCACTTCTGGTTGAATGGCTATGTCAACAAACAAAACTGCCGCATTTGGAGTGAAGATAAGCCTCAAGTGTATGTCAAAACACCGTTACATCCAGAAAACCTGACTGTTTGGTGCGCTTTATGGGTTGGTGGAATCATTGGTCCGTACTTCTTCAAAAACGATGATGGCCAGAACGCTACAGTCAATTGTGATCGGTATAGAGCCATGATTACTAACTTTTTCATTCCTGAACTGAACCATGATGTCCAGGAGCTGTGGTTTCAACAAGACGGCGCAACATGTCAGACAGCTCGTGCCACAATCGATTTATTGAAAGACACGTTTGGTGACCGCCTAATTTCACGTTTTGGACCTGTGAATTGTCCTCCAAGATCTTGTGATTTAACACCACTAGACTACTTTCTGTGGGGCTATGTAAAGTCATTTGTCCATGCAGATAAGCTACAAACGCTCGACTATTTGGAAGACAATATTCGCCGTGTTATTGCTGATATACGGCCACAAATATTGAAAAAAGTCATCGGAAATTGGACGTCCAGATTGGACTACATCCGAGCTAGCCGTGGCGGTCATATGCCAGAAATCATGTTTTAGATGTAATGTCACAAGATTATTTTTCGAATAAAAAAAAATTCCTGTCAATCGAATGATCCATCGTTATTTTATTGCAATTTAAAATTCTATACCTCTAAAAAAAACACCCCTTATATATATCTATCCCTAAAAAGCTTGTTATTTAAAAGTATTATAGACAAAAATTAAATTCGTTTTTCACTATATATATTATTTTAAGATGCAGTTTCGTAGTATTACTACAATTTCAAGCACGTTTATAAAGAAATTGGGATTGTTTGAATAGAAGTACAGAGTTGACCAGCAATCGATTTTGTTACATAGGGCAAACAGGCAAAACCTTGGTTGCAAGATTTGAAGAACATCAACAATCCTTCAGGCTAAAAAAAAGAGAATTTGAATTTTGCAAACACATTATGAACTCAGGACATACCTCTCCTTATGCAGATGATTGAAAGATGACACATACAGCATCAAAAGGCAAAAGACGGGATATTAGAATGGCTGAAAATCTTTAACTGTATACACAATAAAAATAGCACCGTCAGTTTGGTAAATGATCAAATAGATATAAGGATTTCACCACTCTATGAAGCTCTATGAAGAAGAAGAATACGCCGTAACATATTACATACCTTACTTAGAAAAAGAAGAATTCAAACGCTATTGCTGGTCAACTCTGTACTTATATTCCAAAGAAATAGATAGTAATATCCTCTGAACTATGCACTTTTCTGAAGAAATATATTAGATACACTCTTTATGTGAAACAGGAGAACTATATATTGAATGAGTCATTTCATGATCTTTCCAAATTTTCAAAATTATTTGAGATCATAGTATTTAACAATATTCATCTCAAAGAAAGAAACCAAGTGAAGATTGAGCAACACGGATTCATGTCCCATAGATCTTGCATGACTAACCTGGTAACGTTCTCATAATTTGTGTTAAAGAATCTTGATGAAAGAAATCAGGTAGATGTTGTATATATCGATTTAATGACAGCATTTGATCAAATGAATCAAAAAGTTATGTTGTACAACCTAAAAGCCAAGTCAGGTTTCTCCAAAGATCTAGTTTCCCTTATTCAGTCATATTTAAATAATCGAGCACAGTTTGTACAATTTGAGGATTATAAGTCATGTATAAACAGACCTTTCGGATGTACCTCAAGGTTCTAATTTAGGCTCACTGTTGTGTCTTTTTTTTTGTAAATGATCTAATAGACTGTCTAACAGTTCGTAGTCTCACGTATGCTGATAATTTAAAAATATATCGCAAAATCGAAACATATGATGACTGTATAAGCTTACAGTTTGGCCACACCGATGTTTCTGATTGGTGTTACCACAATAAACTCAATATTAATGTAACTAAATGTAACGTTGTCACATTCACTGAAAGAAACTAAAAAGAAAGTTGAATACACAATTAACGACACCATTCTGACCAGGGTCTCCGAAATTCGAGACCTCGGTGTAATATTTGATCAGAAATTCACTTTGTACTACATGTGAATAAAAAAATTTCAACAGCATTCTAATCTTATGGATATATTCTGCGTAATGCTGGACACTTTTCGAATACAAGAACACTTATACAATTATTTAATGCGCTTGTAAAGAGTAAGTTTGATTTCGGATGTATGATTTGTCGTCCCATTTACAATTCTCATGAAAATAATTTAGAGTCGATACAACGAAAATTTGTTGAAAATCTGTTGAACAGGTTTGGAGCAAAATCACTCGAAGTTGGTAGGGACTTGTCTCTGAAGTTTCTGTATAACCTCTTATATGGTTATATAGACTGTCCTACCCTTATTGGCTCTATTGATTTTCATGTTCCTAGACAATGTTCAATTTCAAGCCAATTTTTTTCATTGGGTACTCCGAAAACTAATTTCCTCGTACAATCATCCATTAGATATTCGTGTTCGCAATTCGAGGATGTGTCTGATGAATGCGATATCAACAGTGACGCATTTGCTTTCATGAGTCAGGTTTACTTGGACTCTTTTCATGTATAGTGAATTCTTGAGTAGCCATATCTCATTGTTTATCAATTATTATAATTAATTTTTTTATTGATAATCATTTTTTAAACGTTTGCATTATATCATTAGGTGGTAATACTGTATATATATATATATATATATATATATATATATATATATATATATATATATATATATTCTTGAATAATTCCTGTAACTGGGTGTTTCTACCTGTAGGAAAATGAAGACTTTTATCTGAACTATTCTTAGAACAACCTCTATAATTAAGTTAATAATTAAGTTGTTGAGTTGAACTACTCTCGCGACAGTTGAACTAAATGAGACATAATTTTTCTGTGAAGTATTCGTCAATTTTAGGTGATTTTCGGAAATAAATGATACCAGTGAGCTAACAGGAACCTCATGAAACGCCATCGGAACTCCCAGTTCCCTTTGTGCCTGGCCCATCTAGTCACCAATTACTACACGAATTATTTATGTACGAGATGATCGACAATTAGACATGGGTTAAAGGAGCAATATTGACATGATTACGCTACGCAATAACATGACATACCCCTGTTGGATTATCAGGTGGTTTGCGTCCCACGCTACGGTGGACTGCGCTCAGGGCAGATTTTAATGAAACTGTGTGTTTACCCTCTAGAAACCCATTTCACAAAGATAATACGCTGGCGTAAAACGCCTCCAAATGGAAAATTGAATAATTTCGGAATGGTTGCCCATGAAAATAGGGGAGCCAATGTAATGGTAATAGTTAAAAGGGAATTGTTTTGCTCGATATATAAGCAAATGTGGCTCGAATTGTGATACGTACGACGAATGTCATCGCGGGAAGGGTAAAATTGGAGAAGATTTCAGAAGCATTCTTCTTGTTTTTATAACTAGCGGATGTAAGAATTCAGAAATTAGTGTTTCTATTGGAATGTTGAGGGTTTTCGTTAAATATCAGACTTTTCAGTCAATAATTTGAACTATTGATATTTACTTCATGATAAATTGAATTCTATTATAGAAGAAAGTCATGACAAAAAGCGAGACAACAACATGAAACTTGAAAGAAAGTGTCTGCTTGTGCATTAGTAATGAACTTTCCTTGTAAGTACTCTCTCCTTGAGTACACAGTACTTCATGGTTAATCACACATACTATGCTGTTTGAATTAATTTGGACAAACAATGTTTTTCTTCGTTTGAGGTACTGTAGTAAGTATGTGAGTAGCAGGGTGGCTCAAACACCCTTATACCAGCTTTTTTACTAACTGAGGTGACCTGAGAGTTCGACTTTGACCATCATTTACATTCTGACCGGTTTTACCTCGCCAGCAATTCAGTTGTGAGCCTACGTGTGCGACAGTTGTTGGTTTAAATTTTGATACGTGCTGTATTGTATCGTCCAAAGATGGATATCACTCCGAGGAAGCGTTCCAAAATTATCGCGCTTAATGAACACTCATCAATGACTGTAAGAGATATAGCTGAAGCTGTTAGTGCGGGAAAGTCCAGCGTTTCGAGAATTTTAAAAACATTTGAAGAAAGTGGCTCATCGTCTCCAAAAAGAAAAGGAAACTGTGGCCTCAAACGAAAAACTACTCCAAGAACAGACAAATTGTTGATAAGAAACAGAAAAATTAATTCACTGAAAGACACGGACTTATCTTCGAAGGGATTCAATAGTTTCTGGTGTGGACGTGAGCATCTCAACTGTGCGAAAACGACTGGTGGATGTTGGCCGTAAGGCAAGAAGACTAAGAAGAAAGCAACTGCTTACCCAGAAAATGATGAAGAAGCGTTTGGAATGGGCAGAAAAGTACCGTGCGTGGACTGAGGACGACTGGAAGAAGGTGGTTTTTAGTTTTGAGACACATATGTTTGTTCAAGGGTACACATCAGGTGTTGTTAGACGAAGTGATGGGGAAACTTTGCCTGATCACATCCAGCAAACAGGAAAACATCCTTCGAATAGAATGTTTTGGGGGTTTTGGACGATTAGCTCCTATAACGGAGATGATGAATTCAGTGAAATATATGGAAATATTGCGCACCAGTATTGTCCCATTCATGGAAACGTTTGATGGAATATTTCAGCATGACCTGGCTCCCTGCCACAATTCCAAACAAGTGCAAAGCCTTTATGCGTGAGAATGCAATAAAAGTACTCGATTGGCCGAGGAATTCACCTGATCTCAATCCCATTGAGAATTCATTGAATATTTTAAAGAAACGACTGGCAAAAATGAATTGCACTACAAAAAAAAATGATTATAAGTGCAATTCAGGTGTGGTTTCATGATGACGAATTGAAGGGAATCTGCGCTACGCTGATGGAATCGATGACTAGGCGAGTTCAAGAAGTTATTTCTGCGAAAGGAAGACATACTTTACATTAATATGAAGAATTTAGGCTATTTTGTTTGTATTCACTCCATTAAAAGGTGAGATTTTACGAAAACATTGTTTTTTATGGTTTGTCCCAATTAATTCGAACAGCATAGTAAGATATGGTATACTCTTATGGGGCTGTGTTTCTGGTGCATTGAGTATTTTCGGACTTCTAAGAGGATGTATTAAAATATTGGGAATTCTAGGCTATGGATCTTAAAAGATCTAGAATCTCGAACCTAATGATTATATAAAATTTCTTGTTGATTCTTTTGATGTTTGTTCAACATGGAAAACACATTTGGGTCAGATGTCCAACAAGCTTGTGAAGAGTATATATGTTATTCGCAATTTATCCTACTAAGTGTTGATCCACTTTGTGAACACCGTAATTTGTGTTGATGGAGTACTTTTATGGAGTTACTTCTGTGGGGCCGCTCTTCTGGAGCATTGACTATTTTTGGAGTTCAAAGAAGATGTATTAAAATATTAAGAATTCTAGGCTATCGATCCTAAAATATCTAGAATTTTGAACTTATTGATTATATAAAAATTCTTGGTGTTTCTTTTGATGTTGGTTCAACATGCAAGATACTTTTGGGTCAATTGTCCGACAAGCTTGTGAAGAGTATATATGTTATTTGCAATTTATCGGCCTAGGTGTTGCACCACTTTGAAACCTCCGCAATTTGCGTTGATGGAGTACTTCAATGGAGTTACTTTTATGGGGCTGCTCTTTTGGAAAAATGATTATTTTTTGATCTATTAGAATTATAGGACATTTAGAAGATCGATGATATGCAGAAATGAATTTTCACAGCTAGAAATCCTGAGTTTGTCTTGTCTTTATTTTACGAAAGCCTAATTTATTAATATAAACTAATGAAAATAAAAATGTTAGATTAAATACACATTTTTACTCAGGTTTGTGACACAAGAAACGAACAAGACCTACGTGCAGGCTGTAACAAGATGGTTTAGTACAGAATGGTCTCATTTTCCATGGTTTTCTATAGAGAGAGAGCTACTACTCATGTAGTAAATTTTTCACAGTAAATTTTATACTGTTTCTTATAAAAGGAACAGTATAAAATTTTATACTCTTTTTCATATTTTAATTTCAAATTGTTTCGTTGTTTGATTTCTGATATGATATTATGTGATAGATTCAACTTATATCAACAATCTCAGTAGAATTTTTTTAAGATTTATCAATAAATTTTCCTTCCATATTCTGTAAATTCTGACCTTTTAGAATTTGTTACACTTTTCTTCAGTAATATTTTTATTTATCGTGTTATATAATTATTAATTTTATTATTTCTTTGCAATTTCGCTCTTTGAAATGAATACTGTTTTTCCATTTTATTCTATGATTTTTTCATTTCTATTTTATTGCTTTTTCGATTCCAACTCCATTTATTGTTTCGCTACTGATATGATATAATGCATTGATGTGATATATAATACTATAAATATTCTAAAATAAACGGCTGGATATTTCACACTGAAAAGAAAATGTTAAAAGAAATATACCGAATGGAAACCATAACACAACTCAAAATCTCTAGTTTATTTCCAGAAACAACATGGTGAATGTAGTTCGACCAGAAAGTAATCCGAAGAAATTGCACAAGCAATTTTTGTAGAATACCGTCGTTGCTATAAATCGTGTACAAAAATAAAATTGGGAATTGATTACTCGATTTCGTCGGAAGTCCCCTACGTCTCGTTATTCTTCCCTAGCACCTGATATTCCATTTTTTACTCCTCTTCTTCGCTAGTAATGGATTTCCAGACGTATATTCTGCTATTTAATAGCAGCTCGTTTTTTGAAGTGAAAATGTGAAACTTCGTTTTCTAAATTTGATTCTCATTCGAAATTACATCGTTCAGAATTTCAGATGTCAAAAACGCAAATTTTTAAGATAATTTCGTGAAGAAAGGGAAACGTTCGTGATAACATTCGTGATTCGTGATGACAAAATTTCATGTCTACCTTATTTTCGTATCTTTTAATGAAGTAGTCAATATATTATGCCATATATGACCACCAAATTAAATTATTTATTTTAGTTTTATGCATATTTTCGATATAATACTTCAATATCCAAATATGAAAAAAACTCGTATGGAAATAAAACATATATCGTATAAATGACACGGAGGTTTCGCTTATCTCTTGGTAAAACATTATATTGAAAACAATAAATTAAGATTAACACACTTGACTTAAGTTTCACTGAATATATTAAAAACTCTACATATGTTTCGGGTGGTTAAACCATTATCAAGAGTATAAAATATTACTGAATTTCAAAATGTACAGCTTTCACTTATATATCCTAAACCACAGATTATAACAATAGTTTCACGGAAAAATTCACCTGGTCATTGCCAATAGGTAATTTTTTTTGGCTATCGTAATTTCCAAGACTTCAATGGTATCTAATCATTTGCCCTTACGACATGAGTGTACTATTTCGGTCTTCCTGGGATCCAAGAAATAATTATGTTTAGCCCAGTATTCCGAAAAACCCGTGTTAGGTTTATTCAATAATATTGATCTTCTATGTTCATCGTTTCTTGTTTGCATAGAACGTCCAGTTTGACCTATGTAAAAACTATCACATTTACTGCAAAATATTTTTTAAACGCCACTTCTCGCAAATAAGTCAAGTTTGTCCTTGTTATTTACCAACAATGAACCAAAATTCTTTTTGTTGGTGCATATCGTATGTATCTTATTATCTCATGCAGAATATCATAATTTTATTTGAATTACTAGAACAATTTCAGAAATAATTGGTAAACGGAAGAGAAAATCCTATTCGCTTTTCATTTTCCGAGTAGTTTTGAAATTTTCATAAAGAACATCGTCTTCAAAGAGTAGGTACGATTCGAAAATGATTCAAAGAAGAGAAATCATTCAGACGTTCCAGTCCTTTTGTTGGTATTTTGTATATATTCATCCTTGTTATGTATATTTTATCTGGTTCATATTCATCTTCATAATTACGAAGTATTTTTTTCATAAAGAACCACGTAAAACTGAATGATTTTGGATATTGGCTCAAAATTTATTGCAAAATTCACTTTATATTTGCCTCCTGTGAAAATATAAATTACAAATTCATAGTTCAATACTTATTATATATGTATATCAATATTTGAGATAAATAATAGATCATGAGAGTAGCAGTTCTGTGCACCCCGCCTTATCCAGATTCTGGATCTGCCACTGCTTATCAGTGATAGAACATGTCTAAATTGAAATTCTTCTCCGCAGTAAGACCTGTAATTTTTTCTCGAATAATTTCGAGTTATTATTTAAAGAACGGAGCTATTGATTTCAATGAATAATTTAAATAAAACTAAGTAGTTTTCTGATTTTCACTATAACTAATTTCAAACATGACAATATTGTTTCGCCAACACAGTGGCATCATCAGATGTTGATGATAAACTGAGTCTCAGTATCAACATCTGATGAAGCCACTGTGTTGGCGAAACAATATTTTCATGTTTGAAATTAATTATAGTGAAAATCAGAAAACTACTTAGTTTTATTTAAATTATGTATTCAAATTTTCATCAAGTATCGTCCCAATCGATTGATGATTTCAATGAACTTCATTAGCAAGTTTTCGATGACATTTCAAACTCGAAGATTATAATTTACATAGAATTTCTAATTAATAATGGAACATTCGAAAGACTCCTAATTTTAAGATGAAAATAGAGTCTTTTCATGTATTCATATATAAAAAAACACCCTTTTTCAAATTATATTGGCATTCAGAAAATTGATTGAATATGCTGCAAAAATCTTGAGGTTCCCATACATGGCGATTATATCCATTGAAATCTTCATACAAAACCTTTTCTAATAACACACAGCTGCAACTGAATGTTTGCTTCTGTTAATTCTTTAATCCAAAATGTATATTCCTAGACGGTAAAGAATACGTCCTATTCAAACAAACTGTCTTAAGAGTTTGTTGGATAGGCAAATATAAATATGCTCGTAAATGGTCAAACCCCATCCATTATAGAACATCTGCTAAGTGCATTTCGTATGAAATTCGTGACAAAACCAGAATTGAATGTTGCATGCTTTCAAGACTGCATACACATAACTCAACATCGAATTTTTAATTTCAGAATTTGAAACACTTATCGAAGTGTCTGGATCATTAGAGTGGGTTGATGCAGTGAGAATTACACGAAATACGTTTGTTTCATTTATATAATATAAAAGTATTATGAAATAAATATATTATCAATATGTTTCTTATACAAATAATTTAGCATAATGAATTAATGCATTCAATAGATTTTATGCTACTTTTAATAATATTGAAAGGAACATTGCTTTTTATCCATCCTACTCGATATTCCCATAAATTGAATGAAGTAAGAAGTGACAATTAATTTTTTTTTGCGCTTCGTTACAAATTATAGCTTTCTAAAAATTTGTTGAGTAATATTATATTATTAAATATAAGATAAAAATTAACAGTTTTATCGAAAACATAGCTTGACGCGTTTCGTTGTTATAAACGACTTCTTCAGATGCTAATAGAATACTGGGATAGTATTGTACTGACTGGTTAGTCGTTAGTCAGTATTCTATCAGGATCTGAAGATTCGTCGTTATAAACGAATGTTTATAACGACGAAACAAGACATGCTAAGTTTTTAATAAAAATGTAAATCAAAAGTTCAAGTGTTTGATTTATATCTCATATTTAATTATAATGGATTTACGTCAAGTCAACGCCAATAACATTCAATGAAATTTTATATTTATAGTCTGTGCTTTGTGAGAAATATCAATTTTTGTTTTATATATAGGCAGACTGAGGACATTGAAGAATATATTATGATATATGATGCCTTCATTGACCATAAAATATTTCGTACTTCTTCTCTTCGATTTTCAAAATTTTACGAATATTATTTGGTGCCATCAGTTTTTTTTGAAGTAGCGCTTTGGAAAAACTCTTTGACAATATTTGAAGAAAACTATTTATATATTTTTATAAATTTCAACTGCAGGAAAAAAATGAGAAATAATTAAATGATACCTTTTTGATATATTCAGAAGAAAAAGCTGGCTCAGCAATCGCTTCAGGGGTACACTTAATTTGTTTTGATAATTTTATTGAAGGATAATGAATTAAACTCAGATATTTTGTTTTGGGCCCTGTGATTGATAGTATTTCCCAAATTTTTGAGAATATTCTAATTTTTGAAATTTGTTAATATTGTTTTCAGAAAAAATTTGTTTTAATTGCTGTGTTTATGATATCCAGTTATTCGTGTGTTTTTGAACAGTAATTTTCATAAAATTCTTTGAAAAATTTAACTTAGTCGTAACTTGATTTAGTCTGCAATGAGTTTTGCAGCAGATTTCTCATGGTGAAAGTGTACTTCCGAAGAAAATGATGACCCTGCATTCTTTCATCATTTACTTTCAATAGTCGAAAAGGTCTAGAAAGCCAGGGAGTTTTTTTATCCATTCTGCTGAACCCAGTTGAAATTGACGATATCCCTGAAAATAACACGTATTTTAATTTTGATGAACCAGAATAAATTCAAGTCGAAAAGCTAATTGAAGGAAATAGATAAATAAAGTACTGTTTGTTCTTACTCAGAATTAAAGAAAAATCATATGTTATTTTTAGTGTGATCGGTATTCTGTGAACGTCTTATTGATAAAATTAATGATTTTGTACTTACATTGATAACGAGATTCTTTTATAGGACAGTTTTAAACTGTCTATTGAATTGAATCTTTGTATGTAGAAAAAAAAATTTGAAAAATTGCAAACATTTGAACGGATGTTAAAAACACATATCATAATTCAAAAATCAACTATTTAATCACTTTGATGTTGAATTGAGAACTAATCAATTAAACATTTATCTCAAATTCTCTACAAGTATATAACATGCCAATTGATAAATTGAGTCGTTTTTCACACTCCAGTAGTGTGAGAAAACAGTTCACTCTCTATTTCTTCAATTTATTTTTTCTCTAGATTGTGGAGTAATCTCTAAAAATATCATCTATTATCCTCGAATGGCTTTCGGGCGACCCGATTGATTCGGTCATATATTAAGCTGGTTGACAATTGCGAAGGGCCGATACGTTCCTGATTACGTCGTGCTCTAGAATCGCAAGTTTCACCATAAATTAATGGTATCGGATATCGAGTGCGACAGCAATTTAAACTGGTTCGATCAGTGGCGTCGTTGGGTGTTTACCAAGCCAAGAAAACTCAGATTATCGTTTCTTGTTCAAAACTGAAAGATCTAGGTAAAAATCCAGTAAGTGGACCTATTTTGTGATTTGTATAGAATTTCTCGAGCGTTCAAAGATTCGATTGAGGTAGTAGAACAATAATGAAAGACCTGCATGATTTTCGATTGGTACAAAAACAATTTGAAATCCTACGCACTGACCTTGTCTTAGTGGGTAAAATTCGTAAATTTCTGATGAAATAATACTTTATATGAATTGTAGATATGAAATTTTTTTTCTATTAATGTTCAGACAGCAGTCTATCACTAAGAGACATCTTATTGACATGTTTGTAATGTTACAAATCTTGGTGAAATTGTTTAACTTCTGAAGCAGTTGAAGCGAATTTTAGTTATTTATTTTTTTTAAAGGGATTTTAGACATATTGAAATTTTCTAAATTTCAGAGGAACTTTTTAGGCACCACTAGAAAACCATTAATGATATTAACTAAAACGAGCGTACCTGTTGTTTTCCTCAATTTTCCAGACCCAGGGATTAGAATATCTTTCCAAAATAGCTGAATAATCACAATCTGCAATACCTCATACATAATTCGTAAATGCCCAGATACCTACGATTACCTACTAGTACGATTAATATTCAATATTCATTAACGAACATCTTGTAAACCTACCATCATGAATAATTACATACTCCCCCTACCTTGTTTATAAGAATAATATTAATAATAATAATATTTATTTTAGCAGTAGCTATTACAAAATCATATATACATTTAGGTTGAAAATATGTTATTTACAATTATATGCTTAAAACGATCTTAGTTAATTTACGCTTGAATAATTTATGGTCAATAATTGTTTTTATGTAGCTAGGCAATTTATTAAATGCGTTGAATCCTTCATAAAATATACTATTTCTATGTTTGGAAAGCTTACAAACTTGCATGTAGAAATTGTCAGCATTTCTTGTATTATAACTGTGCACATCACTGTCACATGTTACATTTTTTATTATTCTATATGGGAACAATTTGTGTTCAACTTTAAATATAAATATATATGTATCAAAAAGTATTATCTGTTGGACTGACATTAGTTCTAAACAATTAAGCATGCTTTGGAATGGAGTATATGACATTTAAAAATTGTTCGCATAGCTGTATTCTGTAACTTTTGAAGCTGTTGAGTTTTTCCTTTACTCAATCCCAATAACAGAGTGGAACAATATTTAAAGTGTGGCATTATTATTGACTTAAAAAGCAATAACTTCATATATGTCGTCAGATTTTTTCCAATTCTCTAGAGAAAGTTGATTTTCTTTGAGATTTTAGACAAATTTTTTGGACAATTATATATTTGAATATAAACTTAAATTCAAACACTTGAACTTATGATTTACACTTTATTGACTAATAGATTATTCTGTAAGCATCTGAAGAAGTCGTTTGTAACGACGAAACGCGTCATGCTATGTAGTCAATAAAGTATAAATCATAAGTTCAAGTGTTTGAATTTAAGTTTATGGCAGAGTACTTCGATGATTCAAATGTAGGCAATAATGTATGAATCAATTTTTGTATCATATATTTGTTTATTTTTTTACCACGAATGTCCCTCACCATGTAAAATTGTCTCAAATGTTCAATATTTCTGGGGAATTTTCTGTTTTCTTTTTTTTCAAATATAATTGTATATTATTGTAAATATAAACTGAACCAATATTTTTGTTCGAGGGCTGAATGGAAGATCAGACTCAAAACTGAATTCAGTCCTTTTGTGAATGAATATTCTTCTTAGTTGTAAGTATAGTATCAATTGAATTTATGTAATTTTACTATGTAAGGTATGTTTCTGAATGAATTTCATTATTATTATTATGATTATTATATACCAACTGAATTTATTTGAATTTTCTCAATTTATTTCCATTGTTATTACTTATTCAAAAATGAATGAGGATTAATACGATGTGTGCTTGATAAAAACAGTAAGTTACAAAAAACATCACACTCGATCGCCATGACACATGATGCCGTTGATTGACGATTGATAATTTTCATTTCATGAAAGAATGTCAGAACAAACGTTCAGGTTGTCTTTCTGAGAAGCTTCAAACACTAATGTGGATTGAAATTATTCTCTATACACAAAATCTTCACGACGAACTCTCTGGAAGGAACAAATATTCATCTTTTCAACGTTTTTCCTTAGCTGTTAGTGATTTTAATTTGTTTTATATTACCTGAAATGAGGTTATACATTCTTGGTACCAAAAGGAATATAATTTCTGAAACAATCGTCTTCTGGTCCTTCGAAATGCAGATCAATTAACCTCTCAACCTTATTTCATGAATATGGTAAATATTGTCACACAGTAAATATTTTTTCTCTGATAGATTGCAAGGACCAGAAACACAACTGTCCGAGATCCTTTTTCTGGATAGCGGAAAGAGTTCCCCATATTTTCTCTAATCTACATATACCGCGTGTTCCCGAAGGAGGGTGGGAGTTCAATGAAAAGAAATAAAACGTTTTCAGGATACTGAATTGATAACCACTATGCACATTATGTCATAGGCATATCATTTAATTAGAGTTTAATAGATTTCTAAGCCGCGTGATTTATTTCTAGGTTAAGTTAATCATTTGCTCAAAGCCAACTAAATTAACACATTTCCAATTATTCATGACGTTGAGGTGTTTGTTTGTAATGCAGTATATATACTTCTACATATGTTCATATCGATTCAGTTCAATAATTAACGGAATTACTGAGGTTGTCTCTTGTGGTGAGAGATGAAACATCCTCCACTGGACCGTATCCTGCAATACGGAAAATATTTTCACTTGATTACCTTTGAAAGTTAGTCAGTAACGCATACACAGTATAAACCAATTGAAGATATTCTAATGACTGAGATTGAATTCTCGCTTAACTCTTGGTGAAACATAATTGAATATTAAAATAAATTAAACTCTTGGCTTAATGTTTCACGATTTATTTAACAATATGAATAGTCAACATGTTTCGAGCGTTAGCTCATTTTCAAGACATGTCTTGAAAATGAGCTAACGCTCGAAACATGTTGACTATTCATATTGTTAAATAAATCGTGAAACATTAAGCCAAGAGTTCAATTTATTTCAATATGAAGATATTTCAGTACAAATAGTATGAAAAAACTTACAACCCGTCTATTTATAATTGTGTACTTGGGCATCGATAAAATTGTCTTTTTTTATAAACGCCTTGGTAATGCGTAATAGTAAAGTTGTGGTTCATTGGATCATTCAAACAACTCTTTTTTGAATTCATTATTGACTTGAATTCAGTAGATTCCTTTAAGTGTAAGCATGTATCGTAATGTAGAGATTTGTGTAAGTTGATATGTAATCAAGTGTTGACATCAAAGTAGGAGTTCCTCAAAGTAGTTTCCTGAGCCTCTTGTTATTTAATATGACCTTAAAATGAGAATTCAAAGACGTAAACCGAAGAATCTTCTATACGCAAATAAATCGCTCTGATCTCTGGAAGTGCAAAAGATATTAAAGAAAACCTGAAGAAGTTGATCTACATTATATGAGCTACGCATAAGCAGAAATAAAACCGAAAAGGCTGTACTGAAAGCTCAGTCGATTCCATATATTGAGTGAAGAAGTCACGCAATGCTGTAAAGCAATGGCTAAAGTATAGAACTTCAAATACTTAGGGTTTGTTTCAACAGAAGACGAATCAATAACCTCTAATATCACGTATATGTCGATGACGTGCTTTGACTTTAGATCAATGTCATTCTTAGATTCTGGTGGCCAAAAGGTAAATTTAAAGAATCGCTGTCAACCAACAACAAGCTCTGTAGTAGTGGAGATTTGACCAAGAAGAAAACGGAAGAACGCTGCAAATGTTGAGCGTTAAAAATGCAAGTAAGTTGCACTTGGTGAATTAAGTAACTCTTGAATCTAAATGGTGTAATCAGAAGAAATCTCAAACTTGGACAATTACTGAAAACCCCACCTATACTCAAAGGATTTTGGCATGATCTAAAGGGTATTAATTGAACCAAAAACGTTTGGTCTAGTTTCACACAATCATATTAACTAACTGTTCGTTGATTGTTTCGTGAAGTTTTTCACATTTTCAAAAGATTGAATTCAGTGCTTTTATTCAATTTATATCAAATTATGATTCACCAAGACATCAACGAATCATAAATCAAATTTTATAAAATACTAAGACTTGATGAAGGTAAAAATGCCTTACTACCACCATACATAAGAGAGAAAAAGGTAGACTACAGACAATGTGATCGAAGAAAGTTCCGATAGTCACAAAAAGTTACCTGTCAGTTGACAATGCTTAAGGAAGCCGACTGCATTTAAATAAGTCAAGAAAAAAGAAGAGAATTTTTTAAGAAACCATCGAAGTTTTATTATTTTTGTTGATACTTCTGATATTGTACTTTTGTAACCGATTTCAAGTTTTGCTACTTATTTCAATAACCAAATCCTCTAAAAAGAATTCAACTCATTTCTAAAAAATGTAGTTCATGACACTTCTGAGATATTTATTTCAGAATCTACAGGTGATATAGTTACAGTAGTATTGACATTGTATGAATAATGCAAAATTGAATTCTACGCCATTGTCCCCAATTCGAATTCTTGAGGCAGAGTTTTCAGAATAATCCGTTCTAGGGATGCCTCCTCAATCAGCGCACCTATCGCAGAAGGAGCGACGTGCAGTGTAATTACCAAGCGAGAGAGAGATCTTCAGGGCGATGACGAAGCCGTGGTACGTGAATGTTCACGAAAAGGGGAAGTGAGAAAGTGGTTTATCTTTCATGTGAAACATCAACGGTACTCTAAACGTGGGCTACAATATAGCAAATTGGATTTATATAGGGCGGTAACTGCAAAAGGTCGTTTTTACCAGTCTCGGGTGGCATATACCTGTTTATTTAGATAAGTGTACTTGATTATGGTAATTACGCATTTGAATAGCCGTACCGGCCGCCGGCTTTCTGCACTTAAATTTCAACGTAAATGAAATTTTCGAAAGCTAACATGTGCTAATATCATAATTAAAACGAAACGATGGAAACCCATGGTCGTAGCTGATACTTTAAAAATACTCCTCGTTTCAAAAGAAAAAAATAATCTGTAGTTTTATAAAAAAAAAATCACATGAGCTGTTAAAGTAAAATTTTTAGCAAATTTTAAATAAAACTAAGTAGTTTTTCGATTTTCACTATAATTAATTCAAAAACGTGACCATATCGTTTCGCCAACACAGTGGCTTCATCAGATGTTGATGATAAACTGAATGTGCTGGCGAAACGATATTGTCATGTTTTGAATTAATTATAGTGAAAATCGACAAACTACTTAGTTTTATTTAAATTATGTATTTAGATTTTCATCAAGTATCGGTCCAATCGATTAATGATTTGAAATTTTTAGCATGTCTGACAATATCCAAATATCTCTACGAATGACCGCAGTGAATTTCGAATGTTTTCAATTATTCTTTTAGTACTACTGCTTCGATTCAATCTTCGAGTTCTACTATCGAGATATTGAGGTATATCAGTATGACTTACACAATTTAAACTATTTCAAATGGAAAAATTCAGAGACGATAAATCAAGTGATATAGCCGGCCATTCAATATATCGTTTTTGGACCAGATCACTTATAACCGGTGTTTTTTTTTAGAGGTGTAGAACTTTAAGTTGGCATTACTATTGAAGATGCCGACCGATTTGACAGCTGAGAAGTGATTTATTCTCAGTTTGGTTTGGCAATTCATCATGAATAGACTCACGCCTGAACAACGCTTGCAAGTAGTGCAATTCTATTTCGAAAATAATGGTTCTGTGCGGAATAAGTATCACGCACAATTTTGTTTAGGGATGAAGCGCACTTCTGGTTGAACGGCTACGTCAACAAACAAAACTGCCGCATTTGGAGTGAAGATAATACTCAAGTGTATGTCAAAACACCGCTACATCCAGAAAAACTGACTGGTGCGCTTCATGGGCTGGTGGAATCATTGGTCCGTACTTCTTCGAAAACGATGATGGCCGGAACGTTACAGTCAATGGTGATCGGTATAGAGACATGATTACTAACTTTTTCATTCTTGAATTGAACAACCATGATGTCCAGGAGCTGTGGTTTCAACAAGACGGCGCAACATGTCACACAGCTCGTGCCACAATCGATTTATTGAAAGACACGTTTGGTGACCGCCTAATATCACGTTTTGGACCTGTGAATTGGCCTCCAAGATCTTGTGATTCAACACCGCTAGACTACTTTCTGTGGGGCTATGTAAAGTCATTGGTCTATGCGGATAAGCCACAAACGCTTGACCATTTGGAAGACAATATTCGTCGCGTTATTGCCGATATACGGCCACAAATGTTGGAAAAAGTCATCGAAAATTGGACGTCCAGATTGGACTACATTTGAGCCAGCCGTGGCGGTCATATGCCAGAAATCATATTAAAAATGTATGCCACAAGATTATCTTTCGAATAAAAAAAAATTCTTGCCAATCGAATGATCGGTCGTTGTTTTATTGCAATTTAAAGTTCTATACCTCTAAAAAAAACACCCTTCACTATCCAGATATTGAGGTATATCGGTATGACTTATTCAATTGAAACTATATCAAATGGAAAAATTCATAGATGATAAATCGGGTGATATAGCCAGCCATTTAATATATCCTTTTGGACCAGATCACTTATATATACTTATGTATTAGTCTTAGTAATTTATGAATTTCTCTCTTAATCTTAGGCACATAGTAGGTAACACTTTTAATTATTATTATTAACACAAATTTGTTAATAAAATAAAATATAGCAAGGTTCCTACATAAATCGTAGACCGAGTAAAATACGTTGAAGATGTTTTTACGTTGAAATATTTTTCATTATTATTAACACAAATTTGTTAATAAAATAAAATATGGCAAGGTTCCTACATAAATCGTCGGCCGAGTAAAATACGTTGAAGATGTTTTTACGTTGAAATATTTTTTTATGTGCGAAAGGAATAATTTTATTTAATAGTCTACCGCAACTGAAATTGTCTGAGAAATTGAATGATTTTAAAAAGTTATTGTCTTTTTCTGAAAAACAATATTTAAAGCTGCAATATGTTGTTTAGTGCTTGCATGTGAATTTTTTTTTGTGGAGTTATTAGCTGTGGTAAAAACAGATACATACTTACTTCTTCATTGAAAGATATTGTACGTATCTATGGACCTAATCACATGTAGCTTCTTGTGCAGTCGCTAATATCGTCTAATAAAAAATTAAGAGGGCTGTCTGGGAGTTTTGAAAAATTATTGAAGGGATTCTCAACTTGAAGGGATCTCAACTCACATAATTTATACTTATAGGGATTATTTTTGTTGATACTGGTTGTTATTTCGAATGCCTGCTTTTCGATTTTTTCTTTGGAAAACACAACAAGTAAAACGAAGATTGTGTGTCTTCTACAAGAAATAAGTCTATTTGTACAAAATTACTCATAGGTACTTTAATCAATATCAGTTTCATTTCAGTAGTTTTTGGCATCAAAATTGGATGAAATTCTCAGGATGTTTAGTTAAATTCTTGAAGCTTTTTGAGATTGATTGTACTGCTTGTTGTATGAATTAAAATTTTTAGTTTCGCTTGAATAGCTGAAATTGTTGATTGAGAGATGCACCCTGTTCAATATCACAAAAACAGACAAGATCTGAGTTTCCGATTTCCAAATAACCTTCACAAAATGAAAGATAAAACTCATCAGTCGACAAAATCAAAAAACTACATTAACTCTATAATGCCTAACAAAAAGTAACATAAGACCACAAATCTATTTATCAAGAGCGGAAGAGATCAAAAAACACCATTTCCCGAATCACTCTATTGAATGGGGCATATCCCACTGGAAAATGTTTCTTTATTTGACTAAGAAAAATATCTGAATATTTTCACGATTTTTCACGAAATCGGACGTTTGGATAACTCGTTATCTGCCCGATTGCGAGAAGGTAGTTTACGGTCTCCGCCTGAAATTGGGATCTTAAGGGTTGGAACAGTGAGAGACTGCATGTTTGATTTATGAACAGTCCCACTTTCGAGAGGGTCCTCGGAAAACAGCTCCTGATAAATGGTGCTACGTATATCGACAGAGCCTGCAGGGGGCTACGCGTGGGGCAGGATTACTGCCGGAGGAGATATTATTCAAGGATACTGTCTGGAAGAAACGTACTTTGTTCCAAAAATTGTGCTGAATGAATTTTCCTGGAACTAAGTTATGAATAGATCCTTCTTTGTGACATTTAATTAATCCACCTGAAGTATTATTGCTGACCTATTTGAATTTGAGGGATAAATTTGAATGGTCATAATACTCAATGAATAATTGAACTTTTTATTAATATTCCTCGATTTCAACCATAGCAGCTTTCGCACTACCCCAAGAAAAACCTTCAATTATTCTTGATATTAAATATAAACGATATCAATCTATCACTTTGTTATTTTAAGTTATTGACCGGTAATATCGATAAAAATTTCTTACATACTGTGTTGTGGATAAAAGTATTGATTTCTCTAGTTCCTTGTGAAGATATTCATTAAGTACTAGCTATCTGATTAGCTAGGACCGAGTAGGTACGTCCTCGGAAATTTCTATGGTGGATCTTAAGATGTTTTGAATCATTTGCTGTACTCTTACTTGTCTGGGTACTTTGAAATTTCATCGGCGTGGTTTTGAATGAAATTGCTGATAATTCGATCTACTTCACTCAATCTGTATCAATTCCTTTCATCAAGCAGTTCGATCAATTAATTTCTTGTATAAACCAGAACTATATCAGGTCGATTATGATGAGCAGTAGGTCGACCCTAACACAGTCTGAAGTTGCTATTCTCCCAAAATTTCTAAACGAAAGAAAGTGTAGTACAGATAGTACTCCATCCTCATTTGAGAGTTTCAAATTCGGTTACAACCTGATGTTCAATCTTCCCTATAGCATCTTATATATCTTTACATTCCATGGAAGTAGATATTTGACATTCCATTGTAATTTGCTGATGACTTTTAGATGTTTGATCTGACTGTTGGTATAAAAATTCAAACATTATACCAATAGAATGGTAAAATTAAATTCATAAAAGTTCATAAAGTAAATTCATTACTTGACGGTTCTTCACTTGAAGTCATAAAAAGATGTGTCCTTGGTGCAACTGACGAGTTCGTTACAGAACGAAATTCAGGAGTGGCATTGATTTCAATATTTCTCTAAAATTTATCGTTTGAAGGATAATGGTGACATCACATCGTACACGTTCATAAAGCTAGCACTACTATAACATTCTTTTGATCAATTGAGTTTTCCGAATGAATGTTATAGTATTCATTTTCTTAAATATTTCATTCAGTGTCATTAAGCACAAAAACTATATGTACGTGTGTGTGCACATATTTGTATTCATATACATTTGTGTATATAAACCTACATATTTTCATTACTTCAAAATATTGCCGAATACATCCCTTAAATACGAGAAGAATCGTAAAAGAAGAAGAGTATAGAACACGTGTGTACGTTCGATGCTTCGTGTGTCTATGACCTGAGAGATGTTTTCTGTTGATTCCTATAGATGAAATTGTGAAGTAATCATTACTTGATGGTTCTTCTCCTGGAGTCAATAAGAAGATGCTTGGATTGAACTCGTTGCCTCACTTCGATGGTCGTAGTGCAACCGTCGAGTTCCTTGCAGAAGGAAACAGATCTTTTGCACTTTCATCAGGTGTGGCATTGATTTCAATATTTCTCTTTCACCTTTCTATTTCACCATGTACATAGTGGAGGCTGGAAAACTGAATCTAGAAATTCTTTGCTATCTTCAAGACTTGGTTTCTATCCATATACCTCAGAAATCCTCGTACTCTATTCCTGGTAAGTCTCATATTTTCCTTTCAATTTGTCATTATTTTCTAAATTATTGATTCACGTTTCATTATTATTATTTGCACTCTTCAGTTACATTATTAAGATTCTAATAATATACCTTATATAATTTTTCTGTTTCTCTTCACATAGAATCATTTTTACCTCGGATGAAAATTTTACATTCAATGAAGTCGAATTTCTTTTCATTCAGTTCACTTTCGTTATCATACAAAAGTTGTACGTAAAACTAGGCTCACTCGACATTTTTCCGCAGATTGCAGTTCAGAGTTTGTAAAGGTTAAAAGTCGACCTTTTAACCTTTACATAATCTGTCAAGATTATGGAATGAAAATCTCAATAAAAAAAACCAAGACTATGGCCTTTAAGGGTAAAGAACCTATTCGCACAAAGATTATTATTGAGAATAAGTGCATAGAACAAGTGTCGCATTTCACATATCTAGGATGCGACATTACTTATGATTATGATGATGACATGGTAAAGAAACTACATAACTTCCAACGTATTTGTGGCACTCTGAGTAGAACACTCAGAAGACGTACACGAAAAGAGACGCAAATTAAGCTATACAAAGTTATGGCAACTCCCACCTTACTTTATGGTTCGGAGACATGGACATTGAATACCCGGGATTTGAGTAGAATCCAAGCGGCAGAGATGAGATATCTGAGGTCAGTAAAGGGATGCACACTACTTGATGGGATTCGGAATGACGATATCAGGCGAGAGCTGAGGATATTCAATTTATGCGACAGAATACGAGAATACCGCAACTGCTGGAAAGACCATGTACAGCGTATGACAGATGCGAGACTACCTAAGGCCACTTTTAATTACAGACCGAAAGGTAGAAGAGACCGAGGCAGGCCCAGAAAACGATGGTTAGAACAATGAGGCCGGAACAGGCGACTACGCCTATTCCTTGAAGTTGATGATGATGATGATGATTGCAGTTCAGAATGCCTGATAAAACTGGTTCATTTTGAGAATATGTAAAAATACTTGAAATATTGAACAGATTAAATATCTAGTAGCTTTATGATTTTTAGTAATGAAAATTCTTAAATGATTTAAAATTCATTGCAAACTTTTCACCGAGAAATTACGTTATTTTGTTTCATATTAGTGATGGAACACTAATTAATTTCACCATTTCTCTATCCCTTGGAGCATAATGGAGACATCAAAACGTACACGTTCACGTAGTTAGCTCTATTAATGAACCTCTTCATTAAAAATGAAGGTGGCACATAGATAAGTCCAAAATTTAAAAATTTATTCTTGTTATGTCTTAAAATGATTAATAAACACGTTAAAATAATTACGACTTTCACAGAATGTATTTTATTACGTAGCCAAATACTTTTGAGCGGTAGTGTACCTATATATATATATATATATATATATATATATATATATATATATATATATATATATATATATATATATATATATATATATATATATATATATATATATATATATATATATATATATATATATCAATGGATTATACAGCAATATGTAGGCAGTGAATTGAAACTATTTTGCCCTACATCCATCACATCACATAACATAAAAACATTCGATAGACTCCTTTGAATGAGAACTTTTCATGTTCCCTAGAAAAGTTTCTAAACAACAATGCACTTTTTCAAAGCGACAAAAAATCGATCGGTTATTATACGCCCATTGCATCCTTACAATACTAGATGATTAGTTTAGAGCCTTATTTGTAGGATGTAGGGTAAATTTCCTGCCTATTATTCCATTCTTAAGAAACTAATGTTACAAGGGCCGCACCACTAGCCCAGACTGTTCGAAAAAAGAATCGGTATTCAAAGCGTTACGCAAACCTCAAGTTCCCGTTACTGAAGCAATTCGCAAGATGCGTAAAGTTTGCCACAAACTAACATTAAGGTAGTAACTTTTTCGGAGCGGGATTCTGCTATTTATTTTATAGCAGGTAGATTCCGCCTTGGGACGTAAAGTTAGAAAGAAGTATCGGGTGCTGAAGAAGAGCCAGCGTTCCTTAATTTCGACCTCGTATTTCACAGGATATAAACGTACAACCGAGGAGTGAATTTGTGAATATAAGCATTGAGCGACAAGAAATCGTCACTATCTGATATAAGAAACATGGGGATACTTACAGGAAGAAAATTGAATTTTCCTTTAAATCTATAAAATCTGGCGTTTGCTGAAAATACTGGGAACTAGAAAATGGTTCTCTTTCTTGTTTCATTATTTTCCTATTTGAAATATTCGAATGAAACAAAGATTTCGGTACCTACTAACATTCTCGATTTCAAAAAGTTAAGATCAATGGGGTCCATTCAAATAGCAGTAAAGTGGGTTTTGGGGTACCTCAAGGAACGGTTTTAGGTTATCTGTTATTCTCATTAAATGAATGGCTGCGCAGTTTATCCCAGCAAGTACGAAAGTCTAAGTTTTGAGTACAAGTCAAACTCTAAAGGTACATACAAACAAAGTTATAATTATAAAAATTGCAAACCAAAACATCGACAAGGCGAAAGTTGTTGAATATTTGAGCATTATTTTAGATGAAAAGTTATCAATGATCATGTTAACTTCTTCTGAAATTTAAAAAAAAAATAATAAGTGACCGAGATTGAAGTCTCGCTTAACCCTTGGTGAAACATAATTAATTATTAAATTAAATTAATATAACTCTCGGCTTAATAATGCTTCACGATTATATTTAACAACATCAATTCGTCAACATGTTTCCAGGTCTTCGAAGTTTAGTCTTGAAGATGAGCTCACGCTCTAAACATGTTGACGAATTAATGTTGTTAAATATAATCGTGAAACATTAAGCCAAGAGTTTAATTTAATTTAAAAAAATAATTGTTTATACGAATCAGAAAATATCTCAAGACATATATGAAGTTATTGCTGTTTAAATCAGTATTGATACATACTTTAAATATTGTTCCACCCTGTTATTCGGTATACGGTTGTCTACATATTATGTCTTTGTAATATATAATAATTTAATTTTAGTTTTTTTTTATTTGGTTACTTCATATTACCATTCCAATTGATTTCAATTTTATTTTCATTGACTTTATCAGCTACATTTCATTTACTTCTGTTTACTATGTGTGACTTTGTAATAGATAATATTTTATTTTTAGTTTGTTCTATTTAGTTATTGTTTATTACTTATTTAATTTTATTTTCGTTGTATATATTTTCTTACACTATTTTTTTTCTTCTTTATCATTATTTGTGTAAAATTTGTTATTTTTTCCCTGTAATTGGATGTTCATCTGGGAATAAATGAATAATAATAATTATTATTGAGCTAAGACAAAACTCAACACGTTAAAAATTTTCAGTAAAGGACTATGGAAAAATTTTGATATGTAATAGATATACTCCAATCAAATTTGTGCAGGATTCAAGGCATACAATAAGTTGACTAGCTCTTCAAAAACTCTAAGTATCCCAATGATATTCTAGTAAAATTTCAGACAATAATAAAGGATTAATTATGAATATTGGACGAAAATATCGACTTCAAAAGATATTTATTTTTGTAACAGCTTGTGCTAGATAAACATTATTTCTTGTCAGAATTTATAAGTTATGCTCATTATGTGCAGGAATTCGTTGGTAAATTCACTCTTCCAAAATACCTTTGCACTTATTTGTCTTCTGTCTTTGGTTTTTGTGACGTCAGTTCCTTATCATCTCTCAGTTCTTCTTGTTCTTCTCGAACCTATGGATCAATTCGTTTTTCTGTTACCAAACTTTGTCTTCGGTAGTTCACCTTGCCGTTTCTTTGTACTTGGTCTTAGTCTATCCGAATATGACGTCAAATCTTGTCTCAAAACTTACAAACACAAGATACTTAGTTTTTTCAACTTGAAAAACATAAAGAATGAAAGAATCATTATTTCTCATATTCCGGTGATGTTCAAAAGTTATCTTTTCTAACGATTAAGGATGTATATAATCTATTTTAGGGAGGGAAACTAATCTATCTGATTCTATTTACTGGTGATCTAAATAAAATACGGTGTGAAAAGTTGTTCTATCAAAGAGATCGCAATCTTCAGATATCCATGGATGTAGTGATAGATGCTTCAGTGCTTCACACCCTAAAATACCGATAAAGGGCTTAAGTGATTTTTTCACAGGATAAGTAAATTGATTTCTTTTATATTTTTCAAATAAGTTGAACGTTTCATGTTGTATAACTTTTAAATTTTATATTATTCATAATTTTTTTGTAGTTATTTTATTCATTATTATCAAAATAACTTTTTAATTTAAAGGCTTTTGC
The DNA here is from genome assembly GCA_030704895.1 of Henosepilachna vigintioctopunctata. Lineage (NCBI taxonomy): Eukaryota > Metazoa > Arthropoda > Insecta > Coleoptera > Coccinellidae > Henosepilachna > Henosepilachna vigintioctopunctata. The sequence goes on along the minus strand of JARQZJ010000002.1, from coordinate 5,835,051 downwards.
ATTTATGTATGAATGAATTTATGTATAATTGAAGGAAATAATTATACTCACTGAAAATATATGAAGAGTTTGTATTCTGTTTTGGTGAAACGTTTGTTCGGAATACAGAAAATCATCAAAAGAAATATGAGAGGATGAATGAGAGGTACACGAAATGTTCTGAAACACAACTCATTTTGTTAGTTCTAAAACTTCTAGAATCCTTTTGGCATTAATATTCTTATTGTTCAATTTGAAATACTTCGAAATGACAAACAGAACGTGCATATAACTCTGAAGTAATGGTCAAAAAACTGTATCGAATTTTCAACCAACTGATCAAATGATTAAGTTACAAACATCTCCTATCCTTAGCTTCACTGTCTTCTTAAGGGGCCTAAATGTAAATTAAGTCTCTCTATGTAATGTGTTGTCTTACGGCTTGTGCATCATAAAATGTCACATAAAGACCAGGTATCCGATTTGTACACAATTTCCAAACAAACATGATGTAAATCATGCACAGCGGTTTTATAATGCCAACGTAATAAAAGGAATTAGTATCTTTTTTCAAACCCCTGTATTATACCAACGGAAAATACGATGTATCATATAACAGATTTTTTCCACGTTATCTTGATAAACCCAGAAGATAATCAGAGTTTTTCTATAAATATTTTAATTAGCGTAGAGGGAATTTAGAACCTCTTAAGGTTTCTAATTTATGATCGAACAACATTATAAATCTGTAAAAATATATTATCTCGACTAGCACCCATTTCACGGTTAAACAAGCATTGTAAGCTATCTGTAAAACAAAGAAAAGGAACAATTTCGTTTATCTAAAGCGTGGTCGGAATCGTTCGAGAGGCAGTGGACTTTTTCAATGACCGAATTCTGGTTTGATTTGTGACTAATCGAGAATTTTATAAGAAAGATCGACCGCTCCAGGCAACTCAATTAACAGAATAACAGTTTGATTCAACACCTACTTGTGTTCGAAAAATTATTCAAATGACAAATTTTTCTGGTATTTATCCAATATAAAACAATATATAACGAAAGAACAATAAAACAATGTTTCAAAAAAAGATAAGCGAAATCTACGTGTCATTTATAGAGAAATAACTGATCTCTAATGTTTTACAAAAAGCTCTGATGAAGAATTAAATGTGCCAAACCTAGTTGTGAAGATATTTTTGGAATTCAAACTGGTCTCATTTGGCATGAAAGATTCTGTGAATATTTTTCAGGAAGTTTTATATTATTGCTAATATCAGTTAAATTATCTAATTTAAAATGTATCTTTAGAGAATAGGAATTGAAGGAAATATATTGAATTTCAGGGTTTCATATTTGAAAAAAGTAAAAAAAAAAATAATAAAAATAAATAAATTTGCAGGGGGGATAAATCGTTAAACAATATTTTGGGTATTTTATCAGAAGCTAGTTGTTGGTGTCCTGGAGTTATAAGTAACGGTTGTTTTTTTTAGAGGTATAGAACTTTGAGTTGACATTACTGTTGAAGATGATGACCGATTTAACAGCTGAGGAGTGATTTATTCCCAGTTTGGTTTGGCAATTCATCGTGAATAGACTCACGCCTGAACAACGCTTGCAAATAGTGCAATTTTATTTCGAAAATAATGGTTCTGTGCGTAATACGTATCGCACGAATTTTGTTTTGCCATGAAGCGCACTTCTGGTTGAATGCCTACGTCAACAAACAAAACTGACGCATTTGAAGTGAAGATAATCCTCAAGTGTATGTCAAAACACCGTTACATCTAGAAAAACTGACTGTTTGGTGCGCTTTATGGGCTGGTGGAATCATTGGTCCGTACTTCTTCAAAAACGATGTTGGCCAGAACGTTACTGTCAAAGGTGATCGGTTTAGAGCCATGAATACTGATTTTTCATTCCTGAATTGAACAACCATGATGTCCAGGAGCTGTGGTTTCAACAAGATGGTGCAACATGTCACACAGCTTGTGCCGCAATCGATTTATTGAAAGAAACGTTTGGTAACCGCCTAATTTCACGTTTCGAACCTGTGAATTGGTCTCCAAGATCTTGTGATTTAACACCGCTAGACTACTTTCTGTGGGGCTATGTAAAGTCATTGGTCTATGCGGATAAGCCACAAACGCTTGACCATTTGGAAGACAATATCCGCCATGTTATTGCCGATATACGGTCACAAATGTTGGAAAAAGTCATAGAAAATTGGACGTCCAGATCGGACTACATCCGAGCCAGCTGTGGCGGTCATACGACAGAAATCATATTTAAAATGTAATGCCACAATATTATTTTTCGAATAAAAAAATTCTTGTCAATCAAATGATTCATCCTTGTTTTTTTGCAATTTAAAGTTCTATACCTCAAAAAAAACAAGCTTTATAAAGGACCTCAACAACAATTCAACTGTAATTTATAAAGAGTAGCTCGTTCTTGCCGAATTAAAATGAGTTAAAACAAAAGTTAAAATAGGCGAATATCTAATTTTCGTAACACAATTTTTCGTTTCATTTTTTCTCCTGGCGAAGCTGTTAACCAATAGCGAAATATCAAAAATATAAAAGAGGAACTATATTTCATTAAGTTCATTCATTGAAATTAAGTTCAGTTTATTTATTTATTTCATAAATATAAACTGAATAAAATATGAAACGTGTAATTTACTTGAATAGAAGTACTTGGATATCGGAAAAAATCGGTCTATGGTTCAATATATAGAATATTTGCTTTTTTCTAACTAAAGAAGAGAAGAAGAACTTCATCCGAAGTGCGTTTGAAATTTGTTCACGTTATGTTATTTATGATCTTATTGATTATCATCGCGAGTAAATTATCATTTCATGTTCAATTGGTTAAAATTAATATTAAACTTTTAGTAGCTTATCTGCTGATGAAGATATAAATATGTTTTGAAATATTGATAAAAATCAATAGAGAAAATACAATCTCAATATTAATAAACAGGTATTTATACAACATATAAATTCATATCTTTCGAAATGTGATATTTGTAACATATTTTCCTTGTCAGGCACCAGAAAGAATGAAAAATAATGCAAATCTTCTATTATCATAGAAAAATCATGATGAATTATGTCTCACATTTTAGTATGAGCAATATTTCAAGCTTACTAACTTTAAGAGACTCAATAAGTTGCTCAATTATTCATTCAATGTAAGAATTAAAATTCCTTCTAATAAAATCCGACAAATTTCACAGTATGAATTATGGTTGCCGTGGTTATTTTAGGGGTAATAAATCAATTCCGGTTACTCTTTCGAATTTTCATTTAAACGCTGGAAAATATTACATAGACCAAGAACAATTATTGTCAGTGGTTGGTTTAAGTATCATTTAAACGCATATAGAACAACTGTTTGAGGTTTTGTTGGTTTACAAAAGGTCATCTGTTTACAAGTGAAGATGAATGCATTCTTTATCTTTCAAATAGTTTTCAATCTTCTACTGCATTTTAATAGGGTGATAAAATATACAAACATGTCAACTTGTTATCGGGGGTCATGAACTTCTACAGTACTTTCCTAAGAGATCATTATAAAACTCGTCTCTATAAAATATTTATATCTTCTTTCAAGACAACACCCACGAAAATAAAAATATATAAAATTTATGTATATTTCAACACATTCTAAATGACAGTTTTTAAGTACAACTGTTGTACTGAGATTTATCTAGATAAATAACAGTTTGTTATTATGAAACAAGGAAGAAATAGCGTCTGATGTGTACAGAAAGTCATATATTTTGACACCTAAAACCTCTGTTTTGACATTCGATGTTCAATTTTATCACAGCTCTCAGATTTGAGTGTAAGTTATGCTACAAAACATGAATTCAAAAAGTTAGGTAAAATAAAGAAATTCTCTATTTGTAGTTATTGTTGTGCTGATTATTTTTTCTGCGTCTGGGTATGCTGTTTTGCGTTCTTTTGTTTGAAAGGTATTTTCTTTCGATTGTGAAATTGTCATTTTGGAGTTACAAGATGCTTCTATTATTTTTTAGAATTTGGGATACAAGTATGTGTAATACCCAATATTTTACCCATTGAAGAGCAACCAAGAAACAGTGTGAATCGAACCCACAATAATAAGTTAAACTGAAATAGTATAGGGTCACCAACAATTTATTAGTATTCGATGTTACAATTAACAATTTTATAAGTTCTTATTATCCTTCAGATAACTTCAAATGCTGTTACACATTTTATATCTTTATTTTTTCGTATTGTTATGTTTAACTCCTTTACTTTAACTGCAGGATTGTTTGAAATTCTTCCTGTAATATACAGGAAGCATGTATTAATATATAATAATATCTGAACACTTTCACCACCTACATAGTATAAAACAAAGTCGCTTTGTCTGTCCCTATATCACTATCTATGCTTAAATCTTTAAAACTACGCAACGGATTTTGATGCGGTTTTTTTAATAGATAGAGTGATTGAAGAGAAAGGTTTATATGTATAACTAGCGACCCGCCCCGGCTTCGCACGCCGCAAACGCTACGCCCCGCAATTTTTAAATCTGTAATATCTTCGAAAATATTCACTTAAATCATACGGTGTAAAGGGCCATATATATCTATATTAAATGAACAATGTATTCAAGGTATTTAATTGGTTAAGGATTAATGCTGTATGGGTTAAAATCGCTTCGAAAATTAGCCATTATTTGTCGCAAAAAGTAAATGACAAAAAAAAGTTATTGTGGGTTATCCATAAGAGATAGACATATACCATCACGGACTTTTCTGTAGAACTTTCCAATGTGTACAATACTTAGTACATTATTTTGATAAAACTCGTAGGGTTCAGCCTGCGTTTGCAATGTAAGCGGAAAAAATGTAATTATTTACGACATCACATTAGAAACCTCAAAAATAACAGTACTTCTCCACTATTTAGTGGATATTATTATAAATATAAACCTTCCTCTTGAATCACTCTATCTATTAAAAAAAACCGCATCAAAATCCGTTGCGTAGTTTCAAAGATTAAAGCGTACAAAGGGACAGAAAAAGCGACTGCTTTATACTATGTAGTGATAACATACATTAAATAGTGGATAAAACGGTTATTTTTGAGGTTTCTAATGTGATGTCGTAAATAATTACATTTTTTCCGCTTACATTGCAAACGCAGGCTGAACCCTATGAGATTTTTCAAAATAATGTACTAAGTATTGTACACATTGAAAAGGTCTACAGTATACTCCGCTATGGTATATGTATATCTCTTATGGATATCCCACACTAACATTTTTTTGTCATTTACTTTTTACGACCAATAATAGCTAATTTTCGTAATACAGCATTAATCCTTATCCAATTAAATATCATTCTTATTATTTTTCTTAATTTTCGTATTTCAAATGAAAATTCTACAATTCATTTCAATATTTTATGTTTGAAAATGCCAAATTTTCCAACAAAAAATATACAAATGAATATATAGGCAAAAGAAATTGAAAAGTATTTAAGAAACAGTTCACAAATATTAAGTCTTTTAGTAGCATATCTGACACCTTTTATGTTTTAAAGTTATTCATATCCAATATTACTGATTGTAAGTTGCCTTTTGACATTAACCACATTTTCTGTCGATCATTTCTCGGTTTATTTACCCTATTTACCCCACATACCCCATTCAACGAGACAGAATTCTAAAAATCCGTATTTCTTGCCAGATAAGTCTTCTTTCATACCTCACATGAAGGCCTGTCGTACATTATATAAATATATCCATGAATTCTTAGGATCGTCACCTTGATACAAGAGGGGACCGCGTCACATTCTCCGAGCTATTTGTCAGGAAGAATGAAAAGCGGACATAAAAGCTACGGCTTGAATAATACCATGGTATCGTTCTTTCAACTGAATGCATTTACACGAACTAACACAATATAAAACCCACCTTTGTCAAAATGACTTATCCACGGTATTTAGATGGAATTTGTTGCAAATTTATATCATCTCTGGGTATCCAGATGTTGCCCGAAAAAGAAAAATGCAATTTTCACACTCTCGTGAGGACAGGGAAGGTTATATCAATTTTGCGTGCTGACTAACGCCTTAATTAAAATCTTCAGCATATATGTAGTTATGTGAATATGCATTTGATTAATTTATATTATTATTATCGCCATTATACCCCATTAGGAGAGCGATTGAACATGACTTCGTAATTTTTAGGGCTTTTATTTCAGCTTTTTCGCCTCCCAAAAACGCTTCATCCTCTCAGAATGCCCTTTCTTTCGTTCATCTGTCCATTTTATTCCAGGTTGGCACCATGATTTTTGCTTAAACTTCACATGTGCGATTTTATAGCGACACTTGTAAATCCTTGTGGACCTCTTTTAGCCACTTTGTGCCGCATTTACTCTTTCTTATTATATCTAGTGGTTTCTTCGGTATTTTGGACTGTTTCATTCTGTAGATGGGCATAGAACTTAGCTCATCGTTTTCTAATTTCTTTAGGTATTTTCAATATATGTGTAAACGGTATAACTGATGATGTGAAAACTATAAATATAAATGAAACAAAGAAACACTTCGATATTCCAATAATTCAACTGACAACAAACAATATATACCCACATACTAAGGAAAAATGAGAAAGAGATAATAAAAACTAACAACACAACTCAATTGAGATAGATTTAAATTTTCAAACAACTAGTTGAAAAAGAATACCTATACTACAAAGGAAAAAAACGAAAAAAAAAACGACAAAAGAACGTCACCTGATCGCACCCACAGAATATTTTTGGAAGTTTCGTGGCCTGTGGTTTCAACGCATTTTTTATTTGTGTAGGCAGTCAACTTCTTTTCATCTATTTCAGCAAATACGAATGCATATTGCTTAATTATGACTTCATGCGTATTTGTATCATTTTCTAGATGTGTCTTCTGTGAGAATTCGATTCTTATTTTAGCGAATTTATGTTTTATAACAATTTTCATCAAGTTAACCTGAAATTGTGAAAATATTGAAAATTAAATTCTATAATCAATTTAATTCAATTGAAATTCAAACAAATATAGAATGACGTTTCGAATTGTTCATATTCACCAATGAATTGCTATAAAATAAAGTTTTCTCCTATGTGTTCTGAAAATTTGAAATATGGATCTATGTATTCGAATTTATTGATTCAATATTTAATGAAAGATACGTAACAAAATTATGAAATAATCACTTCAAAATATTAATTGATGTCGGTTAAAACGAAAATAATTGGACAGAATTCCGTTTGACAAGACATTCCTGTGAAAAATCGATCTGCTTACCGCATTCCTGACGAACTGGAAGCCATTCCCCTAGAATTTCTGGCAATCATTTTTCTTACCACTTTTATGGAGTTAAGAGTCTAAGCCGAGGCAAAAAGAATAACGTAGGTTGTTTGCTTTCTCTAATAGATGGCAGGGGCTTCACACTGATCCCTCAATCTTTGTATAGGCGTTAAGTCACTTTTCGTAATGGTTTTGTTAGTTTTACGTGACTGTACGTCAGTTTGACAGACTTAAACAACCGGCAGAGAAACGTGGATGACGTGATATAAATGGTAATTATTGCATGTATTGTTGTGCCGAGATCGAATTCAATTACACGCAAAGGAATTGCTCGGTATGCCGTGTGTATCTGCGTTGACGTTCGCATCAAACGAATAGTCTAATTTAGATTGGCTACAGAAGACATAACAGCCGTTACTTTGACGAGCTACTACCGGTAATAGTTCAGAGGTTGGCTCGTTATTTTCTATTATTCTCCTTTTCACAATATCATATGATAATGTAACATTTATACTTCATCTTGGCTTAAGTTTCACCAAATATAATAAAAAGTATACGTATGTATGGGGTGGTTAACTCATTGTTAAGAGTATACAATGTTACTTACATTGACACCCAAAACCATATGTTTTATAGAGTTTCGTTAATAAGTAGAGTTTTTGATATATTCAGTGAAACTTAAGTCAAGTGTGTTAAACTGAATTTATTGCTTTTAACATAATGTTTCACCAAGAGATAAGCCAAACCTCCATGTCATTTATTTATATATTACTTTAGACACTTTAATTATTTATTAATTAATAGCAGAGTGATCAGCTCTGAGTACCATTACAAGAATAAGACACTGAACAAACTACACAACCCCCCTAATGAGCTGTTGTGTTCAAGAACAAACTTAGAACAAATGAAAAATATTCAAAAACTTATCCGAAAGTTCTATACAAGACTGCACAAACTGGAGGATACTCTCTACCGATGTTCCATAATACCTACAACACGAAATATGTACGAAGAAAATTCTCAACTGGGGTCCTACTTGAAGCACTAAGCATGTAATAAACTAATTAAATTGAAATGACACTCTATACTAAATAAGCTGAAGGACCTAAGGTCAATATACCTTTCCATACATTTTTCATATAATAAATAATTATTATTATTATTATTCGACACATTGTTCCCCTGAATATTGTTATGCTTGATTGAAAACAACAGAACTCGAATAAAAAATGGTTTTTTTGAGAATTATCGAGTTAATTTCTCTACGCATGCACATGCACACAAGCACTCAATCAATTAACAGTTCAAATTAAAAAGTGAAGTAAAGTGGGTTATTATTGATTATCTATCAGACATATTCATGCATTTTTATATAACCTACTCCCCTATAAAATGTTAGTGATAACCACGGCTAGCTCTGAAATTGAGGAGACGTATATAAATAAATTCAGCTGATTTATGTACAATATGGACAATAAAATGTTATAATTTTGTTTATGATTTTGATTGAGTATACTTTTATTGTAATATTACAAATAGAAATAAAAATATCGAGGTTGAAGATCTCTTTTAGCTTTGAAATCAAGATTTCTTCTGATTAATCTGAATGTCTATTTTCATTTCCCAGTCATTCAGGTTGGACGTTAATTTATAAAAAAAATTATAAAAATATAATATATTAAACTCAACAATCAAAAATTTTTTATCAGTTTGAAATTTGTATCTTAATCGAGATCTAAGTCAGAAAATGAAAATATATTATAGATATTTTCTATGTGACGTTCTCTCTGTGAAATGTGGCACTGGCAAGCTCTAAAATTGGGTAAAGTATGTATATAAATTCACCTGAACCATGTACAATATAGACAACGAAACGAAATAAATTTGTATGAAATTTCTATATAGGATACTTTTGATTCTAAGTTCAAAAATAGGTAAAAAATATCGAAATTGAAGATCTGTCTTAGCTTGAAATCGAGATTTCTTCCTTCTTGATCAGAATGTTCATTTTTATCCATTATTTTTATCCAATAAAATGCAATCCACTTTTCTCAGCAGCGCAGTTAAATAACATCAAAAAACGAATATTGTAGCATCCAAATTCATTTCCTAAAAAAGTTCCATTCTGGAAGTAGAAATGCGAAATGTGGTTTGAACAGTCGTTTGTGAAGTACCATTTGTGTTTTCAGAACAATAAACGAATGGTTTAATGGTTATTTTACTTATGATACTAGTGGATTTCAAAATACTTCAGAAATCGATAATGGTTTGTTTTATTGTTAGTTTCTCTGAAACTAATGGAATTAGAGCAAGTTTATAATTAGGTCTGAAGTTTTTTTCAATGTTTAGAGCCGTTTTTTCGATATGAGGCCACGAAAAAACAGTTTCTAGCCTTCGCAATGATGATACTAACTTTAAAATTTTTTGATAAGAAAGTGCAAATCTAAAAAATAGTTTCTTTATTACTATTTTATTCCTAAATAAATTCTTTCAGTTATTAACCGGTCAAAGTAACTCAATTGACAGCTTATTTCAATAAAATGATTCGAGAAAATGAATAATAATAATATAATAATGAAAATAAATTCTTATTTCTCAACAGGTATAATACCCAATTGCAGAAAATAATAACATAATGATGAATAAAAATTGAATGATTAAAATGAAAAGAAATATAACGAAGAGCTCAATCTAATCTGAAAAAACGAAAATATTAAGAACTCAATTGAAATCAATTCATTTAAGTCAATTTCATGTGTTCACTTAACTCCTAATAATAACTTCTATGGAGTCAGAGTGAATGTCACAATTATTGGCAACTCTTTTGAATGTAGACTCCTTACACCAGAAGGGGGATTGTATTAGCGAGTTTGTCCTTGGAGTCTCTAGGTGGAATAATTATGTGGTACGAGAATTTTGCCTGGGAAAAAAATTTTCAAAACGGACAAGAGATGAGGACAATCAATACCGTTGTGCAGTAATTTGTACAAAAATTTTATTGATAAAGTTTCTCTCCTGACCTGCAATGGGACTAAACTGAATTGACTCAATAATTCATAATGATTGACTTCTCTCTGTGTATAAAATTTATTCTTCTCAAATTAAGAATTTCAAGAACTTCTCTGAATGGCCTCAAGATGCCGTTGATGGCAAGTGTCAATAGGAATTCAGGTCATGCTGCCATACTACAACTTGCTACGGATTAGGGTATTAAATATTATTTTCAAATGTTGAGGAATTATTGAAATATTTGTCATTGCTTATAACGAATCCATATACTTTCGAGGCAGATGAAATAAGTTGGGTGATGTGTGGGATGAAGGAAATTTTCTGATCGAAGACTATACCAAGATTTCCAACACTATCAAAACGAAAAAAAACCTGAACAAAAAATCACACTGCATTCGATCATTCGATCTTTTTTCTTTGTGATTGTCAGATTGTCAAATATCTGAATAGATAAAATATAGTCTGAATATCCAAAGCTATGTTGCACACAGTATTAACAAACTCCACCAACAGAGACACAGACAATTAACAAGGAAGTTCGAACTGTAAAAATGGATATCCAGAGAAAAATTGTAGATATCACATTGAAAAAGTGACAAACCAGAGCGTCACTAGGAAAAACCGTTCGAGGAGAGGAGGTAGTTAAGTGAAACAAAAGAAGAAGAAAAGAATGGCTTGAAATTGAAAAGAGCAAGAATAGGTAAAGAAAGTTATTAGAGATGAGATTTTAGTTAGATCTCCTCTTTAATTCACATAACCAAGTAAACATGGATTAATCCTCAGCTCGAAGGAGAAGAATAAAAAGAAGATTACCCGAACAAAAACGAAGATATTCTTGAAGTTTGATAGTGAAATGACGCTTCACTCATAAAACTAGAAACACTTTTTCACATTTCAGTCCAAAAAAAGCACCAATTACATCGAATAACATTATTCGAGAAGATTAAGTCATTCAAACGAATTATCTTGATTGCTTCTTGAAATTCTGACACATCCGAATCTGCCAAGGATAATTATGATTGCCTCTTCAATGAAACCATATTTTCATCTCGAACTTGACTATAGAATAGTTGAATAGCTCATACAAACTGAACGGGCGTTTATAAACGCATCAAGAAGACGATTCGGCTTTCGTGAGATTATAACATGGACGCCATTAAGACTGATTGCTGATTGCTTCAGGAAAAACCGAAATCGGTACGTTATTTCTCTCTATGTTTGAGTAGCTGAACGGGTTAAATGACATAAAGACTAGTATTGCAGAAATGTAATAGAAATTGGCATGAGTTTTTTCTCTTTGATGATCTCCGCTAGAGTAAAACATTTATCTGAGAATGTTTAATATCCTATTATCAACATACAAATGGTTTTTGTGCTGAAATGAATGCAGAATTACTCAATTCATTTGAAATTATAAGTTTGTCTATACGAAACATAAAATTACATTGAAATAAGGTAAAAGATGATATCATGGTTAAAACTGAAATTTGATAATTGATGGAAATTTAGGATATACATTATTTAATTATATATTTAAAATACTGTTTTCGAATATTGCAATGATTTCAATGCATATTTCATTTTACATATTTCAAGAATGAATATTTCACCTAATAAGCATTGTGTCGAGTATAAATATTTTTTTAAATTATGTTTAATTTATCCTCTGTTTTAATCAAGCTGAAATTATTTTTTGCAACGTCTTTTTGAAGTATTCATCACTTTACGGTATTCCACTTGGAGTCATAAGAAGATGCTTGGGGATTGAAATCGTTGCCTCACTTCGATGGACGTTGTGCGACTGACGAGTTCCTTTCAGAACAAAACAGCTGTCTCGCACTTCCATCAGGTGTGGCATCGATTTCTCTAATCATCAATATTACTGCTATATTTATCCCTTGAAGGATAATGTTTTTTTATATCTAATTCTACTATAATATTCTTTTGGTTAATTTGAATTTTTCGAATGAATGTTCTAGTGTTCATATTTCGTTCACTGCAGTAAGCAAAAAAACTTCATATAATATATATATATATATATATATATATATATATATATATATATATATATATATATATATATATATATATATATATATATATATATATATATATATATATATATATATATATATATATATATATATATATATATATATATATATATATACATATATGACTAAGATTGAATTCTCGCTTAACTCTTGATGAAACATAATCAAATATTAAATTGAATTAAACTATTGGCTTAATGTTTCACGAAATGTTTTTCGGCTTAATATTTAACAATATGAAATTGTCAACATATTTCGTGAGCTCATTTTCAAGACTAAAAATGAGCTCACGCTCGAAACATGTTGACAAATTCATATTGTTAAATATAATTGTGAAACATTGAGCCAAGAGTTCAATTTAATTTAAGATATATATATATATATATATATATATATATATATATATATATATATATATATATATATATATATATATATATATATATATATATATATATTTCTCTCGATGATTTTTTTGAAAAATTATTCGAAAGAACATTACAGAAGAGTGAAACATGAACTATGCTGTTTATCCATCTATCCTTCTAGTGATAATGGAGAATAATTTGAATAATTTGTCAAAAAATCAATTTTACATAGAAATATATATATAAATTGAAATTACTCTAAAAATAAAAGTAAAAGTTATTGGTACAACTCGGAGTGGGAATAAGCCCTTGACACATCTTACGAGCTTGTTGGCTCTTATCAAATCGGTGTAGCCAAACGCAAGGTGTACAAACCTGGAGATGGGAAAAATTCAATTTGAATGAAATGAAAGAAAGTTTCAATGCGAAAGGAAAACAAATATATAGACAAAAGTATAATTTTCACAGCCTGCAATTGGGAGTAACCGAATGATAAGTGTTTTGAGCTTGTTGGCTTTTATCAGAAAAAAAAGCTTGAGACAAATATTCTGCGGTTGTCGGCTTTTTAAGAACGTCGTAGCGGTAAGTAAGCGTCTTATCATCTACAGAGTTCAGCTTATGCATGATCTGTAGATTGTGAGTTTGAATCTTGTCTTCATAAACTTCAATCTTTTTCAATTGAAATAATATTAATGATGAAGTCTCCTATGAGGAAATTATTTATTGTTCAATCAAATTCTGTAGAATCTGGATAAAGGTTTCTACCACGTCGAAGATTAGCTGAAGTCTCCCAATTCTGAGAGTTTATGCCGAATTCGTAATCCTAGAATCCGAAACGTAGAAAGGTTTTTTATGGAATGAAATATATAAATAAACATGAAATTAGAGAAATATATAACATAATGTAATCAATAAAAACACTAAAGCATCACTCAATAAGAACACAAATCACTTGAACAATTTAATCAGGAAAGGTACAAGACTATTGGAAATATGTACATATCTATCCATTTCCACATTTGAATGAATATTCTTTAGAGTTTTTAAGTATTTTATTAGAAGTATTCAAGGCTTTTATGTGATCTACCAGACAACTGACTGAAGCATGTCCAATTTACCGCAACTCAACGTATAGACGAAAAATACCAAAATCCATTACACAACTCAAAAGCGATGAATGACCAGAATACTACAAAACTATTCCCATTCGATTTGGTCTCTATTCAAATGAACAAAATTGTCGGAAATCTATGAATAAAATATCGAAAGAAATCCCAGGTAACCGCCTAGACAAATAATCCATAAAAGGACTATATCCGGTAGAGTGATAAAAGAAGTTGGAACACCTGTGACTGTTTAACTATGCGTATGACAGTCTTGAACAGACTTCAATAGATGTGGATAGGATATAGGTCCGAGTTTTATAGCTTATAGTGCAACAATTTTGATGATATTGGTAACAATAAATACGCTGATTTTTCGTAATAAAATTTTATTACGATTTTATTATTAAAATTTTATTGATATCTTCAGAAAAGATTTATATTATACATATTATTTTTTTATTAGTTTTAGATTATACATATATTGCCTGTTTGATACAGCTATTATTACGATATTTTTACATGAAAACATTGCTATTTGTGATGCAAAAATCTTAATTTTTGTTGACGTTTTCGTTTCGTCAAAGCTTTTGAATAATTGAATTTTATAGATAACTATGAATATCCAAACGTCAAACAAATTTTTTTAAAATCATCTTGGCCTTTTTGACGTTTTAGTATCAACAGGAATACTTTTGGATCAGCATTCGCTTTGGAAGTTTATTAGTCTTCTTCAGCATGAGGAAACCTCTGAAAAACTCGAGATAATTCATAAATTCATTGAATATTTGAATATAAATTTACTGGATGTTTATATAAAACTCAACCATGTGAAATTCAATTTTCCAAAATATATGACACTAAGTAAATGATATTTAGAAAAGAAATTTTCAATCTGTATTGAACTTATTACCTTTCATGCGGAACATTATGCGTTCCAAGTTACTAACCCATACAATTATTTGATACATTCAAGTATATTTGATAATTTTCAATCGATCCAATTATAATAGTTAAACTTTCACACCAGACATATCTATTTCATAATTTTTTTAAATATATTATTTCTAATTCTAATTATTTTACTTATTTGACTATATTTGACAATTATAAATTATGATATGAAGGATCATATACAAATTGGAAATTCCCGATATTTTTCTAAGACTGTTTCAAAAAAAAGATATAATGAAGCCAATTTACCCATAATCGTACCCATAATTTACCCAGAATGGTATTGGCTTTTACTTGATATAAAGCCATTATAATTAAATATAAGTTGAAAAATCAATGTAAAAAATGTAAATCAAAGTTCAAGTGTTTGAATTTTATTTTATATTTAATTACCTATAATAATCCTTGCATAATAATAAAAATTTGGAATGATTGATTCATCAAGCGATACAACCTACATTCAATGATATCACTTATAAACTCAGGATACTCTTGATTAGATATCTTCGAAAAGTAAAAATAATACTCCGAAAATAAATTAGCTATCTATGAGTTTATATTCGGTAAACTTCTCAAGGTTTAAGTTACAGCTATTATTGGAAAAACAGGCAAAACCTCGTATTCTTAGTATCTGAACATAAAAAAAACTTTATATTATGAATAACTTATCGACTACTAGTTAAGGATCGTCCATTAATATCTCAAGGAAGGGAGGCGAATATAATCCGATATCACGTGTATTTATTTTCTTTGAAAGCTTGAAGAAACGGATCTTCAACAAAGCATAGTGCTAACCTTTCTTTTTCAAGATGCTCATCTTCTTGTTAGTGTTGAGAAAATCTCTCAGTTCGTGATTTCACCAAGACAATGTCTATCAAACATGTTCCTAATTAATATATTTATAATGAATAATTGAAAGAAATATTTTTTTCGCCTTCATTTATTATTTTTGTAGGTAGATAAAGGCTGCATTGTGCTCTTGGGCCTTCGAATCCTCTTCCGCCCTTTCCTATCTTTTGCTAGACGTTACCAGTCCTTCATCTGGTTTTCAATAAGGTCTTTTAACATAGGTTCCCCATCTCTTTCTTGACCTCCTCTTCTTTTTCTTTCGTTCAGGTTGTTTTCATGGTATCTGTTATATCTTCATTTCGATCTATTTTTTTCATATGTCAAAATATTGTAGTCTCTTCAATATTACAGTATTTCTGTACCAGTCAGAATCAACCTGCGACCTCAGAATCACCCGTAATCAGAATATACCTATTTGTAAAAATAATATTCTGAAAATTTCAAAATACCCTCTACTAAAAAACGCACTTGATATATGTTGTATGTGGGGGTGTCTTAAACTTCAACAAATATCACCAAAGGTGGTGGAGGGCTAGGTGGTTCAAAAGTTAATGAAAGAATTGATGATTAACGGACTTATAAAAGTGAATAAATTATAAACTGAAGAATGCAAGTTGAATAAAATAGAATTTCCGAAGCTAACTTATTGTTTAAATATTGAAATTTGGAAGTTGTTCGCTTTTATGACCAGGTCATAATGAATTTGGGATGGAAACTTTACGAAATACCCTTGGAATTTTCTATGCGAAGCCCTAAAACAACTACAAAGACTGACTTCCAGATTTTACTCTAGTTAATTTATGCATAACTTTAATATCTGAACACATTACCGCCTCTTCGTCACTTCCGTTGTTACTTCTGTAAGGGACGAACGGATCCTCGAATATTCCATCCGCTCCCGCAGGACTCTCTTTTCGCAATTATTTTCGTCTTAAATATTTATCAAGTCGAAACAGCGCTGGATGTGAATTCCTGCCGAAATACGCGAGGGAGGCGGGTGTAACGAGGCGGAAAGGGGGCGTGAGAATATTTGGAAGCCGTCTTTGGTGCTATCCTACGTTGCGTAATTCATAAACATGCAAATGCAATTCCAAGTACACTCGACGAAGCTGAAAATAGTTTGCCGCATCACTTTCGACATACGCCAGAATAAGAGATATTGGGAATTATTGATAATGCTCCCGGTGTTATCTTCGAGACGACATATCGATTTATGGTTATGCGGTAGCCGTCTATCCTCATCACCCCTTTCAGCTAGGGTTGTTATGTTGTTTCTTGTTCATCTGGAAATATGAGAAGTATCTGAAGTGAAACATTGAATTAACATTAAGAGGGTGCTGAAAAATGTTTATGTCTTCTATTCATTATGAATACTCTTTTAAAATTGAGAAAGGATTTCATACTCTCACCTGAATTATAGTTAAGGGACCTTCTATCTTTCGATGTATCTTTCCATGTCAGATAACACAGAAGTTGGTTTTGGCGTACCCCAAGGAAATTTCCTAGGTCCGTTGTTATTCTCTTTAAATATGAACTATATTCTCACGTAAGTAATGTTTTATGTTCATTCGCTGATGTTACTATGCTATATGTATTGAGCATACATATTAAGAATGAAAAATGGAGGTGACAAAAATCCAAGTAGCTGAAGACTTCGTAAGTAGCAAAAATGGACCCTGAGGATCCATTTTCCATGTTTTTCTCATTAAGGACACCTAAATCTGTTTGAAGTTAAAAATAAAAACAACAGTGAAAACACATATAAAGTAAATTAACACAAGGTACATTCCATTTCTTTTTATAACAATAATAATTATAAGTTCTTCATTCCCTACAGAAATAATATTCAATCAGAGAGAATAATGCTGAATAAAAACTGAGAATATAACATGAGAAGAAAGATAAGAAAGAGCTCTATCTAATCTAAAAAAACTAAAAAGTAACTAATACTAAATAATAGAATTAGAAGAAATATTATAAAGAAATCAATGTAATTCAATTCATTTCAGTCAATCCCTATTGTTCACATAACTGCTAATAAAAACTGCTATGGAATCAAAGTGAATGTTTCAGTTATTAGCAACTGTATTAATAATGCATAAACAGATATGGGGGATTGTGTTAGCGAATATGTCCTTGGAGTCTCTAGGTGTAATGATTCTGTGGTAAAAGAATTTTGCCTAATAATATGAAAAATCAAAGTGTACAAGAGAAGACAATCAATACTGTTCTGCAGAAATTTGTACAAGAATTTCAGTGATAAAGTTTCTCTCCTACATTGCAATGAGATCAAACTAAATCGATTCAAAAATTCGTTTTAATTGATCCCTCTCTGTGGATGAACTTCATACTCCCTCTTTATTTAGAATTAAACAAATATTTTATGAAAATTGCCATATAACTAAAGTGTCCTTCTATCAACCTAAGATACAATCAGGAGAATTGCAAAGAGAAATTCAGTATTTAAGAAATAATATAAAGTTCGAAAGACAAAGCAATTTCAACAAAGCTAAATATAATTTCAACGCTAATCATTTTAATTCGTATTATTTATAACGGGTGTTTTTTTTAGCGGTAAAGAACTTTAAGTTGGCATTACTTTTGAAGATGGCGACCGATTTAACAGCTGAGAAGTGATTTATTCTCAGTTTGGTTCGACAATTCATCATGAATAGACTCACGTCTGAACAACGCTTGCATATAGTGCAATTTTATTTCGAAAATAATGGTTCTGTGCGGAATACGAATCGCGCACTACGTCCATTTTATCGTCGACAAAATCGTCCATCAGAGCAGCTAATTCGATTAACCATGGAACGTTTTCGCACCACGTTTACTCTTATTGATAACTCGCATCCCCAGAGACGCCGCGCGCCGTACGGTAGAAGAAGTACAGAAGAAGCTATTGATAGAGCACTTGAGAAGACCCGAATCAGTCCATCCACCATCGAGCACAGGAATTGGATCTGTGTCCATCCACTTTATGGAAGATTTTGTGGAAGGATTTTGGTTTGCGTGCTTACAAAATCCAACTCGTGCAAGAATTGAAGCCAAACGATCATCAAGCAAGGCGTAGATTCGTCGAATGGCCCAAAACGAGATTGCCGTTGTTCCCGATTTTCATAAGCGAATTTTGTTTAGCGATAAAGCGCACTTCTGGTTGAATGGCTACGTCAATAAACAAAACTGCCGCATTTGGAGTGAACATAATCCTCAAGTGTAATTCAAAACACCGTTATATCCAGAAAAACTGACTGTTTGGTGCGCTTTATGGGCTGGTGGAATCATTGGTCCGTACTTCTTCAAAAACGATGATGGCCAGAACGTTACAGTCAATGGTGATCGGTATAGAGCCATGATTACTAACATTTTCATTCCTGAATTGAACAACCATGATGTCCAGGAGCTGTGGTTTCAACAAGACGGCGCAACATGTCACACAGCTCGTGCCACAATCCATTTATTGAAAGACACGTTTGGTGACCGCCTAATTTCACGTTTTGGACCTGTGAATTGGCCTCCAAGATCTTGTGATTTAACACCGCTAGAATACTTTCTGTGGAGGCTATGTAAAGTCATTGGTCTATGCGGATAAGCCACAAACGCTTGACCATTTGGAAGACAATATTCGACGTGTTATTGCGGATATACGGCCACAAATGTTGGAAAAAGTCATCGAAAATTGGACGTCCAGATTGGACTACATCCGAGCCAGCCATGGCGGTCATATGCCAGAAATCATTTTTTGAGATGTAATGCCACACGATTTCCTTTCGAATAAAAAAAATTCTTGTCAATCGAATGATCCATCGTTGTTTTATTGCAATTTAAAGTTCTATACCTCTAAAAAAACACCCTTCAATCAGTTGATATCAGTTTGTTAATCAGAATAATAATGAAATTCCAAAATTTTTTGGAAAGCTAAGAATTCATTTTATTATTTCTCCACAGTTCTTCACTGTTAATGTATTTTGAGTTGAAAACTCTCAGTTTTTAGCAATAACTTGCTACTTTAATAATATTGTAGCTTCTTGAAAATTTTCAAATATTTTCCATTCTGTTGACACTTCAAATAATATAAATCAGTGAAAATAATTTCTTTGAACGTTTGGAGAAAGCTATAATTTGTAGTGAATTTTATATCATAGATTATATGTGAATATTTCTATACATTCATAAAGTTAAAAATGCAGAATTTCAATTAAAATTAGATTGGGTGAAGATTTCGACGCAGCTGTTTTGAATTCGTTTTTATTAGTGAAATAAATTCCCGGTGAATTAGGCCATAATTTTCCGTCCAGAAGCTGGGTGGCGCTCAGTGTCTTACGAAGTAACACGAACAAAAAGCTTTGCTGAAAATAAAGCGCAGTCAGACGATTGAAGGTAGGTAATTAGCAATCCTGGTTCCTGTCAAGTCACAGGGATCTTTAAAATAAAACGGGCGTTTTTTCAATGGACTACAAAAGATAAGGATCGCTTTAAAAACTCCTCTTTCACATGTTCGAAACTTTGCAGAAGGCAATACGGTTAACCAAACAAAAAGTTGCAGCAGACAACAACATGTGGAATATATTCTAGAACAAGGCATGATACGGAAATAATTGTTTGTTCAGTAGCATGCTAAGAGAATTTTTACAGAACAAAGAGACTAAGAGCTTATGACTTTGATAATATTTCAATTTTCAAGAAGCATACTTTCTTTTCAACTACATACTTTTTTCACTTTCATTATGAAAAAAATAAAGGCATATTATGTATCAGTGGTACTCAAACATTTGAACAATTTGATTTCCAAACGTGATTTACACTGAAAAACGGAAATATATATCGTATATCTATTGTACGTTTCGAAAGTTTTATTCTGAATGACATTAGATTTACAGAGCTTCAATGAAAATTTGTAAGATTTCAATGATATCATCACAAACTTCAAAACAAAATTCTGGATTAATCTGTCTATAAAAGCTGTGTTTATAATCCAACACGTATCACTTTTATTTATACTGTAAATTATATCTTTCTGATGTTGAATACAACCTTTCATTGAAAAAACCGTAGATAAAAACTGGAATGTTGATTAATTTGTAGACTTTTTGATCTGTTCAGAAGAAAAGCTAACACATTAGCTTTCAAAATATTTTCATCTGCTACACCAAGAGAATTTTTCTGAAATATGCATTCATTAACAATTACAATTATTCATTATTGATTTATTTTTACTGTAATAATTTTATATTAGATAAATATGTACTACAGTGAACAATTTTGTGTTCTCATGTACCAATGCAGAAAATTCATAAAGTTCGTCACTAATTCCGTTTATTTGTTGTTATATTTGTTGCAATCATAGCTTTGTTTTCATAAGTGTTTACGAGTGAATGTTTTGGATTATTATTAATAAAACTCAGATATTTTATATCTTCTCATTCAAAGTATTTTGAAGGTTATTGGTATCATGAAGACTTTAGGAAATATTTCTTTCTTTATTCGCATTCCCAGTTGCTAAAATTCTTATTTAATTATCATTTAATTCGTGGTTATCAGTTACTTTGTGTTTATATAGGTAGTTATTTGAATATAAATATTCAGTGAGTTTCGAACTGCGATTATCACATTAAATAAAATATCCTTTGGGTTGCTTTTGGATTAAATGTTTCGAAATTGAATTTATTCCTTTTCTACATAAAAAAAACAAAGGAAAGCTTCGAAAGAAAATTTTGGAAACGTTTGTTTCCCAAAGTTTTTCATATTGTCTTTTCATTATCTGAATATCTATTTTCAATGCTGAATTCTTGTTGAATTTTTGATCCAGATTGAAAGTTTTCCTCATTATTTTTTGTCATTTTAATAATAATATTTATTTAGCAATAGCTATTACAAAATCATATATACATTTAGGTTCAAAATATATTATTTACAATTATATGTTTAAAACGAACTTAGCTAATTTACGCTTGAATACTTTAAGGTCACTAATTGTTTTTATGGAGCTAGGTTATTTATTAAATGCGTTGAATCCTTCATAAAATATAACTATTCCTATGCTTGGAAAGCTTACAAACTTGCATGTAGAAATTGTCAGCATTTCATGTATTATGAGTGTGCACATCACTGACACATGTTACATTTTTTATTATTCTATATGGGAACAATTTGTGTTTAACTTTATAAGTATTTATATTTATCTATGAATATATATGTAGCAAAAAGTATTTTCTGTTTGACTGACAATAATTCTAAACAATTAAGCATGCTTTGGATTGGAGTATACCTATTGCATTGCTTTATTCTGTAACTTTTGTAATTGTTGAGTTTTTCCTTTACTCAATCCCAATAACAGAGTGAAACAATATTCGAAGTGTGGCATTATTATTGACTTAAAGAGCAATAACTTCATATATGTCGTCAGATTTTTACCAATTCTTTTGAGAAAGTTGATTTTCTTGGAGATTTTGGACGATATGAATTCAACATGATCATTGAAACTCAATTTCTTATCTAACATAACGTCTAAGTATTTAAAATTCGAATTTAAAGTTTTACCCCTTCAATGTTCTGGTTTTCATTTGTAATACTTATATTTTAGTTACTAATTACCTTAAATTTAAAGTTTTACCCCTTCAATGTTCTGGTTTTCATTTGTAATACTTATATTTTAGTTACTAATTACCTTAAGAATTTTCTTTGTACCAAAAACTGTAAATTTAGACTTTGTTACATGCAGTGATAAACTGTTATCGCGTAGCCATTCATTTATTGCTGCCAAGTCTCTATTGATCCGTTTTGTCATAATCTGGATATTTTTACTACTAACATATATCATTGTATCATCTGCGAACAATCGTATAGAGCATTTTTACTTGCAAAAAAATATTATTAATGTATAAGGAGAATAGCAGTGGACCTAAGACCGTACCCTGAGACACGCCAAATTCAACTCAAACGCTGTCCGAAAGAACACCATTGAACTTAACTTTTTGAGATCGCGAATGTAGATAAGAATTGAACCATTTGTTTACTAAGACTTCAAAACCAATTTTAATTAGTTTTTTTCAACAGCAATGCTCTACATAAAGTATCGAATGCTCTTTTGAAGTCCAATAATACTACAATCACTACCTCTCCTTTATCTATAGCTCTATACCATTCCTCACATATGCTCAACAGTGCTATCTCACATGAGGAATTTCCCTTGAAACCTGATTGTAAGTCAGATTTAACTGAATGTTTTTCGCATAATTCTAGAACCTGATTTTTAATAACTAGTTCTAGAATTTTTTTATATGGTGAAAGAAGATTTATAGGTCGAAATTTTATATTTATATTTATCAATATGTGTCGCACATTGCTACTGTTCTATCTGGGTGAAGCTTTCATCGACTTACCACCGACAAATTATGAAAATTCGTTTACTTTTCCAGGAGGAAATTCGGTTTTTTGTATTATTACCCCAATCAATTTTTTGTCGATTTCAATTAACGTAGAAAATACACCAATCGGACTTTTACTCATATATGGGAACATTGCCTGTCTAGACTCCCGACAGGATCCCGATAGATGCCTGAACATGAGCTCGAATCTTCCTGCGGCTGTGTAGTAATTTGAATTTCACGTTCTTTTTATGAAAAAACTTCAGTTCGAGCTTTACGTAAAAACCAATTTGTTTCAGCCGACATTTTAATAGTAAACGAGAAGGGTGATGGCGGACTGAAAGTGGTATATTTTCTGCCAGATTTTAAAAGTTTCGCCCAAGTCATTCGAAGCAATTCCGCTGCGTAACTTTTATGGCAATATGTTACAACAGACTTTGTAATTTAATTTTAAAACAGTAGCTGCAAAATATTGCGAACAAGTTCAGTTATGTTTGCAGGAAAACGGAAAAGTTAGATTCGGTTAATTTATGTTGCACGCCTCAGATGAATATATAACTGTGGATGAAATTTTAATATTTCTTAGAACATTCGAAGATAAAGATGAACGCTGAAGAAAGTTTCCTTCGAAGTTTTATGAGTTAAGAATAGCGTGCTTTCATTCATAATATATAAGAATTTTCAACAACCTAAAAATCAGATTTGGAGTTTTCATTTTGATTCAGAAACATTTGGGATAACCGCACTGTTACCATACAATTTTTAATTTTCAATAATTCTCTATCGGTTTGAAACTTCATGGAGATGTTACTTTAGTGAGAAAAAATGCCAAAGTATTTATTAGTCTTAGTTTAAAATACGGAACCTACCCAATAAAAAAGTTTTCACGTTGAAATTATAAATTTTCTCGGATTCGAAATACATTTGGAAAACTACTTATGAAATCTGGCTCACTTTGTTATTGAGAAGAACATGTTAAGGTTTGTTTGTTGGAAATTTGGAGGTCCATTGCATCACTTGCCTTTTATTCAGTTCTTTAAATTTTTTCGAAGGCCACTATATTTTATATATAAGGGTGTTTTTTTTAGAGGTATAGAACTTTAAGTTGGCATTACTGCTGAAGATGGCGACCGATTCAACAGCTGAGAAAAGACTTATTCTCAGTTTGGTTTGGCAATTCATCGTGAACAGACTCACGCCTGAACAACGCTTGCAAATAGTGCCATTTTATTTCGAAAATAATGGTTCTGTGCGGAATACGTATCGGTGATGAAGCGATGAAGGATGAAGCGCACTTCTGGTTGAATGGCTACGTCAACAAACAAAACTGCCGCATTTGGAGTGAAGATAATCCTCAAGTGTATGTCAAAACACCGTTACATCAACGAAAAACTGACTGTTTGGTGCGCTTTATGGGCTGGTGGATTCATTGGCCCGTACTTCGTCAGTCCAGAACGTTACAGTCATTGGTGATCGGTATAGAGCCATGAATACTAACTTTTTCATTCCTGAGTTGAACAACCATGATGTCCAGGAGCTGTGGTTTCAACAAGACGGCGCAACATGTCACACAGCTCGTGCCACAATCGATTTAGTGACAGTCACGTTTGGTAACCGCCTAATTTCACGTTTTGGACCTGTGAATTGACCTCCAAGATCTTGTGATTTAACACCGCTAGACTACTTTCTGTGGAGCTATGTGAAGTCATTGGTCTATGCGGATAAACCAGAAACGCTTGACCATTTAGAAAACAATATTCGCCGTGTTATTGCCGATATACGGCCACAAATGTTGAAAAAGGTCATCGAAAATTGGACGTCCAGATTGCACTTCATCCGAGCCAGCCGTGGCGGTCATATGCCAGAAATCATATTTAAAATGTAATGCCCTAAGATTATCTTCCGAATAAAAAAAAATTCTTGTCAATCTAATTATCCATCGTTGTTTTATTGCAATTTAAAGTTCTATACCTCTAAAAAAAACACCTTATATTTACGAGTGTTTACATATAAGGAATACGAGTAATCTAATTTGAAAAACTATAAATTTCTTTATAAAGTTCATTGAATGTTCGCTGATCTCTTGATGAAACATTGTTCAATATATCAAGTGAGAAACTCTTGGGTTGGTTTCAAAAAATTTATAATGAATACTCGACAATTGTTTCGGGGTGTTACCCCATTTCCAAAAGCTAAACTGAACAACATTTTTCGACCAACATTCTAATATACCTATACATCGTTACCTGCAATAGATTTAAGGCTGATATTGATGTAAAATTTTTAAGTAATAATAAAGAGAAACAGGCTACAAAAGATAAGAGTGGTAATTACACCAGATTAATTGTGTGATTGTGAAACGGGACGAAGCATCGAAACCAGAATAAAAGTAACATAATACTCCATATTGAATAACAAAAATTATACCGGACTTTTAACACATTGACCACTTTAACACATAACCATTTCATAGATTTAAACTCAGTCATATTGCTGTACCCACAGATGAAGAGTAAAACTCTCGATATTCTTGAACAAATGGCAATTTCTGATTTACATCCGAAAAACCAATATTTATTTACACCGGAGGAAAAAACCACTATTAAACGATCAACTGACCTACAGTTAATCACCATTGTTTCTTTATTCAATTTCTTGATTTAAACCTTTTTTTGTTATTCCATAATTCTTAGATTAAATTCAATACTTTTACCTGTATATTGACCTGTATTTCTACTTCGGAGACATCAGCCTAAAATCTATTGCAGGTAGCGATGTAAGAAGATCTAAGAATGTTGGTCGATAAATGTTCAGTTTTACTTTTGAAAATGGCATAACACCCCGAAAACTTTTTCAAAAAAATTTTTTGAAACCAAACCAAGTGTTTTTTATTTAATATACAAATTTCTTTGCTGATGAATTCAATATATAGTTAGCATACGATAATTAAACGATAGCTAATTTAACGATAGCTTTCAAAACCCGAATATCGTGGGTAGGCACATCAGAAATGCGAAAGATGAAATTTCGCCTGATGATAAATTGGATATTTATGAGTTGAGTTGCGGTACTTGTCCCAAAGTATCTGTTGGCCAAATTTCAACCTTAAAATATCTGAACACCAAACATGCTTTGCAAAACATAAAACCGATTCTAAGTATGCAACACATCTTTTTTAATCAAAAGGTTATAAACTAACCCTGTTAGATGCCATGGAAATCAATGAGAGGAAGAAATCGAACAGTTCATTAAATGATCAAGTTTTGATATCAATACTTCTCCGTTATTAAATTTATTCCAGTAAAAATGCAAACGAAGAAGAGTATTCTATGGTCATCCCCCACAATTCAGAAGAAATAGGTTCTATAGTCATCCCCCTGTAAAAGAAGAACAGTGTTCTATGGCCATTCCCACCCCACGCACTTCAGGATAAATATACGCAGTCCACAATGTAATAGTTCAGTATGAAGCCACTGTGTTGGCGAAACGGTATTGCCATGCTTTTAATGAATTAATTATAGTGAAAATCGAAAAACTACTTAGTTTTCTTTGAATTATGTATTTAGATTTTCATCAAGTATCGGCCCAATCGATTAATGACCGACTTCTTTATTTGATGGAAATCTGTCCATCTTGTGTTAGATTTTAGACTAAAAACAAAGCGTAGCGCTGTTATATTATTGTTTCAGATAATGCCAAAGAATGGACTTACGGCACCCCTCTTTACTTTCCACATCGCATTAGTGCGCCGCGGCGTACAGTTTGGGAACCTCTCTAAATACTACTAAGTTGACTACTAAGTCCAAAGGTCGTCTAGACCTGCGTCAATCTGTAAGTCACAGTTTAATGTCTGTCGAAATGAAAAACAATAAACCACCTAGTAATTTCAATTCTTTTCTCTTTTGTAATTCCTTTCGGAAATACGTAAATAGGTATTCGCCAAAAAACTACATTCCAGTTTATAAAGTCGTACTAGCGGACGTAGGCACGTTATTATTTTATTCATCACAGTGCGGGAATTAGAATATAAATTATTTAGTGTTTCCGTATGGAAGGAAATAAAATGTTCCGTTTCCATTCCGCACAATGGGAGTGACTTTCATCAAACCCGGATATTTCAATATTTGCCAGCTCTTTCCGGTTATGAGTTTTCCGTTATAAGTTTTCCCAACGTTGGTTCATTTTTTCAGCATAGTGCAGAGGAAATTGACACTGAATTAATTTCAATTATTTAGTAATGGATTCTATGCGAGTAGAAATGACGGTTGAAAGGTCTTGATAATACGCAAGTTTATTTGTTTTGTTGATGTTAGTTATATTCTATACGATAGGGAGAGAAGATGCTATGTTTATACAGGCATCGAATTTCACTGGACAGAAATATTTGTGAATGAAATTAATGAAAAGTTATCGAGAAGATCACAAGTGTGGTCAAATTTTGACGATAGGAAAATGCAATTAATTATTTGGCTATATTTCGAGTTGTGACTTGTGATAAAATTCATCTAACTTTCCTTACCGAGATGTTAAGAAGTTATAGAATCAAATTCCATTCCCATAAAATAAACATCAAGGGAAAAAATGAATGAGAAATGGGAAAATATGTAATGTCAAAAAGGTTTCAACTTAAAACTTTAGAGGATATCTGAAACTCAATAATGAAAGTTATAAAGATATTATAGTAAATTAAATAATCTATCTTCTATTTCACCGAATTTGAAGAAAAAATTGGGTATTAATCATTATACTTGGAGTTCCTGTTGAACTTAAGTCGTTGCGAAATAGATTACTGTGAAATTATGAACATATTTCAAAATTGTCAGAAGAGGTTATGAGATTTTCTCAAAAAAGTTGTAGCTATCGAAGGAAAAATTGTCAATAAGTTCTCAATATCAAGATATCGTTAAAACATTTCAGCATTTTTGCATAACAATGGGTATTACAAAGTATTTTTTTCTTTTATTTTTATGGTCTTATTCGAATTTTTAATACACATCGAAAATGAAAAATTTATAGATCAACTAGGAACAAATAAGTCTATGGTTGATAATGTTATTCTTCTCCATCATCCATTAGTCAGTTTTCGAGACTAAACCAAGATGTTTCCACTCTTTCAACTTAAATTCATTGATTTGTACAATTATAAGACTACCATCTAATTTGAATGAAATACTTTGAATATACCTCTAGATATAACTCATATAACTTTAAGTGGTAATTTGCACTACATTGCAATTAAACCTTAAAGTCCAGTTATATAATCATTCTTTGTTGGGTAGCGAATTGAAGATGAACGGAGAATTACAAATATCTGAATCGTGCATCTCCTCTTTCTAGAAATATCTGGAATCGTGATGAGGTGATCAACAATTAGGCATTATTTTTCGGAATACCTGGATCCATTATTTTGAACCAAATACTTTATTATTGTCAGGTAGACTTGTTAGGTACTTAAAATATTATACCAAAGTATTTTTGGTGCTTGAAAGTTCAAGAATTTTCATTTTCTAATAATGATGCTAATAAGCAAAGCCACTTTTCCTAAAATATGGAAATCGACCAAGATAGTAACTGTCTCGAAAAAAGGTGATTCTTCAATTGCAAACAACTACAAGCTATCAAAATCCATCTTATCAAACTTTTCCAAACTTTTTGAAAATGTAGTATATAATGCTATATATCCAGCAGTCAGAAACAGCATCAAGATTGAGCACATGGATTCATGTCAGTGAGATCTTGTTCAAGCAATCTAATGCTGTTTTCTCAGTACGTTCCTGAAGTATTCGACTCTACCAATAAAGTTGATGTGATTTACACAGATTTTCAGAAAACTTTTGATAAAGTTGCTCGTCATCTCGTACAGCTGGAGAGTATACAGTCGTCTGAGTTCATACCTACTTCTGGAATACCTCAAGGGTCTAATCTTGGACCACTGTTATAAGTTCTGTTCGTAAATGATTTGATGGATAATAATCACTCTGAAAATTGACTAAAATGTATTGATTTAGATTGAGTTCGCTTTAACATTTCATTGAATAATATCATTTAGTTATTATTTACTATTTCAACATCATGTTATTATTTTCTGTAATTGGGTATTATACCTGTTGAAAATAAAGAACTCATTATTATTATTATTTTCTTGAACTTTTCTATTATTTGTATTCACTGTGTGATATAATAATCTCTTAGTTACTTCTTACTCTTCATTAATTTTTGTCCTTTCATATATAGTTTTTTCCTTTCAACAGATGGTTATTACGAAGTTAATGAAAGAAACTTCAAATAACATACTCATAAATATTTCAGCATATTTTACGAATACATCAAATGTTAATATCGGAATATAAAGAATTCTATAGCATTACGCTTTGTCTGTTTCCTGGAAATGACAAATTAATAGATCAAATTTCGTTTATAGGAGTGTTTATCGTCGGTTCATGTTTCTCCATATTGTTGCATATAATTGCCATATAAAAGCGCGAAGCACACTGAATTTGTAACTCACTCCACCACTCATTTCATCATTATCACAGCATTATTATTTTATTTAATAATAGAGCTGACCATCAAAAATCATTACAGTAATATACGCCTGGATTATAGGCTAGAGAAAATGGGATTTGAGTGGGGCTATTCGCTCCATATGCTCTCAACATCAAGCGCAGTTTCATTAACCATAGGTTGTGTTTACACGACAAAATAATCCTTATATTTAATAACCTCCGCATATGTATATATATATATATATATATATATATATATATATATATATATATATATATATATATATATATATATATATATATATATATATATATATATATATATATATATATATATATATATATATATATATATATATATATATATATATATATATATAAATACGTTAATAGTTCTTTTGAGGTGTGTTTTCGCCTTAATTTATTGATATTTAAACTTGTATTTTTGACTTTAAACGAAACTAGCGTCGGGCCTGTGTGATCCTATTGAGGAAATCTTCAGTGGAATGTATCCAAACAATCAAGTTTAATGTTCTTTCCAAGCGGTGATTTTTTACTATCAATGAGGTCCGAAATTTCTCACATACGCCTCTTCATTTTCTAGAAGATTTCATTTTGAGAATGTTCGATGACCAGAACGTAGGAGTCGTTGTTATATCACATTTGCCGGGACATTCTAGATAACACAGAGATGGCTTCAAGTATTTTCGTAACAATATAGAGAAAAATTGGATGTTTTTCACATATACTTATTATTAGTACTTATACTCAAACAATCCCAATTTCTGGATTAATGTGCTTGAAAATGTTACTATGAATACTACGAAACTGCTGCCAAAAAATAATGAATATAGTGAAAAAAGCAAAGTGAATTTTCTCTGTAATAAAATATTTTAAATTGTCTAGTCTTAACATAAAATTATTGTAAAATTTATTCATGATTCAAATATTGAATCTATTGATATAAACCAAATTCATTCTGATAGTTATTTTTTTGGAAAAGGATAGTTCTAGACGTAATGATTTCAATAATATTGCTTATTATACTAATCAACAAAATCCAAATTTTCATAATAGTTTTATACTATTATGCTCATACTATTTGAGGAATATACTCATTGAGGAATTTCCAAACAACTTTTATGATTTCGCAAAAACATTTGGAAAATCTGAACAACCAGCAATCGTAAATCCATCTTAAAATCCCGCAGAAGAGAAAACGCTGTCTGCAGTTCCCTTCCTTCCATGGATAGCGTATAAATGTCAATCGGACAATGTTGCCGGCGATAAAAAAATTTTACTAAAGAGTCATGAAAAATGGATATTTAACCTTCAAATGTATTCAAACACCTTCCCATATTCAAGGTTTTAATGTGGAAATCTGTCAACGTCACAAAGCAATCACATGCGAGTTGCAAGGAAGGTTTTAGAATTTGATGTTTGAAATGAACGAAAGTAAAGATTTTCTGATGAAACTGAAATGATTTGAATGTGAAGATTGAATCGGGCGCGCTGGAAGCG
Organism: Henosepilachna vigintioctopunctata; assembly: GCA_030704895.1. NCBI lineage: Eukaryota > Metazoa > Arthropoda > Insecta > Coleoptera > Coccinellidae > Henosepilachna > Henosepilachna vigintioctopunctata. The sequence goes on along the minus strand of JARQZJ010000002.1, from coordinate 5,804,002 downwards.
ATCGGCTATGCTCGGGAACATTCGTTTTAGGTTAGGAATTGTCTGAATTCTGAATAAACTCAGACAAAGAAACTTACAGATCTCGAAGGAGTTTATTATATTTTCAATTTTCCACACAAATTGTGATTTTTTAAAGTGATTCCAAATAAATATTCCTACAGAAATAAGAAGATTCATGAGTAATTTAGTGACCGCAAAGCATTTGAAGGTATTTACATGATTTTAGTATTTCGAATGATCATTTAATCAGATTTTGCAGAATATTGTTAAAAATTGATATTTCAGCAAAAGAAAACGACAAAATATTTCAGCAGAAGGAAAATGCAACATTGAGGATTAGAAAATAGAAAATAAACATAACGAACATATAATGAAGATTGACTGAAATGAAGTAAATAAATTAATGAAAAACCTGATATTAATGATCATTAAAAATGAGGCATAAATTATGAAACTCTTTATAAATATGTTATCATACTTTAATCAAAATATTTTAAATATTGGATGAATTACTCTGTGATAATGCAGAATATTACAGAGAAAATTTTTTTTACTTATACTTATTATTAGTAGGTACTTATATTCGAACAATACCAATTTCTTTACTAATGTGCTTGAAAATGTTGTAATACTACGAAACTGCAATAGCAAAATAATATAGTGATTCCTAAAAATTCATAATTATTTCAACTGGACCAAAAATATTCCTCTGTTTATTAAAGAGACAAAACAGAAGAGATAAAAACCATCAGTATTTGTAGTATTAAACTCATTCACATCACTAACATATGTTACATCTTTTATTACATTACATGGAAGCAACTGATTTTTAATTTTAAATATGAATATATATGAGGCAAAGATTATTATCTGTTCAACAGACATTAGTCTCTAAGAGTTCAAAATAATTCTAATTGGACCAAAAACATTGCTCTGTTTATTAAAGAGACAAAACAGCCAAGTTAACAAAATAACAATTGACGTTTGAATAAATAATAAGTCATAAAATTCAATTATTATTAATCCATTGGGCCTATACTAGATGAAAATCTAAATGCATAAATTAAATAAAACTAAGTAGTTTTTTGATTTTCACTATAATTAAGTTAAACATAACAATATTGTTTCTCCAACACAGTGGCTTCATCATATTATTATCACAGTTCATCATCTACATATGATGAAGCCACTGTGTTGGCAAAACAATATTGTTGTTGTTTTAACTTAATTATAGTGAAAATCAAAAAACTATTTAGTTTTATTTAAATCAAATTCAATTATTCATCAATTTTAACAAAATTGCAATTTGTAACGAAACTTCAACTGAAATAAAGATTTTTCAAGTATTTTTATTCATATATTGCGAATATCAATCGATTTAGGTTGGTTTTAACAGCACATTGTCCAAAAGTTGAAAGAAAATGATGAAGCATTATCGTTCGCTCGAACATCATCTTCTACGGTTGGTTTCAAGAAGGCCATGCATTATCTAAAGAAGTTATGTAATAAACCATTTCATTTTCTCTGTAATTACTGAAGGCGGATCAAATGGCGGTGTTCTCCTGTTTTTCAGCAATACTTCAATTGGGAATGGCTTGATTTAAATTTGTAAAAAAGGTACCGACAAAGAAGAAATATATTAGCATGACCACTGAACTATGTAATTGTAATCTTATGTAAGTACTCTTATTATATCAGACTCTCAAGTTGTTTCATTGGTATCACCGTGCATCCATGCTGCTGTAATTTGATTTACTTTCGTAAATATATGTATATATGAATAATAACTGTTGCTTTACATACTATAAAACTGGAAGAATTAGTTTATTGTTCTTTGCCGATGACACAATGCTTTATATATCGGGAACTAATATCGATGAAATGGTTCAAAAAATGAATGAGGATTTAAGTAGATTGTATATATGGCTATGTGATAATAACCTTAGAATAAACATAAATAAAGAACGGCGTAGTTCAAGTTAAAGATGAAAGTACTTGAAGAGATATATAAAAAATTAATATATAAAACACGAAACACAGTTTCGTACAAGTTTTATACACCCAAAACATTTGGGAAGAGTCAACACAACGTTGCAGACGACAATGAAATACCGTCCGGCTATTATGAGACTTTTATAGTTTCTGGAACTACCCAGATAATCTTAACAATAAAATAATTATTCTAAGAATTCTATTCAATGCAGGCAAACTAAAATTAAGTAAAAGAAGAAACTTACGTTGAAAACCTACACATTTTTTTATATAACAGCCGTTTACATATGTTTCAAGGTTATTGTCTTGATCATTTTATTGTCTTGATAATGGGTTAACAACTCGAAACATATGTAGAGTTTTCAATACATTTAGTGAAACTTAAGCCAAGTTTGTTAATTTCAATTTATTGCTTCTCTTTGTTTGGCTTTGTCAAAAGTTTGAAATAAATAATCTTAAACACTAAGTAATACTTTTTTTACGTTTACAGTCTCACGTTCCTACAAATATTGATCTGAAGCTGAAATATTGACAGAGAGGAAACAGACAAAATTGCTTTATTCTAAGACCATAAGTCTAGGGTCGTAATAGTAATAGTAATAGTAATATTTATTCATGCTTTACACTTTACATATATGTTTTAACTTAATTATAGTGAAAATCAAAAAACTATTTAGTTTTATTTAAATCAAATTCAATTATTCATCAATTTTAACAAAATTGCAATTTGTAACGAAACTTCAACTGAAATAAAGATTTTTCAAGTATTTTTATTCATATATTGCGAATATCAATCGATTTAGGTTGGTTTTAACAGCACATTGTCCAAAAGTTGAAAGAAAATGATGAAGCATTATCGTTCGCTCGAACATCATCTTCTACGGTTGGTTTCAAGAAGGCCATGCATTATCTAAAGAAGTTATGTAATAAACCATTTCATTTTCTCTGTAATTACTGAAGGCGGATCAAATGGCGGTGTTCTCCTGTTTTTCAGCAATACTTCAATTGGGAATGGCTTGATTTAAATTTGTAAAAAAGGTACCGACAAAGAAGAAATATATTAGCATGACCACTGAACTATGTAATTGTAATCTTATGTAAGTACTCTTATTATATCAGACTCTCAAGTTGTTTCATTGGTATCACCGTGCATCCATGCTGCTGTAATTTGATTTACTTTCGTAAATATATGTATATATGAATAATAACTGTTGCTTTACATACTTTAAAACTGGAAGAATTAGTTTATTGTTCTTTGCCGATGACACAATGCTTTATATATCGGGAACTAATATCGATGAAATGGTTCAAAAAATGAATGAGGATTTAAGTAGATTGTATATATGGCTATGTGATAATAACCTTAGAATAAACATAATTAAAATTAAGTAAAAGAAGAAACTTACGTTGAAAACCTACACATTTTTTTATATAACAGCCGTTTACATATGTTTCAAGGTTATTGCCTATCGTCAGAACGGCGTAGTTCAAGTTAAAGATGAAAGTACTTGAAGAGATATATAAAAAATTAATATATAAAACACGAAACACAGTTTCGTACAAGTTTTATACACCCAAAACATTTGGGAAGAGTCAACACAACGTTGCAGACGACAATGAAATACCGTCCGGCTATTATGAGACTTTTATAGTTTCTGGAACTACCCAGATAATCTTAACAATAAAATAATTATTCTAAGAATTCTATTCAATGCAGGCAAACTAAAATTAAGTAAAAGAAGAAACTTACGTTGAAAACCTACACATTTTTTTATATAACAGCCGTTTACATATGTTTCAAGGTTATTGCCTATCGTCAGAACGGCGTAGTTCAAGTTAAAGATGAAAGTACTTGAAGAGATATATAAAAAATTAATATATAAAACACGAAACACAGTTTCGTACAAGTTTTATACACCCAAAACATTTGGGAAGAGTCAACACAACGTTGCAGACGACAATGAAATACCGTCCGGCTATTATGAGACTTTTATAGTTTCTGAACTACCCAGATAATCTTAACAATAAAATAATTATTCTAAGAATTTATTCAATGCAGGCAAACTAAAATTAAGTAAAAGAAGAAACTTACGTTGAAAACCTACACATTTTTTATATATAACAGCCGTTTACATATGTTTCAAGGTTATTGCCTATCCTCAGAACGGCGTAGTTCAAGTTAAAGATGAAAGTACTTGAAGAGATATATAAAAAATTAATATATAAAACACGAAACACAGTTTCGTACACGTTTTATACACCCAAAACATTTGGGAAGAGTCAACACAACGTTGCAGACGACAATGAAATACCGTCCGGCTATTATGAGACTTTTATAGTTTCTGGATATAGTTTATATATCTCTTCAAGTACTTTCATCTTTAACTTGAACTACGCCGTTCTGACGATAGGCAATAACCTTGAAACATACGTAAACGGCTGTTATATAAAAAAATGTGTAGGTTTTCAAAAACATATGTAAACGGCTGTAATAAAAAAAATGTCGACATTTATGATAGTGGGAACATCATATAGAGTAAAAAATACGTGTCCACAAGATATTAAAATCAAAATAGATGATAATTATATAGAAAGAGTACATAGTATGAAATATTTAGGTATGATGTTAGATGAAAATCTTAACTTCAATTTGCATACTGATTACATGGCCAATAAGATGTCAAAAAAAGTGCACTTTATGGCTAGACTAAGTAATATGAATACAATATATTATTGTTCAAAACAATTGTTTTGCCGCATATTGACTATTGTACATCTCTGTTATTCAATCTTAAAAAGGCATCTATCAGTGACCTCCAGAGAATTATGAACAGAGGAATGAGAATAATATTAAAATGTAAAAAAAAACACCCGTTAAGTTAATGTTGGAAATATTGAGTTTGATGAGCGTAAAACAGAGGATAACCTTCAGGACATTGGAGTACATCTACAAAATGAAGAACAAGTTGTTGCCAAATTATTTGGTTGAAAATTTGAGATACGTGAATGAGATTCATGAGCATGACACTCGCCATAAATATCAGTTTTTTGTAGAGACACATAATTTAGGTTTAATGCATAGAGGGAATAAGAATGTTTAACAAATTACCTGCTGATATAAGAAATTGCATTTCACTGAGAAGTTTTAGAAGATCTTTGAAATTATTCATATATCGAACTATTATATTATGATTATAGTGGATAAATATTAATATTGAATTTGTATGTAATAGCTTCATGCTAAATAAACTTATATTATTTTTATTATTATTGTAATTATTGCTGTTTAATAAATGACACGGAGGTTTTGCTTATCTCTTGGTGAAACATTGTGTTTAAAACAATAAATTAAATTTAACACTCTTGGCTTAAGTTTCACTAAATATATTAAAAACTTTACATATGCTTCGGGTGGTTAATCAATTATCAAGAGTATACAATGTTACTCTCTCGTTATGGGTTAACCATTGGGTTTGGAGTGTGTTAATTTTAATTTATTGTTTTTGACATAATGTTTCACCAAGAGATAAGCGAAACCTTCGTGTCATTTATTGAAAATGCAAGCAATGTTAAAGTTGCAATTAATTATCTTTCGAAGAATGTTATTAAAGTTCGAAATGTGAGTAACATTTTATTGTCTTGATAATGGGTTAACAACTCGAAACATATGTAGAGTTTTCAATACATTTAGTGAATATTTAATAGTGTTGGCGTTTACTTGATGTAAATCCATTATAATTGAATATAACTTAAATTCAAAAACTTGAACTTATGATTTACACTTTATTGACTACATAGCATGACGCGTTTATTCTTTACGCGTTTATTATTTACGCGTTTTATTCTTTGTTATTCTGTAAGCATCTGAAGAAGTCGTTTGTAACGACGAAACGCGTCATGCTATGTAGTCAATAAAGTGTAAATCATAAGTTCAAGTGTTTGAATTTAAGTTATATTCAACATTTAGTGAAACTTAAGCCAAGTTTGTTAATTTAAATTTATTGCTTCAAAGTTGTGGCTTTGTCAAAAGTTTGAAATAAATAATCTTAAACACTAAGTAATACTTTTTTTTACTTTTACAGTCTCATGTTCCTACGAATATTGATCTGAATCTGAAATATTGACAGAGAGGAAACAGACAAAATTGCTTTATTCTAAGACCATAAGTCTAGGGTCGTAATAGTAATAGTAATAGTAATATTTATTCATGCTTTACACTTTACATATGTTTACACTCGTCAATTAAAATATATTCAAAATATTACCCAATTTCAAAATTATAATACAGTCATCACAGGAACAACAGAAAAAGATTACCCACAAAGGAGAGACAATCATCCAAAGTCGCAAACAAGAAACTCTTCAACCTCATAAAAAGCTCTTTCAATCAGAAATTTCTTAATGATAGTCTTGAATTTAATAGGAGAAAGGCGTTTCATCTCCTCCGGAACTTTGTTGTATAATTTCTTAGATGAATAAAGAGGTCCCTTTTGAGTTTTGGATAGCCTACAATAATCATTTCGAATCATTTCCCTGGCTCTTGTAGGATAGTCGTGGAAGTCCTTATTCTGATTGAACACACCCCTATTTTCATGCACATAAATCAGAGCCTCTAGGATATAGAGGCAGAGGAGAGTCAAAATTTTGTTTTCAATGAATGCATGTTTGCATTCTTCACGATAATCAAGCCCAGCAACTATTCGGATAGCCCTTCTCTGAAGAGAAAAAATACGGGTGCGTGTAGAACAGTAGCCCCACGCTAACAAAGAATATCTCAAGATGGATTCAATCAGAGAAAAATATGCAGTCTTAAAGAAGCAGTCTTTGTCGGTTAGCATCTTAAAGATGCTAACCGACAAACGACTCGACATCGACTTCAATAAAAAAATGTTTTTCGCTAATTTAGAGGCCAAGTGCCCGGTGTGTACATCACAGCGAAGAGAGGAATCAAAATAGACCCCCAAGAATCTAGCATTATCAGCCAAATCAACAAGAACATTATTTTTTAGAGTAAGAAGTAATTTTACCGTCTTCTGTTCATTAAGTAGGTTTATTACAATTATTTATACTTCCTCCATCGACGCTGACGTCAACAATGGTGTATTAATTTTTTTATGAATTTCTGTTTTTTTATTGATTCACAAGCAGTTGCTATGATTACAGAAATAAGAAAATAGGCTTAGGAATCATGATGAGATGTCATCAAAAATGAGGAGAGCAAAGACCTCACCCTCGCTCACATTGCTCACAGAGTATATGAATGGTCCCCACCAACTCTTGTCAATGATTTAATAATGAGTGAACATAAAAAATTGAATGGTAATTTCGAAGATACGGAATATGGTTTTGATGTTCACGGACGATTTGAAACTATATCATGAAATTAGATCGTAGGACAACTGTGTTCAACTTCAGCTCACGCTGGACCATGTTGGTAGTTGATGTGAGGATAATTATTTGAGTTTGAATGTGCCAATGTGTAATGTTGTGTTTTTCACAAGGAAAAAAGACCCGATTGAGTGTAATAATCTTGGTGTAGTCTTCAATCAGAAATTTTCCTTTGTTCCGCACATCACCCAACTTATTTCATCTGCTTCAAAAACATATGGACTCGTTATACGCAATGGCAAATATTTCAATAATTTTTCAACATTTATAGGGCTATTTAATGCCCTAATCCGTAGCAAGTTGGAGTATGGCAGCATGTACGCTCGATCTAGAGTGTTCACGGTGCGGCAGCTGTATGTTTATTGCCTTCTCGTGAGACAGTTTTGTTAGAAGATGCAGGATTTCAGAAACCATGGCACTAGGAGTGGCATCAGTATGCCAACACCACAAGGAAGGAAAACTCTAGGTCTCAGGATATTCACCTTCCTGGGTCCTTTTATTATAATGCGCTCCCTATGAATGTCAAAGATACCACCTACATTAACTCATTCAAAAAGCGAGTTAGAGACTGGATCAATAACTGTGGTGGAGAGAAGATTAAATTTCTTTTGAATAGACGGAATTTTACATGAGCATGAGTCTGATGTCGTTCGTGTTGTTCTTCATGTAGAGTTATTGGTTAAGTTTACCTTACAATACCTTGGATCAGGTTTTTTTTCATTTTTTTATCTAGCTGTATGTTTATTGCCTTCTCGTGAGACAGTCTCGTTGGAAGATGCAGGATTTCAGAAACCATGGCACTAGGAGTGTCATCAGTATGCCAACACCACAAGTAAGGAAAACTCTAGGTCTCAGGATGTTCACCTTCCTGGGTCCTTTTATTATAATGCGCTCCCTATGAATGTCAAAGATACCACCTACATTAACTCATTCAAATAGCGAGTTAGAGACTGGATCAATAACTGTGGTGGAGATAAGATTGAATTTCTTTTGAATAGACGGAATTTCACATGAGCATGAGTCTGATGTCGTTCGTGTTGTTCTTCATGTAGAGTTATTGGTTAAGTTTACTCATACCTTGGATCAGGTTTTTTTTCATTTTTTTATCCAGCTGTATGTTTATTGCCTTCTCGTGAGACAGTCTCGTTGGAAGATGCAGGATTTCAGAAACCATGGCACTAGGAGTGGCATCAGTATGCCCACACCACAAGCAAGGAAAACTCTAGGTCTCAGGATGTTCACCTTCCTGGGTCCTTTTATTATAATGCGCTCCCTATGAATGTCAAAGGTACCACCTACATTAACTCATACAAATAGCGAGTTATAGACTGGATCAATAACTGTGGGGGAGAGAAGATTAAATTTCTTTTGAATAGACGGAATTTTACATGAGCATGAGTCTGATGTCGTTCGTGTTGTTCTTCATGTAGAGTTATTGGTTAAGTTTACCTTACAATACCTTGGATCAGGTTTTTTTTTTATTATTTTTGAAGTAAAATATAATTCTAAGTAAAAATTGTAATATAATTGAACTCACCTCACACACTTTTCATAATTTTTGAGGGTGAACTATGTTTATTTATTTATTTATTTGTATTATTCACTTATTGTCAAATTTCCTTTCAAGTTGAAATTATGTATTTCTAAATAAACATATATTATTATTATTATTATGTGGCATCCTATTTACACTTGCCGTCAAGGTCATCTTGAGGCCATTTAGAGAAGGTTCTTAAAATACTTAGTTTGGAGGAAGGATAAAGTTTATCCTCAGAGAGGAGTCAATCATAACGAATTATTGAGTCGATTTAGTTTAATCTCATTGCAGGACAGGAGAGGAACTTTATCTCTAAAATTTTTGTACAAATTACTGCACAACAGTTTTGATCTTGTCCGCATTGAAATTTCTTGTTCCTAGGCAAAATTATTGCACCTAGAGACCCAAGGACCAACTCACTAATACAATCCACAATTCGGTTTATGGAGCTTAAACTAATGAATGTAACATTCACTTTGACTCCATAGAAGCTATTTTCAGAAGTTATGTGAGCAAAGGAAATTGACTAAAAGAATTGATTTAGATTGAGTTCTTTGAAATATTTCATTGAATTCTATTATTTAGTTATCAGTTACTTTTTCATTTTTTTAAAATTTAGGTTGAGCTTTTTGTTATATTTCTCTTCATTTTACTTGTTTAGTTATTATTCAACATGAAGTTATTATTTTCGGTAATTGTGTATTATATCTGTTGAGAATAAAGAACTTATTATTAATTTTTTTAACACATTTCACATGCCCCACACATATATATGAAACAAAGCGAAACTTCATTAAAATAGATGAAATGTAGAGTACACAAGGCCTGCAAATACAGCTTATTTGATATCCAGGTAAGTTCAGAACCCGGAGATCTATTAGCACTCCGCCAACGTCGCACAGAGCGGAAATCCACCGTTACGCCTCCCACAGCCCCAAACCACCGAATCCTGCGGTGGTCTCGTTTCCGAACTGACATTAAGGTCCTTATTCGTGTTGTGTTTGTCTTGTTGATACCGAACGTTAATTATTTTTCATTTTAGGCAGAGAATAAAGACGGACGCGGAGAGAAGAATAAAGAGTAGTCCTAATTAGGCCGGTCCCTTTATTTGTGATTACGTCTTTCCGATACCTCATTAGGCATAATATGTCGAACGTATAGGCGTCAGAGGCGGCGTCTGCTGGAGACAGATCGGCCAAAAGAATACCTACTTGAGAGCCCTACAAGAATATCACGCTTTTTTATGTTTTAATATTCTCTACTATTCATCACTGCGAATAAATTTCTAAATTTTTTCTGTACTTAATTTTTTTATTTTATTTTATTGCGGATATATGGATACAAACAGGTACAAAAAAGATACCCAATAGGTTATCCACAGATTACAAGACATATATCCATACATAAATAATATTATAGGTTTGATAAATTGAAAATCATTCTAGTGCCTCCTGCTTTTTATACCAAGGAGAGACAATGAAAAAAATCAACAAATGTTTCTGCTTTATTAAAATGCCTCATTATACGACAGAGGGGAGAATTCTGCGCCGGATATGTATGAATTCGCTCGCTCTTAGAGACCTCTGGGGGACATTGATGACAATATATGCAAGAACATCGGAGTTATTTATTGAATTGTTCAAAATTTTATAAGAGAAAACTAGGTACATCCGAAATTTTCCTTCGATCCAACAAAGATACCATACAAAAATGACTCCGTGCCAGGCAATAATCACCATTGCGGATTGAGTAGTTTGTTCTATAAGAAAAGAATTTCAAAAATTCATTCTAAGAATCCTTTATAAGCGGTCTATGTATACCCTTTGTGCAGGACTCCATATAATGCTGCCAAAAATTAATTCAACGAGAACAAAAGAGTTGAACAAAGAGATAAATCGATCCAAGGTTTTTGAACATTCTACACCTCCTAGGGATGTAAACCACCATCCTAGAAGACGAATTAACCACGGAATCAATGTGTAGATCAATAACAATATTATGATCAAACATAACCTCGAGTTCTTTTGTAGAGGCCACTTTGTGCAGAAATGTATTTTCAATATGAAAAATATGAACCAAAATTATATTAGAATATTGGAAATATATTTACAATATGCTAATAATTTCAGATTTGAAACCAAGCTTCAATTTGATTTTAAATATGAACTCTAGTGTTTTTTTGCATAACCCTCTGTGCAACTGATGAAATGCTTAACATATTGAACATTTTTAAAAAGTGTGTGTACCTACTGCAACTTAAAATATATCGCATAGCCCTATTTTGAACTCTGCGTAACACCTTTATGCTACTTTTACCGAGATTAAACGAAATTGTCGAACAGAATTCTAAATGCGGAAAAATGATTTGATGATAAATGAGTAGTTTCACTTGTATGCTCAATGAATTTCGAACTCTACTAAAAAAAAAAGTTTTTTGATAATTTCGAAAAGATATATTCAGCATGGTTTTTGAAACCATGCTAAATATATGAAAGTTTGAGTTAAAGTTTCATCTCATTACTCCTAAACATTCAGTTTTGTGTACACCCTTTAGACCAGTGTTTCTCTTCGTGGGGCCCATGCCCCACAGGGGGGTAATTTCAGTGTTTAAGGGGGCCATCCGAAACTAAACCAGACACGAGCTCAATCCTTTCGCACTCCTTGATTTTAACTTATTTACCCTTTTTGGGGGGCATACAAATTTAGAGAAGCTTAGGTGGAGCATGGCATAAAACAGGTTGGAAAACACGCTATAGACCTATATTTTACATTCAACTGAATGTTGATTTGTTCCAGTAGATATTTTTTCCATGAAACATTTACCTATTCTTTTTATAGTTCATACATAAATCGTTTTCATTTAGCCAAATATAAATTTTAAACAAATCATGATTAGTAGTATCAAATATATCGTCAATATTATCACCAATTATCGATAACATTGTATCATCAGCAGAGAAAGAAATACTGCTATGCTCAATTACAGCTACAATATCATAAAATAATAATAATTATTATCATTTAGGAATATCTATTACAAAATTCATATATACATTTAATATTAACAATACAATTATTTGTTTGAAACGAACTTAGCTAATTCACGCTTAAATACCTTAAGGTCACAAATTTTTTCAGTGGAGCTAGGCAATTATAAATGCATTGAATCCTTCATAAAATATACTATTTCTAAATTTAGAAAGGTTACAAACTTGAACTGTTGGCGTTCTTGTATTGATGGGTCACACGTTACATTTTCATTATTTTATATCGGAACAATTTGTTTTTTAATTTAAAATCTGAATTAATGTGTACCATAAAGTATCCTTTTTTGAGTTTTTCCATGTTTAACTAACATTAGTTCTAAGCAATTTAAATTGCTTTCAATTTTAGTATATCTCTCACGTTTCAAAACTGTTCACATAGCTTTATTCAAAATATGGTATATGTTTTCCTCCTGTATTCTGATATGTTAGCCTTAATAAGGTGCAATATAAGTAATATATTCAATTTTCCATTCAAATGAATGCTACAGTTCAACACGATTACGAACGCCACAAGAACTCAGTGGGCATTGAACCCAGCAGCACTATCCCGTCAGGCTACTGAGCCTTAAATCATCTATTATTTATACATAATAGAAAAAGTAGAGGTCCAAGGACAGTTCCCTGAAAACACCATAAATATTTTCGATTATTTGAAGAAATATGTGTTTTTTCCAAAGATGTTCGAATCAGGTAAGGAATAAAATCTATCAAAATGTATTGGTGATATGTGAGTCCCTCTCTGTCGCTTACAGATTTGATTCCAGCCCAAACAGTCAGTAATAATGAGTCGATATCGGAAACAGAGACACTCTGTGGAAAGACGTTCATTTGCGCTACCCATATCACTGTTGGTATAGCGAAATGAGAATAGACGGAAAGCGTGCATTCATTCTGCGGACTACATTAAGTTTTCCAGTTTTCCGCCACCGAAACGCTCTTTCGGGACGAGATTATAATGAAAACTGCGAGGAATTTGTCTTGTCTCGGTGTGAATTATGCAAATGCTGCCCGCCAACGTGGAAACGCGAATTTCAAATTGTATTTTCGCAGCAATAAATAAGGACTTCGTCTCTAATAACCGTCAGAATTTTCGGATCTCACGAAATTTTGGAATTAATTCAATTTAGGACAGATATGAATAGAAAACTCGATATTAGGTGATTTTGTCGATCAATTTACTTGTACATCGCACAATATCGTTCGTGAAAGTTTATAGACTCAGTAACTGTTGGGTGGTTGAAATACATATTTTAATTCCCTAGTTTTTGACATTTACGGAAAGCCAACTTATTCAGATATATTAATACACAACTCAAGTTGTCAGTTGCAAAAAATAGAAATGAGTTTCATTCATTAGTTCATAGATTACTTTGGCAACAGTTGTCTGCTTATAATTTTAGATAAGAAGTTTGTATAATAAAAACAATTGCTATTAACAATGGTTATAAACTGATAATTGATGAGGCCGATACATGGAGAAAATGAATATCCATAAAGCAATATTTACTTCTTTATTATATGCTGGATTAATGTTATTCATATTATTAATTTAATGTCATGCGTTTTTGTATTAAATTATGAGAAAATTATAGATATTGTTTCATAATGGTTATATACCCTTCTTTATTGACAAACTAATCAAAAATAAACAGAGAAAGATACTATTACAAAGAATTTTTCCTATTCACTCAGAAAAACAACAAAAAATATATCATTCAATTAATTATATACCTAATTTGAGCAATAAAATTTGTAGAAGATCACATAAAAATAACGTGAATACAATATGTACCAACAAAAAAAATTTGGGTTCATTGTTGGTAAATGTACAAACTTGACTTTTTTCTAGAAGTGGCGTTTATAAAATATTTTGCAGTGAATGTGATTTTTTACAAAAACTGGACATTCTATTTTATCGATGATCATAGAATATCAATATTGTTGAATAAAACTAATACGGGTTTTTCTGAGCTGCATTAAACATAATATTTCTTAAGGAAGAAAATAGTACACTCAGGTAGTAAGTTAGATACCCTTGATTTTGCATTATCGGTAGCAAAACAATGTTTAATTTGCAAACCAGGTGGATTTTTCCGAAAACTAGTTTTAAACTCGGTGGTTTAATATAAGTTTTTTGAAATTCAGTAACATTGTATACTCTTGATAATAGCTTAACCACCCAAAACATATGTAGTGTTTTTAATATATTCATTGAAACTTAAGTCAAGTGTGTTAATTTTTAATTTATTGTTTTTAACATAATGTTCACTAAGAGATAAGCGTTACCTCCGTGTCTTTACATATTTGAATTATTAAAATTTTTAGATCATTGTCATATGGTTCTATTTCACGAGAAAATTTTATGGGGACAGGAAATGTGTAACTCTTGTACATATAGTAAGAATTTTCTATATTTTATTCTTTTGTTTTTAATATATCAAAAAGTTTTCAGTAATCTTAAACCAAACTTTCTGTGAGGAGTTATAGTAAATTTTACTTCTTCGATTAAAATGCAGTTTTTCAGATGAAAGGTTTAATTCAGAAAAATGCATACCGTTAAAAGCTTTCTAATAATTTATTTATACAAGTGTTTTTAATTCTTGACTCCTTGTATAATGTTGAATAATTTTTATTTTTCCCACTAAGAAACTAAGAGCCTTTAGTGTGCTCCTTGATTAAACACAACACTAAATGTCGATTCAAAATCCTCCCTAATAGCTCGAAACAGCTATTACAACTCGATAATAATAAAATATTTAAAGAGTTGTGTAATAATTTCAAAACTATAACGAAAACAAATTTTTCAAAAAAGGAAGTGAAGACAATTGAACTGAAATAAGCAAGTCAAGTTATGCAACGTAAATTTCAATATTCGTTATAAAATATTTCAAAAATTGTATACAATATAAAATAAACATTCTAAGTTTCTACATCCAGTCCTCAGTCAAAGAGAAATAAAAATCATACCCCCTTGAGGAACATTCAATGGAAATATCGTAGCCGCAATATCCAGGAGAGAACTACCCTCTCCAAAATAACCAGAGGAGTATTATTCCAGCGAAGAATAGAGAAATCTTCATTCGGGAAGAGTGTAATAATTTCTGAAATGGTTTATACATTCCATATACCCGTAGGTAGAAGGCAGAAAATGAATAAGGTGGTGAAATAGATTGCAGCTTTTTACATCGACGAGACTGTGTTCATCAAACTGCACCTTGAGGCGAGTTTTATAGCGTACAATGTTTTGTTTTAACTCACGAAGTAATAACATAGCCGTTTGAATTTCTCATTAACAACGCAGATACGGGAGAACAAAAGGTGTATGAGTACCATAAGTTTATCATAAATCAGTTATTCCGGTAGTGCGACACGAAAAATAATCAAACAATAGCGTTATTTTTAAACCTCCATAATTGAGCTGTCCGAATCTAAACTGGTCAGCAATTTTGATGTGTCCCGCCCCCAATATAGATGTTGATTAGTTCACAGCATATATGTTGGTGCTTATATTCTTGTATGGTGTCCCTAACATCTCCACCTATAAAATTAAATGAACTATCTCCTTCTAGGCTTTAAAACGCTCTTGATATTATTCGAATTTTTCTCTTTGAGGTCACTATTCAGATATACGAGGTATTTGGAATCTGAGGTTCCAAATCCACTTTCTCGCCATCACCTTGCTAGCCTTAGTGATGGCAAGCATTGCTTTCTTTTGTGGACATCTTATAGAAGGTTAGCTACAATTTTAAAAATACATTTTGGATCTTGTCATTCTTTGTATAGGGATGTTCCTATACCTTACAGCATCGATACCTATCAGTAGTAATCAGATCATGTATTGATACTACTCACATGAGTACCTAGTCGTCGAGTGTGGATACTTACTAATATCGATACTTTTAAAGAGATTCTTATGAAGCTGTAGTGCTCAGAACCATAATTTTAGGAGGACAAAAATCAAAAGAGATTATCTAAAATCACCTCTTTTTCTATTTATCGTTAGGTTCACTTTATACTTCAAGGTAACATTTCTCATCATTTTAGAAACAATCTGTTCCTCGTATTGGACATAACAAGGGTTCGGAAAACAAGCACTCCTTTGGGAACGATGTTGCGACTACAATTAAATATCGTTGTGCATATTTGTATAAGCAAGGAACTACAAATTTCATATTATACCATTCCGAAAACGGGTTACTTTCAAAATAAACTTTTGGATTCGATAAAAGTAGAAAAACTTTTGAAAATTCTAAAATTAAATTCGTTCTCTCTTATTTGATTCGATACCAAGTGCTTTTTCTTTTATACCGAATAAGTATCGCAAGATTAATTCAAAGCTAATAGTACTTGATATCGAAATTAAAGTATCGAGTACTTACTCGTATTTACTATCATCGGAATGTCTCTAACTCTGATTCGATTCAATGCCTACCTTTTTGCTGCCGACTTAAGATCGTAGGTACCGAGCAAGTATCGCAAGATTGATTCGATGTAATAGAACTTGGTATCGAAACGAAAGTATCGAGTACATTTCGTATTTACTAGTATCGGAATGCCCCTAACTCTGATTCGATTCCATACCAAGTACTTTATTTTCGCCAACGAGTAGAGATCGCAGATAGGGAGTAAGTATCGCAAGATTGATGCTAATAGAACTCGTTATCGAAAGAAGAGTATTGAGTACTAGTCGTATCTAAGAATAGTGGAATGTTCCTAACTCGGATTCTCTTCGATACCAAGTACTTACACAGTATCGCAACATTTATTGGAAGGTAGTAAAACTTTCTATCAGAATAAAAGAATCGTATACTTACTCGTTTATACTGGAGTCTGAAGGTCCCTTATTCTGATTCTGTTCAATGCTAAGTACTTTTGTTTCGATACCGAGTGAGTATCGCAAGATTGATTCGATGCTAATAGTACTTGGTACCAAAAAAATATCGAGTACTTACTCGTATTTACTAGTACCGGAATTTGTTTACCTCATCGAAGTTTTGGAACTTAAACTATTTGAATCTGTCAAATTATACAGCCATCAACACTAACTTCAGCAAGACACACCCTTCATCTTCAAATTGAAGACGTTTAGGACATACATTCTCATAAGGCCATTCAAGTATCAGAGTACTCTGCGTTTGTGTTGTTCAGTTTATAAGGTATGAAGCATTGAATTCCTAGAAGTATCAATAATGCCTGAAATGAAATACTCATTACTTCTTTAAATAGATTGAAATACTCACGCTTTACGATTTCGATAACAGTAATGACTGTTAGGAATTGGCCGGTGTAAATAAGAAGGATACGGCAATTCGACTTTGCGTGAAGCGTAGAGGCAAAATGAAAATGAAATGTATCAATTATAAAATTTATGACCTTTCTTCAAAGAACCTCTGATAAAATGAGGAAATGTTGGTTGTGTAGCAGGAAACTTCACCTACTTCCCACGTTCTTCGAAAACTCTTAACTACAACAGATGTATATCCACCAAAACATTAAATGAATGAAATATTCAATAATTCATTCATTCATTATTTCATCTGATCATTTATTAATTTACCTCCGAAATATCGTCCAAAAATAATACCAATGGACTTCTTTCACATGTGGTGAAACATTTTTGAATAAATCGTGTAATTCAGTTGAATGAATCTCTCGAAAATGATTTAGTAGCCCGAGACATAAGTCGAATGTAAAACTCAATTTCTTCAAAGAAGTAAACGCAGTGTTCTGCAATTTTTCAGAATACCTTCAATTCATATACCTACTTATAATTTGCTTTCTGTTATCTCAATCATAAAAATATACGTTTTGGTGTGTTGAAAAAAAGTGTTGAACTTTCCTGATCAATTTTGAATGGATACTCTCGTTTTCTTTATTTGACTTATATTACTGTCTGTTATATGGTTTTTAATGAATTTCTTCGTCCTTCAAGATATTGACCATATTCAGAAAAAAAATTTTCCAGTTATTTTTAATGACATTAATCTTAATTATGAATTTATTTCTTCACCTGATAAATTTGAAGTTTGGAGAGTTTAAATTAAATTATAATATAGTTGTTGAAATTTCTGATAAAAAGCATCATCTATAATAATGGCCCATTATTTAGTAACAGACGTACTAATCGGTTTTTGTGGTTCATTTGTAAACAAACAATGTTGTCTTCATTTTTATAATTGTCAAAAAATTTTTGTCAGTCATTCGTCCATTAGAGATGTGAATTCAATGCCCAAATTATAGGAAAATACCCTAATATAAAGTCGTTCACTTAGAAAGTTTAATTGGAGAAAAATTCGAAAATAAATACAAAAACTAATATTTATATTTATGTAATTTTATGCTAAAAATGAGATTGAAATATACTGAAACCTAGTATAGAAATGATGAACCTACACTGTAATGAAATAAATGCTGAAACTATTTTAAATTTGAAATTCACATAAATTTTGAATTTTAAATTCCAGAAAGTTTGTAATCGAAATTTTTAAAAGCGTACAAGTGTTTCGATGACAAAAAACGTATTCTCCTTGTGAAAATTACTGAATAATTGAAAATCACACATCATATTAAGACTATAATAAATATCGCGGATCATCCAACATAACACTTCAAGGCTTAAAACTTCGAATTCGTTCAGATTGTGGTAATTGTAGTTTTTTATAAATATTTCGGATGTGCCAAGAAGCCATACTATTAGAAGGTACGCTGCAGTTGTTTAAATTTGAATAAATGTGTTTAAACCAAGAAAACCTACCAAAATTTCATTATAAATTGAAGATAAAAATTTTTTTTGACACATTATGATATTTTATGAAGCGACAACTGCATTTTCACGTTCTTCAGTACAGTTTCATTTGTATAATGACATCAAATATTTGGGATATTTCCAACGACTCTGAACATTTTCAGTAATCCAAGCATGCTTTGCGTGTCCCCAATCTTAGATAAGTTAAAAATAATACATAATTAATGCACAAAAGTAGATGCAAGGTGTACCCTCGAGGGCGAACCTGACAGGAAAACGAATATTCTGTGTGATTGTGTCGTGCCAGAACTCAACCCTCGGCAGGTTTGATATCGTTCAGTTATCCCGACTGACACCTAATGCCATGAAATGATATCATCTAAAATGGTATGAACTCGTACTGGAGTCAAAATAAGGGGTGATAAAAAACTTTTACATATTGATTTGCCAGAGCACTGCATATAAAAGCTCAGGTTTATTCTGTTTCGAATTTATTAGGGGTAGAGTTCAAACGGCAGATTCAGTTAGTTCATATTCTATGGATTTTACAAATTCCAATGAATTAGAACAATGAGATATGCACTATAATGATCCAATAATCTCCAAGATCCTTCTGTCAGTCCGTACAGAGAACCACTCATTGTTTAATACTTATAACCGAATATTGAAGAGTTTTTTTATGTGAAATGCACATCAGCTAGAAAAGCTACCCGAAAAAGTTAGTAAATATCTGCAAACAAATGTATCAGGAAGAAAAATGCCAAGAAACAAAAAAAACCTATTTTCTCTGACAGTGGATTTTTATACTGAACCATATGGCTCTAATAAGCCGATTAACTGCTTTGCTCTTGTAGAAATGCTCAAAACTAACATACTTTCCATTTTCATATATGAAGCCACAAAGTTACACGAAGATAGTCTTGTGACCGCAGTTGCAGAAGCAGTGATCTTAATCTTCATAATCATCAATAGAATCTTGCTTCTTCTATTGCCAATTGTATGCTTCCACAGTATCCCATTATGCTCTATTACTTATATACGAAAACCTAGAAGTTCCAATAATCAATTTCATATACAAAATTCGTCAATTCTGAAGTACTCGTATATGTTTTTCGTTTTCAAGACAAGAAAAATTAATGGAAAAATTAATTCCAACTTCATTTGAAATTGTGTTTTTAATTTCTTATTTCAAAGAATTCACAGCTTGTTATATTGGAAAAAAATGTGCGAATATCCATTTTATTCTGGAAAAATAAAACTACCAAGGAATATATTGAGAAAATCCAAGTTTACACAGCTTGTTGAATGAATTCCTGACTCATCTTGGAGTTAAGAGCTCTCTGTGCAACATTCGTCCTTTAAAATGAAACACAAAAGACATTATGAAAAATAATAACTTGAACTATGGGAATCAGTTTACTTCAAAAATCCATATAGGCTAAGAATACGATTGAGAACTTTATATAATGAAAAGATCATTCAATGGTAGATGATTTTGCAGTTCTATTTGGCCAAATTTGGCTTCAGTGTGCCACTTATGATCATAATGAATATTCCTTAAAGATTAAAAATAGACAAGAATTCTTTTTTTATCCTCTCAACTTAACCAGATGACGTAAAAGTTGAACTACTATGGATCAATAAAATTCATTGACATTAAAGGATTATTATTCTTGAAATTCTTACTGTACCAAACTATACACCTAGCAAATATGACATACCTCATAAATTATTCTTTATATTAAATTAAACACTAGTTTTTATATTTTTAATATTGCTTCTAGGGATATACCTAATTCTCTTTGAAATTCCCTTTTTATCAATACAAAATCAGCTTAAAACTTGAATTAATTTATCATATTAACTACTAAATATATAATGAATAAGAATAAGCTTATATCAACTCAACAGCAGGTATACCTATATTTACGAATCATTTGCTATAATGAAATTCTCTATTCGTAATTTTTAAAATCCCATATTTTCTATCAGACAGTAATTTAGAGATTATTACTTAATTCGTTGGATAATAATAGCAGTTCTCGATTGAGCTATTATATTATAGCACACTGTGCTGAATACTTTTCATTTACTAACAATTACAGTGTAGGTATAATAATAGTTCATTTGAAAAAGGTTTTCTACATCATTCGTACATCCAGATGGTGTGAACTCGTCTTCTGAAAAACACTAATGGTGTCCTTCCTGCTCATACTTCCATAAAATTATACCATAATTTCGGTTGAACTGTTTTGAAAAGAGACGATAAACATAACTTAACTCTAATGCTAATTTAGAAGTCTGTTTCTGGAATATACTCAAACTGCGTAATCTGAATTATTAAAATTCTAAGAAAATTAAAGACTTAAAAATATAATGTTGAATAATCATAGCATTTTGTTCGTCATTGGAGATAATTGAACCTGAATTAAGTGGAGCAAAAAATTTTCTCTACTGACTATTGAATAATTCTTGAGTACTGATTATTATCAAATAACAAAAAGTAATTAAGATGCTATTAAGAATCTTATTTGAGTTTGAATTTGTCACAGTGTAATGTTGTCTCTTTAACAAGGAAAAAAGATCGAATTGAGTGTGATTGTAGCGTCATTGGTCAGGTTCTTTCTCGTTCTGATAAGGTAAGAAATCTTGGTATAGTCTTCAATCAGAAACTTTCCTTCATTCCACACATCACCCAACTTATTTCATCTGCCTCGAAAATATATGGATTCGTCATACGCAATTGCAAATATTTCAATAATTCCTCAACATTTATAGGGACATTTGATGCCCTAATCCGTAGCAAGTTGGAGTATGGCAGCATGATCTGGCATACTATTTACACTTGCCATCAACGCCATCTTGAGGCCATTCAGAGAAGGTTCTTGAAATTCTTGTTTTTGAGAAAGAAGAAAGTTTATCTACAGAGAGGAGTCAATAATAACGAATTATTCAGTCGATTTGGTTTAATCTCATTGCAGGGCAGGAGATGAAATTTGTCACTAAAGTTTTTGTACATATCACTGCACAACAGTATTGATTGTTCTCCTTTATTGTCCGCTTTGAAATTTCGTGTTTCTACTCGAATTTCTCGTATTACAGAATTATTTCACCTTGAGACTCCAAGGACCAACTCCCTAATACAATCCCCCATTTGCTTTATGGAGTCTACATTCAATAGAGTTGCCGATAATTGTGACATTCACTTTGACTCCATAGAAGTTATTATTAGGAGTTATGTGAACAAAAAAAATTGACTGAAATGAATTGATTTAGATTGAGTTCTTTGTAATATTTCAATTAATTCTATTAGTATGCTGTTCGAATTAATTGGGACAAGGGATTAAAAACAATGTTTTCCTAAAATCTTAACTTTTAATGAAGTAAATGCATACAAAATATCGAAATTCTGCATATTAATATACAGTATCTCCTCCTTTCGCAGAAATAACTTCTTGAACTCGTCTAGACATCGATTCCACTAGCGTACCGCAGATTTTCTTCAATTCGTCATCATAAAACAACACCTGAATGGCACGTATAATCATTTTTTCTTTTAATAGTGCAAACCATTTTTGCCAGTCGTTTCTTTAGAATAATCCATAAATTCTCAATGGGATTGAGATCACGTGAATTCTCCGGCCAATCGAGTACTTTTATTTCATTCTCACGCATAAAGGCCTGCACTTGTTTAGAATTGTGGCAGGGAGCCAGGTCGTGCAGAAATGTTCCATCAAAAGTTTCCATGAATGGGACAATCCTGGTGCGCAATATGGTTTCGCATATATTTCACTGAATTGATCATTCCTGTTATAGGAGCTAATCGTCCAGTGCCATTGGTTGTTAAAAAAAACCCCAAAACATTTGTTTTGAAGGATGTTTTACTGTTTGCTGGATGTGATCAGGTCGCAAAGTTTCCACATCACTTCGTCTAACAACACTTGATTTGTACCCTTCAACAAACAAATGTCTCTCATCACCTTCTTCCAGTCGTTCACAGTCCACACACGGTACTTTTTTTCCCATGCCAAACGTTTCTTCATCATTTTCTGGGTAAACAGTTGCTTTCTTCTTGATCTTCTTGCCTTACGGCCAACCTCCAGCAGTCGTTTTCGCACAGTTGAGGTGCTCACCTCCACACCAGAAACCATTAAATCCCTTCGAAGATTAGAGCTTGTCTTTCCCGGATTAATTTTGCTGTTTCTTATCAACAGTTTGTGCACTTAGAGTAGTTGTGCGTTTGCGGCCACAGTTTCCTTTTCTTTTTGGAGACGATAATCCACTTTATACAAATGTTTTGTAGAAAATTCTCGAAACGCTGGACCTTCCCACACCAACAGCTTCAGCTATATCTTTTACAGTCAATGATGTTGTTCATTAAGCGTGATAATTTTGTAACGCTTCCTCGGAATGATATCTATCTTTGGACAAGACAATACAGCACGCATCAAAATTGAAACTACCAACTGTCACACCGGTAGGCTCACAACTGAATTGTTGGCGAGGTAAAACCGGTCAGAGTGTAAATGATGTTCAAGGTCGAACCCTCACCTCACCTCAGGTAGTAAACAAGCAGGTGTGGGGGTGTTTGGGCCACCCAGGTGCTCACATTCTTACTACAGTAACTTAAACGAAGAAAAAAAATGTTTGTCCCAATTAATTCGAACAGTATAGTAATTAGTTAATAGTTACTTTTTTGGTTTTTTTCAGATTAGATTCGACCCTTTGTTATATTTTCTTCATTCCATTCACTTAAACACTTGAACTTTTGATTCACACTTTATTGACAACATAACAAGACGCGTTTCGTCGTCACAAACGACTTCTTCAGATGCTAACAGAATACTCTGTTTGTACTGCGTTTGTAACGACGAAACGCGTCATGCTATGTTGTCAATAAAGTGTGAATTAAAAGTTCAACTGTTTGAATTTTAGTTTATATACAATTGAAATGGATTTACATCAAGTTAGTTATTATTCATCATTATGTCATTATTTTCTGTAATGGGGTATTATACCTAATGAGAATAAGAACTTATTAATATTATCACTTCTTATTATAGAATTATATTTATAGAAATATATAATTATTATTAAATAATGAACGTTTCAATTTATGCATTACATTCGAATAGAACTTATCTGATGCTTTGAAACCGGACGTTGATGTCTGTCAATTTGAATTCATATTGAAGGTTAGGTTACGTAGAGTTGTTTGTTTTGCAGATATTGGCGATATGAGAGCCGGTCTAGTCACTTTATTCGAGAGTAATGCATCGTGTTCAAGCCGAAGGGGTCGTGCTTGCAGGAAGTAAGCCCAGGTTCCGGTGGGAATAACTGCTGATGCTATAATTACGGTGTAATATCAAAAGCTCTACTCTAATTCCGGAACTGCTTCAGGGTCTCTGAATATTTAATTAAACAATCCTCTTATAGTTCGAAACAAGAGTTCAAGTTTCAGAGGAAAAAATCTTAACCAACAAAAATTTATCATGAACCGAACAACCTGAGAATATTGATTAGCATTTTCAAGAAAAACTTTTGAAGGTCTACCAAAAGTTGAGATTATTGAAACAAACATGCGTGGAATAGATTTATTATTGGAGCAAATGAAATATCATTTTTTTGGAGATGTGTAATTGTTGTATATGTTGTAACGGGTGTTTTTTTAGAGGTTTAGAACTTTGAGTTGCATTACTGTTGAATATGGCTACCGATTTAACAGCTGAGAAGTGATTTATTCTCAATTTGGTTTAGCAATTCATCAAGAATAGACTCACGCCTGAACAACGCTTGCAAATAGTGCAATTTTATTTCGAAAATAATGGTTCTGTGCGGAATACGTATCGCGAACTACGTCCATTTTATCGTCGACAAAATCGTCTATCAGAGCAGTTAATTCGATTAACCATGGAACATTTTCGCAGCACGTTTACTCTTATTGATAACTCGCATCCCCAGAGACGCCGTACAGAAGAAGCTATTGCTAATGTAGAGCGTAGCATTGAAGAAGATCCGAATGAGTCCATCCGCCATCGAGCACAGGAATTGGATCTGTGTCCATCGACTTTATGGAAGATTTTGCGGAAGGATCTTGGTTTGCGTGCTTACAAAATCCAACTCGTGCAAGAGTTGATTTTGTAAGTAATTCGCAAGTCAAACGATCATCAAGCAAGGCGTAGATTCGTCGAATGTGCCCAAAACGAGATTGCCATTGTTTCCGATTTTCATAAGCGAATTTTGTTTAGCGATGAAGCGTATTTCTGGTTGAATGGCTACGTCAACAAACAAAACTGCCGCATTTGGAGTGAAGATAATCCTCAAGTGTATGACAAAACACCGTTAAATCCAGAAAAACTGACTGTTTGGTGCGCTTTATGGGCTGGTGGGATCATTGGTCCGTACTTTTTCGAAAACGATGATGGCCATAGCGTTAATGGTGATCGGTATAGAGCCATGATTATTAACTTTTTCATTCCTGAATTGAACAACCATGATGTCCAGGAGCTGTGGTTTCAACAAGACGGCGAAACATGTCACACAGCTCGTGCCACAATCGATTGATTGAAAGACACGTCTGGTGACCGCCTAATTTCACGTTGTGGACCTGTGAATTGGCCTCCAAGATCCTGTGATTTAACACCGCTAGACTACTTTCTGTGGGGCTATGTGAAGTCATCGGTCTATGCGGATAAGCCACAAACGTTGGACCATTTGGACAAAATTCGCCGTGTTATTGCCGATATACGGCCACAAATGTTGGAAAAAGTCATTGAGAATTGGACGTACAGATTGGACTTCATCCGAGCCAGCCGTGGCGGTCATATGCCAGAAATCATATTTAAAATGTAATGCCACAAGATTATCTTTCGAATAAAAAAAATTCTTGTCAGTCGAATGATCCATCGTTGTTTTATTGCAATTTAATGTTCTATACCTCTAAAAAAATACCCTTCATATGACTAAAATGAAAAGGAATGATGACTATCCTCCATTAGGAGAGCGAGTCAGCTTGAATTCCCAGTTTCTAGGGCTTTTGTTTCAACTTTTTTGCCTCCCAAAAGCACTTCATCCTCGCAAAATGCTGCTTCTTTGTTCATCTGTCCATTTTTTCTAGGCTGGAATGATAATTTTTGCTAAGACTTTTATTGCGACACTCCGAGCGATCTTCGAGTTTTTTTATATTGATCTGCTGTAGATCCTATTGTAGCTACTATGTGCCGCATTTACTGTGTGTTATTATTTCGAATAGTTTCTTCGATATTCTGGACTGTTTCATTATGTATAAATTTGCATAAAACTTTGCTCGTCGTTTTCTGATTTATGCTGTTATTGATAAATTTTGTTCTGAGGTCATCTCATTCAAATGATTCTATTGATCGTAAATTTATCTGACAATTTTTCGTTCTTGTTTTTCTATTTCTCTAATTTTCGACTGACCGTCAATAACCATTGTTTCAGCTGCGTAGATTGCTTCTGGAAGAATCGTTGTGTTATAATGCCTTAATTTTGCGCCTGTCCTAACGCACTTTTTATTATATTCCGGTTATAAATTCATTAATTCCTATATTGGATTCTGATTACGAATATTGGTAATAATATTTTTTTTGATTGTTAGATATATCTTACACCTTTATAAATTGTGAGTGCACTTTTAACCGGTAAGTGTTTCGAACTATCGATTATTTTTCTCTTCAGCAGACATCTGTCTTCTGATTATCAAAGCTACGTTATGTTCCGAAATTCTTATTTGAAAACTTCTAAACGTTCTACCAATATAAAACTTATCACAACTACCACAGTTAATTTTATAAACACCTGATTTTTTATTTTTGTTGACCTTAGATTTGTTATTTTTGATATGTTTTCCTAAGTTATTTCCAGTATGGCAAGCAATGTTGATGTTATACTTAAAACGAAGAGATTTGAGTTTTTCACTGGACCGATGTATGTAAGACTGTTATAGTTGATATTGTTTTTGACTAGGGGATAAACCAGACCAATCATCTTTTGAAGTTTTTCTTTAATATCATATTATCTATTATTTCAGGATTATAATTATTATTTTTGTGTTGAAATGGATGCATGGAAGTATTATGTATAATACTATCTGTATGTGATGGTTTATGGAAAATTGAAAAACTATGTTTGTTATCCAGTTTGATTATTTTAAGATCTAAAAAATTAATAGAGTTTTCTTTCTCAAGTTCCAAAGTGAATGTAATTTTAGGGTGTAACGAATTAATGAATGTGTGAAAAGTGTCGAGTTGCCGAAGAGTACCAGTGAAACAACAGATAAAATCATCTACATATCTATACCAATAAATTGACTACTAATGGCGTGACAATGAATTAGTTTTTCCAAATCATCCATGAATATTTCAGCCAACAAGGGACTAAGTGGATTTCCCATAATTATATCCCTGTTTTCTCTGTATTCATAATTTAAGATTACCTATTGTATGTATTCGAGAAATTGTCATTAGTCTGCACGTAGCATTTGAAAAAGGTGAATCTCATCGAAACGTACGTCATGCAGTATTCTTTTTAATATATGTGTAAATCAGTTTAACAATTGTTTTATTATGTTTATCGATTTACATCAATTATCGGCCTCATCAATTATTAATTCATAAGTAAAAGTTTTGATTAATAGAATCATGGATGATAAATCATTTATATAGTGAAACAAGAAATTGTGGAATTCGAAAGAACGTAATTAATTGATACATTTTGAGAATTTCAAAAATATTACGTATATTGTCTACTAAACATATTGTTTCGCTAGATATTACTTTCATCATATGGATGAACACTGATGAAGGTATGTATACCGAAACAATATTGTAGTGTACAATTTATATAATATTTTCGAAATTCTTAAATTGTGTTTAATTTATTAATCGTTTGTTATGGAATTTCAACACCTATCTTTCTCCTCAATCAATTATAGAAAGAATATTTACTCACCGAATAAGAGAAAGAAATTACAGAGTTTTCTACCTCAGATCCTAATTTTCAGGAACTTCCTTTCTATCATTAATTGTTACCGAAACAGAAACTTTTCTATATATTAACTCATTTGTTCGGCGTGAGAAGTCTACTCAAATTGACCACAACTGACTTCCTAAAATACACATTTCGCTTAGACCAAACTTTTATAGGGAAGTTAGAGAAACACGGGCGCAGAAAATAAAGTTTCAATTTATAGAGTTGGTTGAAGTTCGCGTTCTACACTCGTCCCTTGCGACGGTAAAAAAGTTAATTAGGTTTTTCAAACTTGGGAACGAAGTTCTACGAATGAAATTTGTGGTATGTACTGAGAAATTGTCCTACCTTGTTCTATCTAACAATATCCATTAGGATAATTTGTGATATCAATATTTCACTATCGTTTATCGAGAAGCATCGTTCAAGGTAATGTAAATATACCGGCAAAGCGATTCTGTTGAAATGTTTTCGATATTCATCATCTATAATAAAAAAATGAATCGCAAAATATGTTGGTAAGCGCATAACTCAACAACGCCTGGACCGATTTTGTCAATTATTTCTTTAAAATGTTCGTCGAAGTCCAAGGATGGTTTTTACGGCAGGAAAATTCGAATAATTCCCAGGAAAACCCTAAAAACAGCACATTTCTTTTTCCATACAAAAGTTTTCTAACTAAAATGTAGAGTCAACCGCTGGACCGATTTCACGACATTTTTTATTGTGTTTGTTTTTATCAGGGAAAAAAAATTTTAAATTGCGTGAAAACTTGAAAAATGTAAGAACACTTAATTGATAATATAAGTAAGAAATAATTATTAATTCTCAAAAAGAGGATATAAAAAACTGAATATCTTATCACACATTTCGGTTAGTTCAGAGCTATCCCGACTAATGTTCGGTAAGTTTAAATAGACTAAAATACAAGTTACTAACACAGCACGTGGTATATTTAATTATGAAGAAGAATAAGTAGCTTTCTTCAATTTACAGTTGAAATTTCGTTTTTGAAAATGATAGCTATTAGATGTGCAAACTTAAATCGCAGAACTCGCAATGCAGCAAGTCAAAGATATAAAAGAGCAAGTCAAACTGACGAGCAACGCAAAGCTCGGTATGAAGTTGAACGGAAACGATGGAATCGAAATTAACAATATGAAAAGGTTGCGCTTGACTCCTATCGACCTGCATTCAATTATAACGTTGAAATAGATTACAAGTTCACAGCAAATCGTTGCTATTGGACCAATGAACGTTGAGTGTCAATATTGCAAGGCAAAGTTTAATTGTTATTGATAAGAAAATACTACCAATGATGCGACAAAATATTGCGAGAAGAGTAAATTCAAATAGACGCTATTGGCACAGCCACCAGAACCACTATTCATTGGTATCCGGGAATGGACTGAATTCTGAAAATTTTTTGACTTATTTCGAGCAAATATCTCATATAATAATTAATGATGAGATATATGAGACAAGTACTTGATAGGAAATTAGGAACATGCCGCTCAACTATAGAATTGACAGGTTAATAACTTTCAATACATCAAACGTGTTAATATAGGAATTTTTTGATAATTCGACTGATTTGAAATAACAGGAAGTATTGCAGTCCCTACGTAAGTGGGTAAGTCCCTGGCTCCATATGGGATAAATATTAAAAACAAGATGGTGCAGCACAAATACTAGAATATGTCATTACGGCTTTTTGAAAAATATTCAGATAAAAATGAATGGGCGTACAAAATTCGCCAGGTCAGCTAGTTTTAAATATTTTTCAGGTTTGAAACAAATATATATATTGCTTAGTGATATCTGAATATTATACCTCTAAAATCTATGTTAATAAAGTTTCTATAACATATGGAATCTGGCATCCTATTTACACTTGTCATCAACGACATCTTGAGGCCATTCAGAAAAGGTTCTTGAAATTCTTAGTTGGAGGGAGGATAAAGTTTATTCACAGAGAGGAGTCATAACTAATTTTTGAGTGGATTTAGTTTAATCTCATTGCAGAGCAGGAGAGAAATTTTATCACTAAACTTTTGTACAAATTATAGCACAACAGTACTGATTGTCCTCCTCTCTTTCCGCTTTGAAATTTCGTGTTCCAAGGCAAAATTCTCGTACTACAGATTTATTCCACCTAGAGACTTCAAGGATCAACTCGCTAATACAATCCTCCATTTAGTTTATGGAGTCTACATTCAATAGAAATGCTAATAATATTCACATTCACTTTGACTTTATAGAAGTTATTATTAGGAATTATGTGAGCGAAGGAAATTGACTAAAATGAATTGATTTAGATTGAGTTCTTTGTAATATTTCATTAAATTCTATTATTTAGTTATTAGTTACGTTTTCAGTTTTTTTTAGATCAGATTGAGCTCTGTTATATTTCTTTCATTTTATTTATTTACTTCAAATTCCGTAATATTGTATACTCTTGATAATGGGTTAACCACCCGAAACATATGTACAGTTTTTGATATATTCAGTGAAACCTAAAACAAGTGTGTTAATTTTTATTTTTATAGTTTTTTCCCATCCCATGATTGATCAACGTCAAAATTTGTTGATTGTTTCGATTTATCATAATCGTGTTCATGTTTGTTTATCAGTAGCAAATATTTCGTCTACTTTTCTGTTAGATAAAAAACACTAAGGTATTTTCTAGTTGTTTTGTTTCACAATTTGAACCATGCACATGGATTTTCCTTTTGTTATTTCAATAATAATATATACAATAAAATTATTCATAATAAATGCAATAATTTGAACATAGTACATTCAAATCAATGCTCTCAGTGCATAATATTTTTAAAATATCATTTTACAGTTTTTGCACTCTTCTGTGCAATGTTTCAACAAGATTGTAAGATTTTTTATTTTATTGTATTGATATAATTTTCCTAATATGTAGTATACAGTATATTTTGAAGACAAAGAAATATTATTATTTTTAAATTACACTATGTGACACTAATTGAATCCAATTGTAAAGTCTCAAGTTGAACAGAACACCCAATATTTTTGATCTTAATGAGAGGTAATAAGATATACTTGTCTACATATCACTAACTGAATAATTCTTTATTCGACTAGTTTCGCCTTTTAAGGCATCATCAAGAATGATAATAATCATAATAACCATTCTTTATAATGCTGTAAAAAGCGAAACTAGTAGAATAAAGAATTGAATATAAACTTAAATTCAAACACTTGAACTTTTGATTTACACTTTATTAACGACATAGCATGACGCGTTTCGTCGTTACAAACGACTTCTTCAGATACTAACAGAATAAACTCAATAGGTTCAAGTGTTTGAATTTAAGTTTTTATTTAATTATAATGGATTTACATCAAGTAAACGCCAACACTATTAAATACCTATTTAAAAGAAGCTGATAACAGCTTTTCGGCACGATGGTACTTTAAGCTGTTTATTAAAAGTGTTATCAATACGCAGAATACATGTTTTTTAACAACATGTCTGAAGAAAGAAGTGTTCCCCAAATACATCAAACTAAGAACAGATAACACCAGTAGTTCGGTAAGTATAGGGGCCATACAAGGAATGAAAAAGTCAATAAAGTGTAAATCATAAGTTCAAGTGTTTGAATTTAAGTTTATATTCAATTATAATGGTTTTACATCAAGTAAACGCCAACACTATGAAAAAAATAAAAAAAAATTAATAAAGAATTGTTCAGTTAGTGATTTTTAGACAAGTATATAATATTAGTCTCTCATTTAAATATGAACCATAATAGAGTTGATTCATGGTCCATTGGACTTCTTATTATAGTTAAAAAAGAAGATTATTTTTCGATACAATAATGTTTGGGTATACCACACTGGGTGGATGAAAACCTTTCATCTACCCTGTTTTTCGCATAACTTTCCTAGATTTTCCTAGAATTCAATACCCTATTACCATTAACCCTGAAACTAAGAAAATACTGTAACCTATTACTCTAGTTTTCTTCTACCTAGCGGACACATGAAACCGCAGTTAGCGGACAATATATACATAACTTTCGTAAATTGTTGATTCCTTGTTTTCAATCCACCATTTTGGCATCTTCCATCCCACGTGTTGTTTGACCAGAACTCATTTTATTTTTATTATATCACATTATATTGACGTAATTTTCATAATATGTAGAACATAGTATATTTTGAAGAGAGAGAATTGTTAATATTTTTATATTACACTATATTTAATCCACTGTAATCCACTACAATTTAATCCAATTGTAAAGTTTCAAGTTGAACAAAAAACACAATACTTTTTGTCAT
This sequence comes from Henosepilachna vigintioctopunctata, assembly GCA_030704895.1. NCBI lineage: Eukaryota > Metazoa > Arthropoda > Insecta > Coleoptera > Coccinellidae > Henosepilachna > Henosepilachna vigintioctopunctata. The sequence continues at coordinate 5,771,988 of JARQZJ010000002.1, read as the reverse complement.
AGTTAAAAACGAAATATATTCAGTAACCTATTTTAAATTTCAGATCAATGCAGTATAGCTAATTCTTCAGAATGTTAAGGTACTTTTAGCTCAGAGTCATGATGAATTATAACCCCGAATACTTATATTCTAATTACTGTGTTTCGTCCATAATGATAAACTAGGTCAAACCAGTAGAGAAACTTTATACCTTTCGGTCTTTGAGAAGCAGGTATATAATCACCGAAATTTAAACATATAAAAACAGGCTACCACATCTAGTTCCCAAAAGGCCAAGTATGTTAAATAAGTTACGAGTAATAATGTAATTATGGAATCCGGTGTAGACATAATCACAAAGTATAATATCCGGATTGTACAGAAGCATCATAATAATAATGTACCCGTCTTAAATTGAACATAAAAATAATGGTTGATTCCATTTTGCATTCATTTCGGGAGTTTTATTCAAATTTTATCTATTCGCTTGTAAATATATTCGTTCAAATTATTGTCTTCAAGACACACAAAACTGTTTCGGGATAATGTATTCTTTGAAAATTACTTTTAATTTCAATTTATTTAAATTTTCACCCATACGCTTTTTTGAACTAATTCGGACGTGAAATTGGAGCTGAATGTTTTTTCAACAATTACGCACAATTTGAATAATAAGTCGATATTTTCAACCATTTCAGGAGGCGTGTCAATGAACCTATTCCTTCAGTAACATAGAAGAATATATCTTTGTGTTTTATCACGATATTTATTAATTTCTGACTGGATTTACTACATTTTCAAGCACATGAATAACGAAATCGGGATCATTTGAAAAGAAATACAGAGTTAATGTTACATTCAAACTATCGATAAAATCGATGGTATTGATCGTTGATTATTAGGAATGAATTTCAGAAAAATCAACTAGTGAACAATAGAATTTCGGTTGAAACTAAATGGAATTTAAATTTTTGAAATTGCATACGAATAATGCATAAAGAATTAAGAAAGGAACGAATGAAAGATAAATATTGTATATGTTTACCTTGAAATGAATCTATATAAAAACGTCGGTAAAGTTTTAAATGAACAAAGCGATCTACTGTATAACATTTTTTCGTTGTCAGCTTATCGTCTCTGGTTTACTAGTTTTTAATAAGAATAATAAGAGATAATATTCTTGTGTTCTTGTTGTTTTAATAATTTTAACACACAAATCATGCAGTTTGTAACCTCAATTTAATACACTACAGTATTGAAGGGATCAAGTGATACGTAAGCACAATAGGGGTGGGGGCTCTGATGTGCTAATTTTTGACATCTTGACATGATTCCTAAGCCTATTTTCTGATTTACATAACTACTATTCCTGAATCAATGAAAAAGAAAAAATCATTGAAAAAAAAATGCATATAGCAACCTAATCAGATAAGGAAGGATAAAAGCTTTGTTTATTTTTGCTGAAGGGTGAATGGGGGTTAAATAACGGCTGATTTTTTAAGACTTAAGTTTCTCAGGTTGGCGGCATTGGTTGGTAATGGCATCCGAACGTCATCTGTTGTTAAAGTGAAAAGTTTTCAGTATACTCTGCCATTTCATCATGGAAAGACTTACAAAGAAGCAAAGATTGCAAATTGTTGTTTAATATCAAAATTCGTGCTCTGTGAAAAATGTGTATCGTTTGTTACTACAATATTATGGTCGTCATAATCAACCTGGTGAATCAACAATTCGTGCTGTTATCACCAAATTTCGCACCAAGTTTACTTTGTTGGGCATTAAACCATTGTCTCGCATGCGTACAGTGCGTACTGAAGAGAATATTGCAGACGTAGCGTATAGTGTTAATCAGGATCGTGAAATGTCAATTCGTCCACGTTCTCAGCAATTGGGCATGTGTTACCCAACCACATGGAAAATTTTACGTGTTGATTTGGGTTTGACAGCCTATAAAATTCACCTTCTGCAAGAATTGTAGCCGAATTACCCACCACAACGTCTAATTTTTGGTATGGGCCTTAGAACAGCTCAATGAAAATCCGTTGTTTTATCGAAAAATTGTGTTCAGCGATGAGGCTCATTTCTGGCTTAACGGATATGTAAATAAACAAAACTGTCGCATCTGGAGTGATGAACAGTCACATGCCATAAAAGAATTACCGATGCATCCCGAAAAAACGATAGTTTGGTGTGGTTTATGGGCTGGTGGCATCATCGGTCCATTTTTCTTCAAAGACGACCGTGGAAGAAACGTTACCGTCAACGAACTTGGTGGACATGTGGTTTCATCAAGACGGTGCCACATGCCACATAGCTCGTGAAACAATGGACATGTTGAAGGATGAATTTGGTGAGCAGCTATCTCCCGAAATGGCACTGTGAATTGGCCGCCAAGATCATGCGATTTGACGCCTCTGGATTATTTCTTGTGGGGTTATCTAAAGTCGTTAGTGTATGTGGACAAGCCGAACACGACTGAAGCCTTACAGGATAACATAACACGCGTAATTTGTGGGATACAGGCCGAAATGCTCGAAAATGTGACGCAAAATTGGACCTGACGAATGGACAATTTGATACGGAGCCGCAGACAACATTTACAAGAAGTTATCTTTAAAATGTTAATGGCAAAGGACAATTTATCAATTTCAATAATAATTTTGAATATATGATGGAAATTGAGTGTTTTATTCGATTTTAAAAAATTTACGTTTAAAAAATCACCAATTAATTGTAAAAAATCTGCTTACGTAATACTTGCGTAACTACTATCTCACACGAAACGTGTTAGAAAACTTCAATATCAATATAATTTAAAACAATACTAATAATAATAACGGAATGAAAATAATAGAATATATATATATAATATATATACTAATAATATATATATATAATGAAATATAATATAATATATATAAGACTATGGACTGTGTTTCCTTAGTTCGAGTGTTACCTTTAAAGCCTTCCTGATTATTCAAAGTGTAGGGTATTTTGCAGAAATCGATCCGATATTAGTCTTAGCCGAATTTGAGTGTATTCGCCGCATACGCAGACAATACTGTCTCACGAGGGCCCTTGAGGATGATTGCGGTACAGCCTCTGATCAGAACGTGAAAGATCCCACAGACCGTCAACCAGAACCGGATTAGCATTGGTAATTGATGACCAGCAGGGTTTCGTAAAGCACAACTCGAATTCCATTTCGGTTTTAATGGTCGATTCACCTTCATCGGCACAGTTACAACCCCAATTAACCCAAAGCTTAACCTTGGATAACGAAATTGGAAAACTTATTATTATATTTCTATTCATAGAATAAATATTCGAAGTTATGGAAATGCTTAATGTTTATCGGGCTTTCAGTCTCTATGATTTCAATTATTCTCTTTGATTGAATATTGGGTCTGCTTGTTCTTTCAAGGTTGGAAAGATATCTACTTATGTAACGGGTGTTTTTTTAGAGGTATAGAACTTTAAGTTGACATTACTGTTGAAGATGGCGACCGATTTAACAGCTGAGAAGTGATTTATTCTCAGTTTGGTTTGGCAATTCATCATGAATAGACTCACGTCTGAACAACGCTTGCAACTTGCAATTTATTTCGAGAATAATGGTTCTGTGCGGAATACGTATCGCGCACTACGTCCATTTTATCGTCGACAAAATCGTCCATCAGAGCAGTTAATTAACTCGCATCCCCAGAGACGCCGCACGGTGCTTACAGAAGAAGCTATTGCTACTGTTGAGCGTAGCATTGAGGAATACCCGAATGAGTCCATCCGTGATCGAGCACAGGAATTGGATCTGTGTCCATCCACTTTATGGAAGATTTTGCGGGAGGATCTTGGTTTGCGTGCTTACAAAATCCAACTCGTGCAAGAATTGAAGCCAAACGATCATCAAGCAAGGCGTAGATTCGTCGAATGGGCCCAAAACGAGATTGCCGTTGTTCCCGATTTTCATAAGCGAATTTTGTTTAGCGATGAAGCGCACTTCTGGTTGAATGGCTACGTCAATAAACAAAACTGCCGCATTTGGAGTGAAAATAATCCTCAAGTGTATGTCAAAACACTGTTACATCCATAAAAACTGACTGTTTGGTGCGCTTTATGGGATGGTGGAATCATTGGTCCGTACTTCTTCAGAAAACGATGATGGCCAGAACGTTACAGTCAATGGTGATCGGTATAGAGCCATGATTACTAACTTTTTCATTCCTGAATTGAACAACCATGATGTTCAGGAGCTGTGGTTTCAACAAGACGGCGCAACATCTCACACAGCTCGTGCCACAATCGATTCATTGAAAGACACGTATAGTGACCGCCTAATTTCACGTTTTGGACCTGTGAATTGGCCTCCAAGATCTTGTGATTTAACACCGCTAGACTACTTTCTGTGGGGCTATGTAAAGTCATTGATCTATGCGGATAAGCCACAAACGCTTGACCATTTGGAAGACAATATTCGCCGTGTTATTGCCGATATACGGTCACAAATGTTGGAAAAAGTCATCAAAAATTGGACGTCCAGATTGGACTACATCCGAGCCAGCCGTGGCGGTCGTATGCCAGAAATCATATTTAAAATGTAATGCCACAAGATTATCTTTCGAATAAAAAAAAATTCTTGTCAATTGAATGATCCATCGTTGTTTTATTGCAATTTAAAGTTCTATACCTCTAAAAAAACACCCTAGGAGACTTAGAGATCCAGGAAGGTAGGTCTCGTTGAGTTTTGAAAGTATTTGAAAAAAGGTAGTTATCGTTTGAGAATTAATTCTATTTGAGAGTTTGTTACTGAGTTTGATAAAATTTTAGACCAAATAGGGTTTGAGTTTGAACTTTCTGCAGCATATTTAGTGGTCCGGTTCTGTACCGAATGCTACCAACACCAACCATCTAAGCAGATTGTTATTTCCAGGAGGAAAGTTTGAGGGGGAAGAGAGGCAATTTTTGTATTTACCTTCCAGCTATTGTACGATATTTCTTTTGATGCGGAGATTCGGATATTTTCGATTAAAAAAGTCCGCAATTCTCCTGGCGCTCGAGTGGAATTAAAAGATTTATTTTGGCGTGCTTTCAGGATTTGCTTAAATATGGGTAAACATACCGTTCTCAAAGAAAAAAACGAAAATTGGACCAGAAAGTTTCATTGTATTTATTCATGACAAGAGATGTTGATAAATTCTGCATGCTCTTCCCGTTTTCCTGATGAATATGAAAGCTATCCGTTGGCATTAGTTATTTCAGTTTCTGTTTTTCATGTGATATTCCGTTTCTATTTCCATTCATTTTCGCTAAAATACATATTTGAAATTCCTACATTTTGCTTCTTGAGTTTTCAAGTTCATTCGTTAATCAGGATACATTATAAGCTTCAAAATGTTCAAAACATTTAATTTTTATGAGATTGTTTATTACTTGAAATATATCTTGAGATTTAGATGCATATATACTATCGCAATGAGTTGACAAAAGTTTATTTTCTGAAAAATATTCAACGAAACATTCAGAAAACATGGTAGTAATTTTCTAGTTATTTTTAGTTGATGAAAGTTTATTTCTAGCTATTATTACATGAATAAAGTTTATTTTCTGAAAAAATATTCATTGAATATAACTTAAATTCAAACACTTGAACTTATGATTTACACTTTATTGACTACATAGCATGACGCGTTTCGTCGTTAAAACGACTTCTTCAGATGCTTACAGAATAATTAAAAATGTATTATTCTGTAAGCATCTGAAGAAGTCGTTTGTAACGACGAAACGCGTCATGCTATGTAGTCAATAAAGTGTAAATCATAAGTTCAAGTGTTTGCATTTAAGTTATATTCAATTATAATGGATTTACATCAAGTAAACGCCAACACTATTAAATAAAAAAAATATTCAACCAAACATTCAGAAAACATAGTACTAATTTTCTAGTTATTTTTAGTTGATGAAAGTTTATTTCTAGCTATTATCATATAAATATAGTTTATTTTCTGAAAAAATATTCAACCAAACATTCAAAAAACATGGTAGTAATTTTCTAGTTATTTTTAGTTGCTCAAAGTTTATTTCTAGTTATTATTATTATCCTCCTATCTTGTCCGCTTTGAAATTTCGTGTTCCTAGGCAAAATTCTCGTAATACAGAATTATTCCACATTGAGACACCGAGCACCAACCCCTTAATACAATCTCCCATTTGGTTTATGGAGTCTACGTTCAATAGAGTTCACAATAATTGTGACATTCTCTTTGACTCCATAGACTTTAATATCAGGAGTTATGTGAACAACGTTATATATATTATAATATCACAAAGTTATTTGTAATATTTCATTGAATGCTATAATGTAGTTATAAGTTACTATTTTTTTTAGTTGAATATAACTTAAATTCAAACACTTGAACTTATGATTTACACTTTATTGACTACATAGCATGACGCGTTTCGTCGTTACAAACGACTTCTTCAGATGCTTACAGAATAATAACAACATTTTGAAAAATACAGGTATATATATCAGGGAATTTTGGTGTTCTATGGTTTTGGTTTTACCTAAGATATTCCATTCTGAGAATAATTTCTATTACCTGAAAAGGTTTAACAAGGGTGAATTGTTTAATTCTATCTGTTCATTGAGCAAGTTTCCAGAATTTTTAAGCCGATTTATTTCCACTACTTCCCAATAATCTAATTGACTACTTCTCTCTATATTGTGTAGAATTTTGAAATTCGTATCAAAAGTATGGTTTTCTGTTAATAAATGGTTAGCATAATTCGAATTACTTTTATTAGGGCGAAGCTATATTTATGTTCCTGTATTCTAGTACCGAAATTTCTACTAGTTTTACCTATATATATACCGGGACATGTTCCACAATTCAATTGTAAAACACCTGATTTGTCTTCTCTTTTAATTTTATTTTTATTGTTCTTAATGTGTCTCGATAAATTGTTGTTCGTTTTAAATGAAATATTAAAATTATGTTTACTTAAAAAGGTTTTGACTTTTTGACTGACGTTTCCAAAGTATGTTAAACTGTTATATTTACGATTTCTATCCGGCTGATAAGGAAATACTAATCGTAGAGCTTTTCGATAGAGTTTTTTGTCCAGAATTTTTGACACGACTTCGCTTTCATAATTATTATTAACCGCAATCTGTTTAATGATATTCAATTCTTTATTGAAATTTTCTGCCGATAAAGGTATATTGGTTAATCTGTGTATCATACTTTGAAACGCTGCCATTTTATGTGGATATGTGGATATCCACATATCATTACGCGAACGATATTATCAATGAAAATATATCACTACATCAAAGGTTCAGGTTATAAATCATTCAAACATTTAATCGAACAGTTCTCATAAACAAATTTATTTTCATTCCTAACTTTGGGATACAGAAAAACAGACAAAAACTGACTGTCTTATGTGCGTTAGTTATTTTGTGATGCATCTATTCATCCTGAAAGGAGTTCATAGCCTAGAAAACATTTTCTATTGGATTAGTTGTCCGAAAATTGTCTTGAGTGCTCTAAAATTTGTTGGAATTACACAATCTTATTTTTTAAATATCTTTTGCCAAGAATTAATTTACATAGGTCGACATTATTTCTTTTTGATAATTTCAAATGAAAAAAATCAATTCATATTCATTTGTTGATTGAAAACAGAAAAAATATTATGATGGTTTGCTATTCGCTTTAAAGGAAAGCTTTTTCTTCAGAAAAAAATTGTGGAATCAAAATACTCGAGAGGGGAAGAACACGTCAAATAAAACAAATCCACAATATTTATGTTCCCCAATCCAATCCATTTATATGGGGCAATGATCTATATATGTTGTCTGACTGTATAGGTACCGACAGCCTATGAGTATGAAACATAATTTGTCGAAAGATATATGTCCTGGAGCCAGACAAATCGATATGAACAAGCGAAACAGTTACACATAACTGCAACTGACGTTATACCGATGAAAGTCGAAATGTACCCAATGAAATATTTCGCACCACAATTCTAATAACTTCAACACTCCTCTCCCATTGAGAGATTTATTGGTACGGTTTATTAGAACTGTTGAACGTTGCTAGTTCGACGCACTATATATTTGTTAGAGGCCAATTTAACATGAGTATTAATGTACTCGCATAATGAAAGTATAGATCAAAGACAGTTATTTGGAGAAAGAGTCACTCAAAGGGTTTTCCAAGAGTTTTTAGAATAGGTGATTTTGTGGATTTCGCTGCGATCTTTCTATATTTCAGCTTTGATGCCCATTGGTGACTAGACAAAAAATTCTGGGAGTGGCCAATTTAGCGGGTATAGTATCAAATTTTATAATCAGGAACCTGTAAATCATTAAAATAACCAGAACAATTTTCAGATCCTTATATTAATCAAAATTGTCTTTAGAATGAGATCACATTCTCGAAACGTTTGTGACAAAATGCTGAAAAATACACCAAAACATAATACCGTAATATTTCGGGTATAATTTTCGTACATGGTCTCTAAATATTTCAACCAAATGAATAACGAATACAAAATGATGAATTTATTGAATTTCAAAACACAAATGAAAAAGTTATTGTTAGATAAACAGAAAAAAAGGAAAGCAAAACATTTTTAGCAATGATAAACTTTTATCTTTGCTTTCTATGCACATAGAACTTGCTCTATCAACCCTATAGAAAATCTATGGGGTTAATACTAAGAATGTCAATATTAACCATTTTGAAATGTTTTTCCGTAGTTTATGAGCTGCTTCTAATAATTTCTCAATAATTGAGGAACCACTCTAATGAGTTGCCATTCAATAAAGTTTGTATTAGTATTACTATTATTATTAATCAAAAGCTTGACAAATATAGACTTTCAAGGAAGAAATCTTCAATTTCTCAACCTGAATTGTAAAGATTATCAAATGAGGTTTTACATCTCCCCAATAATTATTGAAGAATAATCCTTAATTAAGGAGAATGAGATATAAATCATTAATTACAGTGGTAAAAATAATATTAATTTGAAATTTATTTTATTAATTTATCTAAAAAGTTAACTTTACAACTTAAAAGAAAAAATGTGAATTGTACTTTTGAAGGGGCTGAACCAATCCCAAGCTCACAGCCCCCTTTAGACGACAGTGTTGACTCCTCGTGTCTCTGCTACATGTACTGCCAGTAAAAATGGCTCCCAAGAGTAGTATTTTGGCTAAATCGCCCCTCTAACTCATTCTACAACAAAAAAATGAATATACAAAATTAAAGTAGATAATATTTCTTGCAACAAATGTAATTGTTTTGTCGTTTTGATGAAATATGTAGATAATAATATACCTGATATTTGGTAAATATGCGACAGAATTTCAACAGAATTAATTCTACAAATCGATTCGGGCTGCAAAGCATTTGTGAAGAGTTCACTTTGCAATGTCTTCGATTTTATGCCTCAATTTCTGACAAACTAGTAATCGGAGATACCCAGAACAATTTTTCAAGATTTCACTATTAAAAATTTTTCTTACAATTACTGTGAAGTTAGTCCGAAAATACATTTGTTTTCTGAATTAAAAAATAATATATTGTATGTAGGGTACAAGTCAAAACAAAAAAATTTTATTTCTGTAATTATCATTGCATAAACTCTGATTGTAAGTAGTTTTATATTTTTCACATATTCAATTTGATCATTGTAGCCATTACTTTGTAGCTTGTTTTTCTCCTGAAGACGACACAAAAATTGTTGAAATGTCGAGAACTGTTATGAATAAATAAGTTTTCAAACATTCACGTTACCTAAATTATATACAAGTATCGCACGGTACAGAAATTCGTATTTATTATAGATATATATATATATATATATATATATATATATATATATATATATATATATATATATATATATATATATATTATGTAAAGATAGAATATATTATTTAATTTGAGGCATAGAAAAATGCTTCAGAGGAACACAATCCTGTCATAAAAGAATGTTTTGCGCAAGGCATTTCCGATGCTTTTCCGCCCCACTGATGTTTACCCTTAGGGCACCCAACTCCAGATACAGCTCTGTGAGCAAAAGGGAATAACTAGCTGCACAGATGGTTGAATTGCTAGTACGGAATTAGCGTACTGACCCTCAGTTAACACCTTTGATTTATTAACGTGATGTATCCTTTCCTCTTCCATTAAAATAAATATTAGATGGCGCTACTAGATGTTCTATTACTCATTAAATCATAGGTTCCCAAACGTTTTCACAATCGAGAAATTACTTGCTGCCCTTGTGTTATTACCATAAAGCATTTAAATGAATATTTATTTATTCATTTATTTCTTTTTGAGAATTTTCTTTCTGTCAATATTTGAACCCAAAATTCGTATTCTCAGTGAATGAAAGAAATGAAAAAATAATGTTGTTTAAGCATTTCGTACAAATTGAAGCCTTGTCAATTTTGTTTTTTATTTGAATTTACCCGCATCAATCACGGAGGGTTATTAGCGGTGGTACAATCAGAGTCACATACAAAACAAATCAATGATAAACAACAGAGGTTAAACGGATTTAAACAGATTTAAATGTTTCGAAAACGTGATGGTGTTTTTTCATTTGACAGTCAATGACGTTTTCAAGTCAGTGTTCAGATCTTGAGATCTTAGTCTTCACAAACACAGAGAATATGATACACTGTTAGAGGGACTTGACACCTCTCACACAAAGAAGGAGGAGCTTTTTCAAATATGTAGCCGTTGGTTAATTTCGTGTGGCCGATTCGTAAGCGCGTTAACTTCACTTGGTCCATACGGTTTGACGGAAGCGGAAGTATATGTCGCACTGAATTCACTATAAGTTTTAATTTATTATTAGTTTGATCCCACTTTCCTTGCCATTTCTTGAAAAGATGCTCTTTGGCTAACAATTTTATGTCAGACGCTGGAGTATGTGAAATTGTTGTAGCATTCCGATCTGATGATGTGTTGATTGCGAGTTGGTCAGCTTCGACGTTACTTTTAATGCCCATATGTGATGGAACCCACATGAATTTTTCGTCTCTGCAAGTTACCTAGTTCCTCTCTGATAGATGTTACAATGGGGTGGTTTGAATAAATATGCTTGATTCCTTGAAGAGCGCTGAATGAGTTAGTTATTATGACGTTTCTATCTCCATTGGAGTTGCATAATTTTAATGCTTCCAATATAGCAAACGTTTCTCCCGTATATATACTTGTCAATTTTTATTTGGCGAAAATTCCTAATATGTTTTTTGAGAAACATATTTTTACTAAACAGATGAAAAATTTATAGTTTTTCTATATCTTTACTCTCCATTGATTCGTCAATTTCGTTCCGAAAAATATTGAAAATGATTTCAAAATCTTGAAAATGTGTTATATACATATTTTCTTCTATGTTTGACCTGCAAATTCTCTTCCAATTATAACTTCTTCTACAACATATTTTCGACTCGCATTTCATCATCGAGTTTCACAGAAAGTTTCCAAAAGAAACTGAAGAAACCTATAGGACATCCCTTAACAGAGATGCTTTGACATTCAAGTATTTCATGGAATACTGAGATATTATAACAGAAAAATATATCTGAACGGGTATAATTCCATAGAAGCTTATTGTTGAGTCCTTTTATTTACAACTGAATGGTTCGTAAAACATCTGTGGAATATAAAATTTCAGCTTTCTTAAAGTTGTAAATTAAGTGAGGGTGAAGTAAATCTCTTATCAAACAATTAAATATTTGTTTTCAACGTCACTTAAATCGTAGTTTAATTGTTCTGTATGGTAGTTCTTGTGGATAAGGCTTAGATTTTATATTAAATTAAATTAAACACTTTTCTTGCTGTTTCCTGATTATATTTCACAATATCATATAGTCAACATGTTTCTTTAAGACTGGTCTTGAAGATGAGCTCACGCTCGAAACATGGTGACTATCTAGTATTGTTAAATGTAATCGGGAAAAATTAAGCCACCTGTTTAATTTAATTTAATATTCATTATATTTCACCAAGAGTTGAGCGAGAATTCAATCTTAGTCGTTACATTTTTTGTCAAATAATAGGTTCAAAAAACATAAAATAAAAAAGACTATACCAAGCTTTACTAAACTCACTTGCTTTTGTGACTTTTGTCAAACAATGAACATAGAAATGTAGAAGAGTTGTATTGAGAAGTAAACACAGAAAGTAGTGATAAAATTTCTTAGGAGAATATCCAATGCTGTGTCAGTTCGTTCTAGATAAGAAAGTATTTCAGGAAGTTTTTGTATTTTTTTTCAGTTCACTTTTATGTCTATGTATATTAATGGCGAATAGAATTTGAATGGATAAATTTTCCTGAATTTCTCTATTCTATTTCTATTGTATGATCTATTCTTATTCGATAATACTCACCAACGTAGTGATACTTGTCCGTGTTTTTACACAAAAATACATATTATTGAAATAATGAATCAATCTGAAAAATAATGCTGTTGTCTTTCCTATAAAATCGCACCCTAATCAGCAACATTTCGGGGACCACTGCATTGCTACGTCACTTGTGAATATCCGAACTCCCCATCGTAAATACTCCGCATTTCCATATTAATTTCATATTAAATGAAACATCTGTTAGAAATGGTACAACGCCCACCGGGAATTAACCTGGAAACTGGCAATAAACAAAACTTGGGATCGGATATTTGATTGAAGTACAAACCCACCTTAGGGCAGGTCAGAAACGCTTTGAACCGAATGAGCACTCGGATGCTGAAAATGGATGATATCAAAGGAAACATACATTTTCGTGGGTCTCCATATATGTAAAACATACTTATAATCCGCTAACAGACCAACCCTCGAAATTTTAGATTAGGAACGTTTATATATATATACCTCTTGTAAACCATAAATACTGTTTTGTTCATAAGGTAATAAATGATAATAACTGATTGTATATATGCTGCTAAAATAGATAACATAATTTATACTCTTTCAGTATTTGCGAGAGATTTTAGGAAAACTGACAACAGTGCTCTATACTCTGGACTTGGAATTCAAAGAGGGTGTATTTCATTATTAGGTTTATTAGATTATTTCATTATACATCTAAACCACCGATCTTACTTCTGACTTTACTATATCATTATATTTACGAATACCTTATTTATTGTCATAAATAGCAAAAATAACAATTTTAGGAGAAATACAGATGTTCATATATATTCGAGAAAAATCAAGCTTCGATTTTAAGTTTCTACGAATTTAAATTCAATTTTCCAAAATTAATGAATAAACAAAAACATTTTCAAAAAGGTCATTCCTTTCAAACCTCAATTTTTCATGAATACGACTCTAAACCTCGTAAATGGGTTGTTCCAATTTTGAAATAAATATAGAAAGATATTTTCAGCGACAAGAAAAGATATCAGATTAAGATGTGAATTTCTTTCGGGTCTTTTTTTAAGAAAAGCTAGTAAAATGATATTTTTCTCAAGTTTTTTACTCATCTACATTTTTTTTGCACATTTTGCTGATAAGTATCAAACTTTTCGAGATAAGAATTAGCCTCGTTTTTTTCACCAATAACAATCAATTCTCGTGTTTTCTTTTCTGCAACTTCCAAACATTAATCAAAAAGGGTATATAAATATGCGTTTCCAGTTAAATTGCTGTAATAATAAAATTAAATTGAGTTGAATTGAAATGAATTAAATTCATTTAAAAAAATAGGTACTATATATTGATGAAGTGGATTCTATAATGAATTTATGTTGTGTCAATAATTTATTAATGGATGGGAAATTTACAAGCACAGCTTAAAATCAATATCAGCCATCGTAATTCGTAATTAAAACGTATCACATCAAACATCTCGTGCAGTGTCATAACTTCTAAAGCTAGTTCATTGAACTCGTCATAGATGGCAGTTCTGGTAAAAAAACTAGTTCTGAGTGTTATTTCTTGTCAACCAACCTGTATACAAAAGGAGATGCATCGAAAGTCCCAGCTTGTCACGCAGGATTTGAAATCGACAAGGAAAACATTTCATCCCATCATATTTCGTTAACCATTTAAAAGTTTCTTGAGGACTTTAAGAAGATTTAACTTACGGATGTCACTCGGAGATTGCTGATATGCTTAAATGGGTAATTTTTTATCTTATTTCAACTGTTGTCCAGTTTTTATCGTGTTCCGTCAGCTTTGCCTTTAATCTGCGTGTCAAGGTGGATTTTTTAATTATTATGTTAATACCCGAACTAATTTGTGCGTCCTGGTTAAGAAGAATTCTTCAGGTGTTTGCGTTTACCTTCTTTTCCGTCAACTCATCATGTTTATCAACTGAATGTTTCACAGCTGCCTTCAAATCAATATTGATATTGACAGTTAACCATATGTTTTAGAATTGGATGAAAAGTTTTAATTTTCAATAACTTTGAGCCATGAGGCTAGTCAGGAAATCAAATTTCATTTCGAAAAACCATGTAGAACTTCATGATCTTAGTCATTTGGTAGATTTTGAATTGAATAATTCAATATCTTTGTTTTAGAAGAAAAAATTGGAAATAGGTTTTACAAAGCTATGTTTTGCAAGTTTTTCAGAATGATAAATGAAAGGAAAGTAGAATTTCCGCGATGAAACATTTCACAGTATCAAAATAGCACCTAATTGAACTATTTCACTTCCATTCAGTTACAGAAGCCAGCAACTCATATTTTTAATACACAAAAGCTATAATTTGAATAACATGGGCGTAGCGAACAAGGTTCAATTATAGTGTAATTTATTAAATGTCACAAGGGTTATAGTTTTAAAAAGTACTGAAATACATACAACATATTCAAATATTTGAAACCCCAATCACTGAATGAAATATTGACAAGCAGTACAACTAATAAACAAATTGTATTTCATCCCAAACAGTTAAAGTTATTTTTCTAAATATGTCAGTTAATTTCAAAATAAAAGACATCTCTATTTAGATACCTCTGATTTGAAGTGCCTATAAATATAGATGGACGAATGAGTTAAATTGATTTCAGTCTCTCAAATTTTTTTATAAACCAGAATATTTAACAAAATAATTTGATAGTGATTATTTTATTACCGTATAGAAATTATCAGCATTATAAATATAAAGATAAGGAATAAATAAAATCCTATTCTTGGATAGAATAGGCACATTCTATTGAGATATTCAACCTGCTTTTATTTATAACATGAATTGTTTATAATAGTATAATCCCATCCACATTTGTTTTCCATGCTTTTACTTTTTGATTAGGTGTCTAAAAGGCCTGTTTGTCCAAAGGTTGAAAGGGCCTAATGTTCTGAAACTCATCTGATCTACATTCCACGGTAGTAACGAGTGAAGGTTATCAATAAATAATAAATATGTACAGTTTTCAAATGACAATCACAATTTCAATATACAATTCTAGGAGACACAGTTTCATAAAATTTATTAACCTGGAAACTATCAAAGCTTGAATGCTATTAATCATTTTATATCTTCATTTCTTCGTATCAAAAATTGGAACTCCTACCTGCTGGTTTACATGCAAGATGGATGACTGTTTCACATGCTTCCTGTGATATAGAGTAAGGCGTCTGTCTTTAGATATTTAGTACATGTCAAATTTGTTGTTGATATATTATCATTTCAGGGTGTTATCGATTGTAAGGCAGAAAAACTTTTGAAAATGAAACATCTGATGATTTCAATTTCATTTGTTTATCGTATTCTTTTATAGAAATATAGTTAGGTGTTTATATAGTAGTTTGTGTTTTATTTACCTTTCTGAGTCTTTTTGTCAGTGATATTGGTTTAGTATTTGAGTTGAGTTTTCTTCAATTTGTTCGCTATTTTGTTTATATAGTTACTCAACTGACTCTATTTGTACTCTACATTTTGTGTTGTAATTCTTGTATATTTGCCCAAATCACTTAATATTTGAAGAATTTTATTTTAGAGAATTTGTAATGGCCGTATTGTGTGATCATTTACTGCAGGCAATACAGGAGCAACATCGGTAATAACTGGTCTAATAATTGTTGTGTATAATATAATTTTCTGTTGATGTCGATAAGTCGATTCTTTTATAAGAGAGCTGGTATACTTTGTTCATTACAAGATTAAGGATCCTGAAGTTTAGTCTACGGTCCATTACCACTAGGCGGCCGTACATTAATCATGTGAGGACCGAAAGGGGGAGAGGGTCCAATAAAAAAATCACGAAATATCATAAGGGGGAGGGAGGGTGTAGAGAGGGTATATATCACGCATATTTGTTTTTCGGCAAACGCGCCATACTGAACCGAAAAGAGGCGTTAGGTGTATTAATTTTTTCGAATGGACGGACGGTAGATCGAAAGAGATTCTCTGCGTAGTGAGCGAAAATGAAGACGCCGAGTGGCTTGACGAAACGATGTTGATCTTCAACAAAGCTCTGTGCCTACAACTAACTTTCAAAATGCTTATCCAGTTATTGGTGTTGAAGAAAGTCTTGCTAATCTGTGGTCTGAGGACATTATAAATTAAATTATGTTCATGTATTATTACAAAAAAGTATTTCGCATTTCTTTCATTATTTTTACCACAGTCCAAAACAACTCGAAACCTTTCTGTCTACCTCTTAAGGTTATTATTTTAGTTTTTTTCATTTTCTATAATGAAATTTTATGATACTTAAACCTGTATTTTATAATAGATATTTTGAAAAAATTAAGATTCTTTGCAGGTACTAAAAAAATACACGTTATACAGGGTAAGGGGGGTTAGTCTTAAACCTCACCATGTATCACCAAGGAGGGGGCTTAAAAATGCAGAAAAAAAATCACATGATTAATGGACGTCCCTTTATATATTTAATTTGGTCTTGTTGAAGTTCATCTGTATTTCCTAAAAATTATAGTTGGTTTCTTTCGTTTTTTCAAGCAAGTAAACTCTAAGCATCAGAGTGTCAGGTAATTTCTGAGCTAGTCATTTATCTTCTTTATTGTTTATTTTTAGCGTTTAGTCACTTCTCACATTCCTGATTCCCTTGGTGACTGAGGCTGCTTTCTAAAAGCACATGCGGAATGTTCCGGGTTCAATTCTCGGAACAAAAATCATTTGTAACACAGCTTGCCGCCACTCGGATGGCAAGGGAGTACTACTGAAAGTATTATACTTAGTAAAGCCTTTCAAAAGAGCCGTTATAAACCGCTCATATTAAATTGTAGTTCCTTCTTTCTAGACAAAAGAAAATGGACATTTTAGGTAGTTGTTAAAAATAGCTAAACTCTTATTGAGTATGACACATCAAGAAGAAAATAGGTTTCATTTTAAGCTGGTTAAACAGTTGGATTAACATCCTCTTACAAATTGAGTTTGAACCACCGAAAAAGAGCGCCATCTACGCCCATGTTGGCGAATCATTACTGAGGCGGCTTGCTCGTTAATTGTTCCGCATAATATAATTGTGGCAGGACAATTAAAACTAGTTCGGATTGAATTAAAGTTTTCGCCGTATAGCGTTGAAACAGTCAGTTGCAATTCTGTCCGCTCTGAAATCCATCAAGGAATTACGTTGCACATTTAATGAGTGGTTTTTCTACTATGACAGTCAGCAGTAACGATGTTTCTCAGAAATTGATGTTACTGGAACAACATTTTTAGGTAGCATGAAACGAGAGATCGGCGAGATATTTATCCTATAATAATTGCCATCTAGAAATTATTCAAAACCAGTTCGAAAATTGAGTTTTGTCTTTATATGAAACGAAGTAGAGTGGATTTGTGAATGTAGCAGAGAATTTTACAATTCCTCTGAATGCCTAAGAAAGTTACGAGCACCTTCTCTCACTGTTAGTTTGTGTTTTCTACAGTTTTATTTTGAAAGTATAGGTTTTTTTTTAGAGGTATAGAACTTTAAGTTGGCATTACTGTTGAAGACGGCGACCAATTTAACAGCTGAGAAGTGATTTATTCTCAGTTTGGTTTGACAATTCATCATGAATAGACTCGCGCCTGGGCAACGCTTGCAAATAGATCAATTTTATTTCGAAAATAATGGTTCTGTGAGGAATACGTATCGCGTATATTTTACGTATATTTTGTTTAGCGATGAAGCGCACTTCTGGTTGAATGGCTACGTCAACCAACGAAACTGCCGCATTTGGAGTGAAGATAATCCTCAAGTGTATGTCAAAACACCGTTACATACAGAAAAACTGACTGTTTGGTGCGCTTTATGGGCTCGGTGAAATCATTGGTCCGTACTTCTTCAAAAACGATGATGGCCAGAACGTTACAGTCAATGGTGATCGGTATAGAGTCATAATTACTAACTTTTTCATTCCTGAATTGAACAACCATGATGTCCAGGAGTTGTGGTTTCAACAAGACGGCGCAATATGTCACACAGTTCGTGCCACAATCGATTTATTGAAAGACACGTTTGGTGACCGCCTAATTTCACGTTTTGGACCTGTGAATTGGCCTCCAAGATCTTGTGATTTAACACCGCTAGACTACTTTCTGTGGGGCTATGTAAAGTCATTGGTCTATGCGGATAAGCCACGAACGCTTGACCATTTGGAAGACAATATTCGCCGTGTTATTGCCGATATACGGCCACAAATGTTGGAAAAAGTCATCGAAAATTGGACGTCCAGATTGGACTACATCCGAGCCTGTCGTGGCGGTCATATGCCAGAAATCATATTTAAAATGTAATGCCTCAAGATTATCTTTCGAATAAAAAAAATTTTTGTCAATCGAATGATCTATGGTTGTTTTATCGCAATTTAAAATTCTATACCTATATAAAAAAAACACTCTTTATTAGCAATCATCATTCATTACACTGGGGAACAATTTGTATCATAATTTCTGTTGACTTCGATTTTCAGGCTGTTTAGAGGTAAATTGACATGCTGATTCCAAAACTTTAATCAGTTTTTTTCTATCACGTCAAGTTTTTTTGTGCGTATATATACAGTTGTTGCGTATACTATTACCCTTCGCGGAACTGAACGCGAATCGAAGTGACCCAGCGACGAAGATTTTAAAGTTGAGATGATTCTGTTCGTAAAGGATTTAATCAGCATGAGTTAAATGACTTGGTACGACATTTGGGACTATCCAAAAAAGTCTCAGAACTTTTAGCATCAAGAATTCGCGGAAGAAACTTGTTAGAAGAAAGAGCTAAATTCACCCATTTTCGATCGAGAGAAAGTGCATTTCTACATTTCTTTCGGAATGGATTTGTAAATTGCCATAACATAGCTGGTTTAATGAGAGAATTGGGAATTTCAGACTATAACGCAACTGCATTGCGATTGTTTATAGATAGCTCAAAACGTTGCTTGAAGTGTTTTATCCTCCACAATGGAAATTTATATGCTTTAGTCCCAATTGGTCATTCAGTTTCTGCATGAAGAATACGAAGACATTAAGAAGGTCATTGACTTGTTGCAATATAACTTACACCGATGGATCATCTGTGTTGGCTCCATAATGGTTTGTTTCCTTCTTGGTCAGCAACGAGGATATACCAAGTATCCCTGTTTTCTATGTATGTGGGACAGCAGAGCTCGTGAGGAGCATTGGCTGCAGTCAAAGCTATTTGTTAAAGCTTTGTCAACTGAAGGGGACTGTTTTAAGTATATCACTTCGGCATTTCGTAGCTTGTTGTATGAGAAGATAAATACTGGTGTCTTTGATGGGTCACATATTCGGCAACTTATTAAAGATGAACGTTCCATTGAAACAATGATCGAACTTGAAAAGAATGCTTGGTTGGCATTCAAAAGTATTGTCAAGGACTTTCTTGGAAAAACAAGAGCCCAGAATTACGTCGAAATTGTTCAACAACTCTTAGAAAGCTTTAAAAAGCTGTAACAAGAGTATCAAACTGCATCTGTTACATAGCCATCTTGCTAACTTTCCAGAAAATCTTGGTGCTAGTGATGAGCAGGGTGAGCGATTCCTCCAAGATTTGAAGGTGATGGAGGCAAGGTATCAAGGTTACATTAACCTTATTTTATTTTAAAGTAACAAGATTGAAGTTTCATTTTCTTTTCGGAAATATTTGGAAGAATCTATTGGGACATGAATTTTCATTGACCAAATGAATTCATAAAACTAATCTACTCGAAACCGAGTTCAATTGCGTTGTAAAATCTGTACAGTATTTAAGTACGGGGTTATTACTCTCGAAATTTCCATGTAATAAAGTTCGGTCCATCTAGCATGGACAGCTGTTTGAACAAGAGACGACTACGTTTATATCTCATTGAACCGTTTATACATTTGAGAAACTTAAAATTCGAATCACGCCCAGGGCATTCTGAGAAACACCTTGTTTCATCCACCGGGGGACCATATAAAAGATGCTTATCTTAAATTTATAGATCCGAGTTTCGTCACCTAAAAGTGACTACAAGGCTCATAAACCACACGTGAAAATTGGGCTATTCAGATTGATTATATAAATTCTGGATTTAATTAGGAGTTTCGCTGTAAAAGGTGTCAACGAAGTATTTAATGAACGCTTTTTTTTCCGCAAATATATATATATATATATATATATATATATATATATATATATATATATATATATATATATATATATATATTATATATATATATATATATATTTTCAGTGTTTAATTGGGATTGCAGTCTAGGACAGGAAAATCAGTTACCTCTTTAGTATTTTCCAAGCTTTCGAAAATGTTTATTTTCTTCTTCAGGACTAAAATAGTACAAAAATTAACAGTTTATATAGCAAGGCACTATAAAAAGTTTTTTCTTACAATTACTGTGAAGTTAGTCCGAAAGTACATTAGTTTTTTGAATTTTGAAAATAACTACAAGTGTTCCCAAATGCATTGGGTTGGAATGTTACTGCATTCTACGTGCTGGATAGTTGAAGGAAGCCACGACAATGACCGTATTTCTCAATTTGGCTTTTCAAGTAGAGCGTCATAATATGAATTACAATGCCACAAAAATTTTAGATCACGCAAACAATTACAACAAACGCCTTTTCCTAGAAATGGTTCATATTAAAAAGACAGGAAATTGTATTAACAAAAAATCTGATACAGATAATTTAAGCAATATATATATAAATCTCATAGGTTCTTCTGATTAATGGCTCATATTCGGATATCCTATTCACCGAAAAATCCATTCTGAATATTTATAAAAAAAAACAAATTCATTCTCTTTTCGTTAGTCATAAAACTTCGGCCAACGTTATGCATTTTAAGAAACGCCCTTAAAAACATCTGGGAACACTCTACTTGAAAAGCCAAATTGAGAAATACGGTCATTGTCGTGGCTTCCTTCAACTATCCAGCACGTAGAATGCAGTAACATTCCAACCCAATGCATTTGGGAACACTTGTAGTTATTTTCAAAATTCAAAAAACTAATGTACTTTCGGACTAACTTCACAGTAATTGTAAGAAAAAACTTTTTATAGTGCCTTGCTATATAAACTGTTAATTTTTGTACTATTTTAGCCCTGAAGAAGAAAATAAACATTTTCGAAAGCTTGGAAAATACTAAAGAGGTAACTGATTTTCCTGTCCTAGACTGCAATCCCAATTAAACACTGAAAATACATATCTACAGTCGTTAAACATTCAACTATATATATATATATATATATATATATATATATATATATATATATATATATATATATATATATATATATATATATATATATATATATATATATATATATATGTATACTATTCCATAAAATTTATACTATGATCAATATGTATTTTCTTTGTGCTTATAGAGGAGTAAATATGAAATAATTTGGAATGAGGTTCGTTTTTGTTCCTAATATAATGTTTTGATTACAGTTATTTGATTAAAGTTACGAATTGATCTATTCTGTTCTTAAATGTATTCTGCTAATCTTTATATAATATTTTTGCATTTTGCAGCTGAATTTGAATGTTTTTACTGTTGAATTACCTAGCGGTGTTATTGTATTCTGTTTTTAAGTGCTTTTGTTAGACTTTGTGTTTATTTGTGAGGTTTAATTTATTGTCTTAAATTTCACGATTTCTCATCTATAAGCACTTAACTAGAATTGTTACACAGAATATCAGAAACACTAGAATGAAACTATGAGGTTTTTTGAATAATTGTTCCGTTTTTTCAAATTAATTTCAGTAATTCAATTTTCAATGTTTTATTGACAATGCAATGTCAATATGTCTGTTATATGCCTGCTTGATTTCGAAATTAATTTTATAGGAGTTGAGTTAATTAATTGTTTGTTGTTTTCCAATAATAGATGATCTTGTCGAAGATTATGACAAATTCACGAATGACAAAATTAATCTTATTGTGAGAAAACTGGCCATAAACTGGCTTCAGCTCTTTTGGAAAACATTCAAAAGAGGAATTCTCTGCACGTCAATTTTTAGTTTTGAGCCTATTACTACCCCTGCTAAGCTTATGTCATCTACTTGCTTTATAACCACTTGATTCAAAGTGCAATTGAGTTTAACGGTATTGACATTCTTAGTGAAGGATATCTCAAGCAGTTTTCGAATTTTGGAATAGAAAATTTTTACGACAGTATTCAAAGAGTATCATAAAGTCCCTCCTGAACCTCTTGAAGTTTAATGTTGTCTTTCAGACATCTTATCATAAAATATTCCTTTAGATCATCGGCTTATGCCAAAAACTCAGCACAGCAGAATTATCTGGAAATGTATTTGAAATGAATTATAAAGAGCAATCATTCTATTATTTATTTGAATATTTTTCATTTTATTTCAACAATATTTTCGCAAATTACGAAAAGCAAATGAATCGATATTTAAATAGCAAATTGCTCATTAATGAAGCACCATTTTCACTCATTTACAATAACAGAGGGGTCCTTACTGTCTCCCATTAAGATACACTACCGCTCAAAAGTATTTGGCCACCTGCACTTTGTTCAAGTTACAAGCACTAAATTTTAAATAGATCATTTATTAGGTTTCATTGATTGTATAACACCCAAAAATACTTATCTACACTCTACAGTACAATAGTAAACAGTTTATTGGTATTTGCTGACTCTTGGACATAAAACCATAATAGTGTTATCGTCGGAAATTATTTGAAGTTGATCTTTGAAGTCGCATTTTGTTTTGGTTTAGTTTCCGTAAAAAAAACACAAGTAGTATATTGAATAACTACTACAAATATTTTTACGTTAGTTATCTGATGTCATTCAAACAAAAATCACGCTCAGAACCTACCAATATTTCTCTGTTTTTCACGTTTGAGTTAAATTTTTTTAAAAGAAATGGCTAAAACTAAGGAATATTCCCAAGAGACCACAGGCATAATACTCGATCTTCATGAATCAGGTAAAAGTAATCGTGAGATTTGAAGACTACAGAAGATACCAAGAGAAACTGTTGACTTCATCGTTACGAAGTTTTCGGCTGAAGGAACAATTTGCAACAAATCTCGTCCAGGCATACCAGGAGCTACATTTTCGAGTGAAGATTTGAGTAAAGTTGTTTATAATAAACGAAATAGGCGATTAACTGCACCGGAAATAGCACCAGAGTTTAATGTGGGTCGTGATAAACCAGTCAGTGTATCCACAGTTAAAAGAAGATTTTGTGACGCAGGGGTGGGGGGTGCATGGTGGTCTCAAAACCACTTCTTCAATATATTAAGAAATAGAAGAGACTTAATGTGGCGAGAGAACACAAGAATTGGACAACAGCAGATTGGAAAATGTCTTTTGGTCGGACGAGTCAAAGTTTGAAATTTTTGGAACCAAATGGAGAGTTTTCGTAAGGCAAAGTCAAACGAAAGGTGAATGACGCTTGTACTGAAGCATTAGTTAAACACGTCGGAGGGTCTATGATGGTTTGGGGCTGCTTTAGTGGCTCCGACGTTGGAGATCTTGTGCGAATACAAGGAATCTTAAAAAAAGATAGGTACAAAAAGATATTGGAGAATAGTGCAGTTCCTTGTGGAGCCCATTTAATTGGTGTGGGATTCATATTTCAACAGGATAATGACCCGAAGCACTCATCAAGACTATGCAAGGACTTTTCAAAACGAAAAGAACAACAACAGGTGTTGAAACTCATGATATGGCCCCCACAGTCCCCTGACTTAAACCCTATGGAACTACTGTGGGATCAGTTAGATAGACAGGTGCGAAAACGTTGCCCCACATCTCAGGAAGACTTGTGAAATAAATTGCAAGAAGAATGGCAAAAGATAACGAAGACAACATTGGCAAAATTATTAGCCTGTTTGCCGAAGCTTTGTGAAGTTGTCATTAAAAATAAAGGGGGACACATAGATGAGTCCAAAATTTGAAAATTATATTCTTTGTTATGTCTGAAAATGATTAATAAACATGTTAAAACAATTATGACGTCGTTTCACTCAATCAGACTTCTACAAAATGTATTTTATTAGGTGGCCAAATACTTTTGACCTGTAGTGTATATGCATTTATTTCGAAAATCCAACAATTTTTTCTCAATTTAAGAGTAATTGCAAATCAGTGAAAATTCTTAATATGATGTTCCAGCACGTGCAATATTATACACTGTCATATTCATACCGTGAAAAAACGTACTGGCCAGCCCACGAAATGTAGAAAGAACCTGAAGGCCCGCCTCTAAAGATCATCTCGATTGCGATAGCCGTCCGACAGGCTAATGGCGAAGATATGCAGATTAATGGAGTATAATTATGTGAAAACGTCAATAGTCGATGCTGTGACGATAACGAATCTGGGATCTACCTGTGGGCACATTTTCACTAATAATTTGTCACTCGGGGTTCTTATCTCTATGAATAATTCTAGTGGGCCAGGAACGGCGAACGACGGCGTTTAATTTTATATGGCTGCGGACTTCGATGTTCAGTTATTATGTGAAGTACGGGAGATGAAGTCGAATTATCATCACTTTGAAAATGAGAATCATGTAAGTTTATTGTAGAAAAATTATTAATATATGCATTTCAATGGAAATAGATATTTACTTGCGATTCAACTAATTCTTTTGTATATATATTAGGGTGGAGCGAAAAATTTTTTTTCGCATTTCCAACTTCTAAGAGTGAAAAGTTTATGCCTTTTAAGCTCAAACATATACTTGTAAAATATCATTTGATAAAAATAAATATAACTACCTCCGAAAGGTTATTGAACTTTTACTAAATTCAGAATTTATGCAGGAGTTAGTGATTCATTTTTTCTATAACATCTTGATCTTTCTCTCTGTATTACTATATTAATTAATTGGAAATATACTGTATTTTAACAATAAAAAATAAAAACTAGGTACTTCAAGTACGAACAAGGAGTGCGGGGGGGTGCAAACCGGACAATTCGCGCGTGGACCGCGCGGGGCAGTGCACTATTGTCTTTCGAGGTAAACTGTCGCTCGCGCGCAATTAAAACATAACCTAAAACATTGTTTTTGTTAAATATGGAAAGAACTCGTAGTGTTTCTAAATGCTGACTATTTGGTGAATGTTGTGAGTTAAAGAAAAATGTTCTACATACCTACGAAGATGCTGTGAAACATTACGAATGGACGAGGCAAAGCATGAAAAGGAGCAAACAGGAGCCCAAATTTTCAGAAATTTCCGATAAAATTGTGCTTGAAATCGAGAGCATATGGCAAGCGGCATCTTTACCAACAGTGACTAGTAGCAGAATTATACAAATGTTAAAAACTTACCACGAGAAGCGGAAAAAACTTCTTAAGTCGATGAAAAAGAATTCCCAGCAAACTTTAGAAAATTTTATGAAAAATAAAAAGTTACTCTTTGATATATCAGCTTGTAAATGCAAAGATTTTAACTGTTGCGTGTCCAAGAGAAAAGAAGGTCCCTAAAGGTGAACAAGCTTTTTCAATTGACCAAAGAACGGCTCGTAAAATCATAATTGGCAGAGTTGATGTTACTGTAAGTAAAAGAAATCTAATAAATCAGGAAAGGAAGCTAAAACAACAATATCGCTCTGTTAGCCCGGCGATTGCAAGTACGTCCTCTGTTAATTTAGATATCAGCACCTCTTCTCTTTCTTCCGAAACGGATGAGCCACTGAAAAACGATGCCTGCGCAAAAAGTGTCGTCCATTGACTTGCCTACGGTATCGAAAACGTGTGAGAGATACGGAGTGTCTGACAGGGCTGCTGCTGCGATTGTGTCATCAGTATTACATGATATTGGTTCTGAAGTTGAAGTTATAGATAGAAGTAAGCTACGAAGAGGAAGAAACATCTGCCTTGGTTACATTAACTACATTTATTGTTAAAGTATATGCGCCTTCCTGGTTCGCAATTAAGTGTAAACTTTCTTGTGAAGATGGTTCCCGCCATTTATTCAATATAATATATTGTTCAAGATACTTACCAGATGATTTGAAAGGTATCTTTGACACTGTAATTCAAAGGAACGCATATTTCGCGCATGCTGAGAATGTATTATTGGCTATGATAACCGACGAAAGGAAACATATACGTGAATTGGCTGCCCGGCGTATTTTGAAGGCTCGTAGTAGTGCGGTACAAGCTCCAAGGCTTTTTGCTGTACCAAAAATTAATTTTGATGCATCGAATTATATCGAGATGATAAATTGGCAAAACGACATAACTGAACCTCCAATTTTCAAAAACTTGTCGACAGAAGAAATTTCCTGTATTGTTCAGTCTGGTAGCGAGGGCCAGCTATCATTTTTGCGTCTTCCGTGGCATACCCAGCTTGTAGAGCGAGCCGTGAAGATCACAACAGAAGCTGCTATGTCTCAGTGTACGAGAAAATCGCGACAAGGTGCCATGAAGCCAAAATTGGAGTCAAGAGTCCAAATGCCAAAATTTGATACAAAATGTCATTTTAAACCAAATTAAAAGGTGTTCCTAGCATTTCTTTTATATGTTACATTCACTTCTTTTTGCATTTATTACATACTTACTTGTCTGATTATTGCTTTGTGTATTATTTCACATCCATTTTTCCGTAGTTTCCAGTAAATATAGATTTGAACAAAGAAGTCAGTTTTTTCAAGAATTTCGAAATTTTAGAGGCGATTCGGAGGTAAGAAGAAATTTTCAACAATCACTAAAATTGGCATATGTTCATATTTTTACATAAGGCATAAATCCCCCCCATTTAGATATCAAAAATATTAAAAAAAAATTTTGCCATACATTCGTGCTCCACCCTAATATATATATATATATATATATATATATCACATCTACTTGATTGAAATTCATTACCAAAGTTATACAATCTTTCAATTTCCTCTCATATTTTCAGTATGAAATATTAACGAGTTTTGTGAAAACTATAACTTTGACAAGGATTCATAAGAATTTTACAGAAAGATGGAACCAAGTAAGATTATTCAAACAGCACTTCGCTAACACTGTAACTGTTTTGAAGGCTGTAAACAAAAATGAATCGAAGCAACTCACTTATTCCATAAAAAATACATAGAGCTGAAATTGGTTTTCTTCTCGTTAACAGGTGCTAAGAACTTCTTAATATGGTTTTCCTTGTTCCTCCTTTTTTAAACATCAAGTATACGAGTATATATACAATACAATAAAAATCAAAGCATTGAATACTATTTTACATATAATATATATTTCGATATTTCGATATTTCGATGAATACCTATTCGTAAGGTATCAATTTTTACTAATATCAAAACTTGTAAGTATTTTTTTGATGAAACTAATGTGAAAAATGCTTAGAACAATTACTTTGAGAGGACAAAAACACAAAAGAGATTAACTGAAATCAGGTTATATTCAATTTATCATTAAAGTTTTTAAACAAGAAATTCTTTCTAGGATACAGATTTCTCGAAAATAGTTACTGTTCTTAATATTTTTTTTGCCAACTGAGCCAACATTCTCAGTTTGTTTTGGCAATTCATCATGAATAGTCTCACGTCTGAACAACGCTTTCAAATAGTGCAATTTTATTTCGAAAATAATGGTTCTGTGCGGAATACGTATCGCGCACTACGTCCATTTTATTGCCGACAAAATCGTCCATCAGAGCAGTTAATGCGATTAACCATGGAACGTTTTCGCAGCACGTTTACTCTTATCGATAACTCGTATCCCCAGAGACGCCGTAGGGTGCCGTAAACAAGAAGCTTTGCTACTGTAGAGCGTAGTATTGAGGAAGACCCGAATTAGTCCATCCGCCATCGAGCACAGGAATTAGATCTGTGTCCATCCACTTTATGGAAGCTTTTGCGGAAGGATCTTAGTTTGCGGGCTTACAAAATCCAACTCGTGCAAGAATTGAAGCCAAACGATCATCAAGCAAGGCGTAGATTCGTCGAATTGACCCAAAACGAGATTGCCGTTGTTCCTGATTTTCATAAGCGAATTTTGTTTATCGATGAAGCGCACTTCTGGTTGAATGGCTACGTCAACAAACAACACTGCCGCATTTGGAGTGAAGATAATCTCAAGTGTATGTCAAAACACCGCTACATCCAGAAAAACTGACTGTTTGGTGCGCTTTATGGGCTGGTGGAATCATTGGTCCGTACTTCTTCGAAAACGATGATGGCCAGAACGTTCCAGTCAATGGTAATCGGTATAGAGCCATGATTACTAACTCTTTCATTCCTGAATTGAACAACTATGATGTCCAGGAGCTGTGCTTTCAACAAGACGGCGCAACATGTCACACAGCTCGTGCCACAATCGATTTATTGAAAGACACGTTTGGTGACCGCCTAATTTTACGTTTTGGACCTGTGAATTTGCCTCCAAGATCTTGTGATTTAACACCGCTAGACTACTTTCTGTGCGGCTATGTAAAGTCATTAGTCTATGCGGATAAGCCACAAACGCTTGACCATTTGGAAGACAATATTCGCCGAGTTATTGCCGATATACTACCACAAATGTTGGAAAAAGTCATCGAAAATTGGACGTGCAGATTGGACTACATCCGAGCCAGCTGTGGCGGTCATATGCCAGAAATCATATTTGAAATGTAATGCCACAAGATTATCTTTCGAATAAAAAAAATTCATGTCAATCGAATGATCATTCAATAATTCGTCATGATTGACTCCTCTCTGTGGATAAACTTTATCTTTCCACCAAACTAAGAATTTCAAGAATCTTATCTGAAAGGCCTCAAGATGGCGTTGATAGCAAGTGTAAATGGAATGCCAGATCATGGTGCCATACTCCAACTTGCTAATTAGGTCATTAAATCGTCTTTTAAATGTTGAGGAATTATTGAAATATATATTGAATAAATTCAAAAACAACTAGTTGAAAGATTATTTTGATTTTCTCCTTTAGTTTTTGTTCTTTGTTAATCAACCTTTCTTGGTAAAGAACAATAATACAAATTCCCGTTTTGTATAAAAAAACATTTTCACGTTAGTCATACGACAGAATTATATTACTGGCTGAAGTGAGTAGCCACGTTACCAACCAACACATTGCAGTTTGGAAGCTTTACCCGTACATCGGACGTCGTTCAATTTTATATGATGTCGACGGACTGTATCCAGTTATAAATAAATATAAACGTTATATGTTGAGAGACAGCAGAAAGGAAAGAACGATATGGTGGAAAGACCGGCTGCCCACGGTTCATTTTTAATACAGAAGTCGAAGCCATTATCTCGTAACATTGGCATCAAAATAACGACTATAGATTTCCGAGTGCGTGTGTGAACTAGACCGGCCATATTGCTTGGACGGAAAATTATTCTAATTAAATTTACCTGTTATAATTGTTGTTTTCATTACAGGAAGCAGAATTTCATACTAATTGGGATGAATACATTAAAGATCTTGGAAATTATTACTTTTATGAAATTAGTTATGTAATCAAACGTTCGTTGGTATAACTGGACTGAGAAACTTGGAATGTTTTATAATCCACCTACGCTCATTGAAAATCATAATGATAAGGAGTTTATTACAAACTATAAATAGAGAAAACACTCAGTGAATCATTGAATACATATTTTAAAAACATTTCCTGCGCGTGAAAAGTGTATAATCATATATCTAATTTATTACATAAATGATATAATATACAAGTATTATAAAAACAATGATAAAAACTAAAAATTAAAGATTAACACTGGACTTAAGTTTCACTGAATATGCTCTTGATAATGGGTTAACCTCCCGAAACATATGTAGAGTTTTTAATATATATATATATATATATATATATATATATATATATATATATATATATATATATATATATATATATATATATATATATATTGGTGAAAAAGTTGACAAGCCGGAAGGTTACGAGCCACCTGTGCAAGAAACTGTAATGTACGCTGGGAGAGAGATATATAAACAACGTATAATTTGATACACATTTAATAACTGGTCAATTCGTACTAGTGCATCTGGATTACTTATACATCCCCACTTGGCTTTTGCACATGTGCCAAATTAATATTTATCAATATACATATATCACTTTTAAATCACTATGACCTATGTCGCGATTGATCACTTCAATCATTTTCTTGCGTATTGCTCTAACTTGAGTATGTTGAGTATAAACAACTTTTTATTTGACTTCAGGAACACAATACATTGTACAACGGGTCGAAGTCCAAGTGATCTTATGTTTAGTAGAAAAATACGTACAAGATTTGATTTACTTTCACCCCCTAGTTGCAACGAATATGGTGATTTGAAAAGAATCATTCTCAATAAACAAAATAAGCAAAAACAGTATTATAATGGCAAGACAAATATTGAATTTGAAATTGGAGATAATATTACAGTTAAGGATTACAGAAAACCTTCTAAGATCACATGGATTTCGGCCGAAGTGCATAAAAAAATAGGTTTAACAACTTACTTGGTCAAAATTCCACAACTGAACAATGTAATTTGGAAACGCCATTTGAATCAGATAAAGCCTGCGTTGAGGAAAGAGTTATTACTAAATCAAAATAATAACGAGGATGCAAATGAAGTTTCCAAATCTGAAAGTTTTGATTTAGTTGCTGGGCCTGAAAGTAAAAATACTTTTGAGGGAAACTGTGTTTCAAGTCTCAGACCAAAAAGGGAAGTTAAACCTATCGATAGATTGAAATATACTTGATTTTTTTTTTACTTTTCTCAATTTATGGTTAGGGTATTTGTATTATTATTTATTTTTTAAATTTTACTAAGGGGAGAAGTGTGATATATGTATATTGATAAATATTAATTTGGCACATGTGCAAAGGCCAAGTGGGGATGTATAAGTAATCCAGATGCACTAGTACGAATTGACCAGTTATTAAATGTATATCAAATTATACGTTGTTTATATATCTCTCTCCCAGCGTAATATATATATATATATATATATATATATATATATATATATATATATATATATATATATATATATATATATATATATATATATAGTTAAAATTAAGTTGATGATTGATGAGGTCGATACTTGGTAAAAATAAATATCCGTAATGAAACAATATTTAGAATTTTCTCATAATTTCTTAAATCATGCGTATTTGTATTAAATTATGAGAAAATTTGAAATATCGTTTCATTTGAAACTTAAGCACTGTGAATGATTTAGATATTCAATAACCGATATTTGCGAAGCTTATTAGTTTAATAATGTTCAAATATCAAAATGTATAAACTTAAAATCTAAAAACTAAAAAGAAGTATTTCTCTAGATTGAAGTTAAAACTGTAGTATATTAAGTTTCTCCTCTGATATTTCTGTGGACATTTATCTGTATTTTAGTAGGCTATGATTTTCTAAGTGTACGTTTTGAATAGGTATGAAAATAAAACTCTATTAGAAATTAAACCACAACTGAGATTTTAAATTTATGAAAAATATCGAAAAATACTACAATTAATGCACAATAATTCGGCCATTTTTTTCTTCTCTACTCGTTTTTGAAGAGATCTACAAACGTTTCTCAATAACTCTCAATCTAATTTATTGTCAGTTTGAAACTGTTAATATGACAGAGGTATTTGTACATTATTATTTTAAGAATGATATATCTAGACTGGACTTTGTTTTCAACATCGATTTCGAAGAATTACGATGTTTACACTTTTTATAGATTAATTACTTTGAAATTCTTCGATTTGATATTTCAATATTTTCCATTTAAATGCAGAAATATCCTCATTAAAAAGAATTGAGTCCTAAATTTGTCGCAGAGGAGCTGAGCCAATCGCTGTCGATAGAGAAGTAAAGTGAAGTTCATTAAAACGAATTGTTTGAATTCACTGAATCCTTTGTAGATTATTCAAAAACATTGATTTTATATGACGCTTTTAAAGAACACAAAGATGTTCTGTCGCCCCCACAAATAAGAGACAGGCAAATTGAATTCGTTCTTGAGTGTCTGGTGTTGTACAGGGGAGTACCAAACTTTTTCGATCCAGTGAAACCCTAAACTTCAACTGACCTTTCGATCAATTCTTGGAAGAACATATTAAAAAGAGTTGTATGTTGTATGATTCAATTCAAAAGAATTGTATAAATTCTACAAAAAATTTGACAATTCGATTGTCAGGGGTCAGTCCTATCAATTAATATTATGAAATATGCCTTCATTATTGGCTTAAATATATAAATATATATATATATATATATATATATATATATATATATATATATATATATATATATATATATATATATATATATATATATATATATATATATATATATATATATATATATATATATATATATATATATATATATATATATATATATATATATATAAGAGCCTATAGCATTAAATAAAAAGACCACCGAACGAACTCTATCAAAAACAATATAGTAACAGAAGAAATCAGAAAAAAACGAGCAAAGTTTCATGCACTAGTCTACAGGATGAAACACTCCAGAGTAGCAAAAAACTAGTCCGTATAATAACTAAGAGTAAATGTGGCGCAGAAAAGCTGAAAACGGTCTAGAAGGCTCTACAATAAACCAATATAAAAAATCTCAAGAATCGCAATAAAATTGCACAAAGAAAGTTTGAGCAGAAATCATCGCGCCGACCCAAATAATAAGTTCTTTATTCTCAACAGGTATAACACCCAATTACAGAAAATAATAACAATGTTGAATACATAACTAAATAATTAAAAAAAAAGATTCAACAAAGAACTCAATCTAATCTAAATAAAAGTAGTTACTTATAACTACATTATAGCATTCAATTAGATATTACAAGTAACTCAACCTAAATCAATAAAATAAAGTAATCAATAAAGCAGTAATTTGTACAAAAATTTGAGTGATAAAGTTTCTCTCCTGCTCTGCAATGAGATTGAACTAAATCGACTCAATATTTCGTTATAATTGACTCCTCTCTGTGGATAAACTTTATACTCCCTCCAATTTAAGAATTTCTGAAGTAAAATGGACAACAAAAGAAGAAGCATTCTGAGGGCATGAAGCGTTCTTGAGAGGCACAAAGTAAAACCCGTAGAAATTATGATTTCGAGTTTAATAGTGCTCGTAAATGAAATAGTCGGTATAATGATAATAATACGACGATAGCCTGAAATTGATAGCTCTTCAAATAATACTTTAGCAATTTTTTTTCACTTCAAAGATTAGAAAATAATTTTGAATTATATATAGATTACATTTGTCTGGTAACAAATCGAAATTAGTCACTGAGATTTTCTCAATACCAATACTTAATGTTTCGTTTGTATTTTGATATACCGGAATCTAGAACTGTAAATATTATTTGTGAATTATTCACAAGTTGTAAATTCAATTGAGTTTTAAAACATCAGTGATGAACTCACAAACTTATCGAGTTGTTCAAAAAATATTACCTTCTGAATTTTTCATTATATTGAAAATTGTACCAATTCAAACTAGAATAAACATTATCATCTCGATTTATCTACCCTAAAGAGCAACATTTAATGATTTCAAATATGAATTACCCAATGCGTTAGGTTTTGTGGGGACCCTCAAAAGTGATGGGACCCGTCGCGGAGGTCTTTCGAGCTTCAAAACGAAAAAGTCCGAAAATATTTCAGTTTTTCTGATCTATAGGGGGCAGAAACGATTGCCGCAGTTTCTTGTAGAAATGTTCATCAACCTGCAGTGCTGTCATGTAGGAGTTTCACATCACGTAAGCGTAGGAATGTTTTTTGGAATATCTTTATACTGTTATGGAATAAAGTTAATAATTTTCTGTATTTTTGATAAATGAATTGATGAGTAGACCACAGGCAGTCGCTGGCTTTGTGGTTTCGGTATATTGGGGAACTGTCCAATTTATGATATGTTTTTGATATGTTGATTTGATAGTATTGTTTTTTTTTTGTTAAAAACTATCGTTGTTTTTATATTATTATCTTATGGTTTTTTTCTGTCATAGAATAATTGAAATTAGTTAAAATAATTTTAAAACTAATGTTTGTATTGACAATAAACTTATTATTATTACTATCTATTGATGGTGTTAACATTTGACAATGTTTGTGTAGTTGTTTTAGTACGGGACTAAGAGTCTGTGGTACTTTGAGGTTCTTTAGGCGTATTCAGACAATCAATATGGAAGGGGAAATTTTGAGGTGATATTATTGAAGGTGCATCAATTTCTGGTGGTGAGTTGACTAGTTAGAATTTTTTTTTAAAGACAAAAGGGCTTTGAGGAATTTTTCCCACTTCCGTCTTTGTTGATCCATCAGAGATTCTACATAAAGGGTGTTTTTTCTAGAGGTATAGAAGTTTAAATTGGCATTACTGTTGAAGATGGCGACCGATTTAACAGCTGAGAAGTGATTTATTCTCAGTTTGATTTGGCAATTCATCATGAATGGACTCACGCCTGAACAACGTTTGCAAATAGTGCAATTTTATTTTGAAGATAATGGTTCTGTGCGAAATACGTATCGCGCACTTTGTTTGCGAATTTTGTTTAGCGATGAAGTGCACTTCTGGTTGAATGGCTACGTCAACAAACAAAACTGCCGCATTTGGAGTGAAGATAATCCTCAAGTGTATGTCCAAACACCGTTACATCCAGAAAAACTGACTGTTTGGTGCGTTTTATGGGCTGTTGGAATCATTGGTTCGTACTTCTTAAAACACGATGATTATTGCCGATATACGGCCATAAATGTTGGAAAAAGTCATCGAAAAGTGGACGTCCAGATTGGACTACATCCGAGCCAGCCGTGGCGGTCATATGCCAGAAATCATATTTAAAATGTGATGCCACAAGATTATCTTTGGAATAAAAAAATATCTTGTCAATCGAATGATCCATCGTTGTTTTATTGCAATTTAAAGTTCTATACCTCTAAATAAAACATCCTTTACATCCCAATAAAATCGCTAGCATTTGGTATCAATAGTAAATGTTATTTGCTTCAACGAATGTAATAATTTTGCATATTTTTGAAATTGAAAATTTTTACTCAACAGGTTTTTTATTTTCCTTACTTTTCAAATATTCGTTTCCGGTGTAGAAAATGTGGTTATCCGCCTCTGTCCCCTCATAGTGCCATCCGAGTCACCGACGACTCCCATAATAGTAGCTGAACTCATAAGCAGTAACGTCTTGTCCACTTTGCATTTTGATAAGATAGAGATGCCATAAAAAGTGATTCCATTTCGGGCCTGGGGTGATACGCATGGCTGTATCGAGAGCACGACAGACTTTGAATTATTTATTTTTTAAATTAAAGGTGGGACGGACGAAGGAATTAAATCGATTGACTCAATTTCGTGTTGGCTCCTGTGGCAGGGCGAGAATATTCAAGACGTTTTTTCTCCAGGCGTTCTAGGTGTTCTTGATTTTTTATGAATTTGAGACTCATGAATATGTATCATTCTGCGGATAGTCAACAACTCAAAATCGTACTACTTAATTGAATGAAAATTGCTACTATACATTGTAACAATAATTTTTTTCACTTATTAACTGTAACCGAATACCGAGCTGATGCTTTGGAGGTCCAAATATTGGCAAGTTTTGGTTAATTATACCGACTTCTGTACTGTGTGAACACACCGATAAAAAATTATTTTTATACTATTGATTAGGTTGATTTTCTCAAATCATTTCATGACTGGAGCATCAAAAATATTTTCGGCTCCAATATCTCTTCTGATTCTGGTACCTTTTCAATCCACCGACTTATTTTTTAATTTGAGGCGTTGTAAACGTTTGTACTCAAAATTAATCTACTGGCTGTGCTACAAATTCAGAACTTTGGAATTTTACATATGAGACCACGTATTTAGAAGATGGAAATTTTGTATTGAAAATATTATTTGTATGAACTAAATGATTCAATGTAGGTATATAATTGAAAATAATTGTCTAACTTTCAAAATAATACTCAATTTAGTCGATGAATGTTTCGGACCAACCAACCATCTGAAATCAAAGTTTTAATATTTGAGAATATTATTATTTGAGAAATTTTGGTTCAATCAGTACGATTTATTGAATAATATTCCACCAAGTATTACGCGAAGAGTAAATCGACATTTTTGAATGGTCCAACTTATTAGCAATATTCTTCAGCAATAGTTTCAATGATCACGTTGACTTCATATCGTCCAAAACTTCCACAAAAATCAACATTTTCGAAGGAATCTTACAACACATGTGAAATTAATGATTAATTTAAATAAAACTGAGTAGTTTTTCGATTTTCACTATAATTAATTCTAAAACATGGCGATATCGTTTCGCCAACATAGTGGCTTCATCAGATGTTGATGATAAACTGTTTTTAATCAATATCTGGTGAAGTCACTGTGTTGGCGAAACGATATTGTCATGTTTTTGCAATTATAGTGAAAATCGAAAAACTACTTAGTTTTATTTAAATTATGTGTTTAGATTTTCATCAAGTATCTCTTGCAACATTGAAAGCTACACTTTCAATGTTCCACTCTGTTTTTCCGTTGAAGCAAAGAAAAAACTCAACAGCTACAAAATTTCAGAAAAGGCCAAGCTAACAAGTTTGAACATGTTTTGAACAAGAATTTATTCATCAATATCCATTTAGTTCCCTTCAAAGTAATTATCTCATATATCGGAAGCACTTCTGGAATACGTTTTTCGGTATTGCCATCAGCTCGTTCTTCTATTCCAATTTTGTCTCATCAATTGTGGCAAGACTCTTTCCTTTCATTGCTCTCTTCAGTTTTGGGAATAGAAAAACGTCGCAGGGAGCCAAATCTGGGGAATACGGTGTTTCAGGCATGGCTACGATGTCGTTTTTGGCCAAAAAATCAAGAGCAAGGTTTGATGTGTGAACTGGTATGTTATCGTGATGAGGTGTTTTTCCACCATTCCGATCGTTTGAGCCGTATTGCCTCACTCAAACGTTGTATAACTTCCTTGCAGTATTACTTATTAACCGTGTGACCTGTTGGCAGGAACTCATGGTGCTCACGCCGTTGTAATCGAAGAAAACGGAGCAAAGCCTTCACATTTGATCAAACTTGGCGTTTTTTTGCGGTATTGGCTTTTCTGGACGCTTCCATTGGGATGATTGGACCTTGGTTTTGACGTCTTGACCATATACCCACGTTTCGTCACTGGTTATGACATTTTTGATTCAATCTGAGCGATACTAATGCAACGTTGCTTTAGATCAAAATTTAGCAGTTTCAGGACAAACTTGGCTACACGTTTCATGCCCAAAAGATCGAAAAAAAATTGCATGGCTAGAGCCCATTGTTATGCCAATATCCTCTACAACTGCCCTAATAGTGATTCGACGATTTTCCAAACCATTTTTATCACTGTTTTTATGTTTTCTTCGTTTGTTGGCGTGTTAGCAAGTTTAGGACTTTCATCGTCATCCCCATCTTCTCGGCCTTCTGTAGTTCTTGTACCACTTAGTTTTAACTTATTTAACACTTTTTGAGACGAATTATGATCTTCGAATGCCACAGTCAACAATTTAAGTGCGTTGGGCCATTTTATTCAATTTTTAACTCAAAATTTAGTAAAGATTCTTAGTTTCATTTTTTTCCAAAAATAAAAAGCGATGGACACACAAAAAGGTGCTAACCTCTTCAGTTGTCCCAACCAAACTACTGATCCAAAATGGCTAATCATGTCACCATTTGAGAAACTTATGTGTTACAACATAACAAGAAGAAAATTTCGATAATCGCGAAAATTCAAAATTGACCTTTTCTGTTGAACAGACCTTGTATATACTCCAACTGAAAAAATGGTGAATAACATTGAACTTTGTTCAGACAGAGAATTATTTATCCCACACTTATATTCATATTTGAAATTGAAAATAAATCGTTGCATTTCGGGTTATAAAAAATGTAAAAATCAGTAATGCGCATGCTTGTAACACTAGATATGATGACAGTTTTTACTTTTTTTAATTTTGTATGCTTTCTTAATCTAAAAACTGAAGATTTTATGCAATATTTAATACATGCAATAAATTTCCTAGCTCTATGATGACTTTAGCCCCAAAATAATCAAGCGTAAATTAGTTATGTTTCAATAAGAAATGATTTATGATGAATATTAAACGTAAAATTTGTCTCTTAATATTCCTAATTCGTGTATGTTTAACATATATTAGCTTTGTAATAGCTGGTGCTATATAAATGATATTAGTAAGTAAGTTTTTTTAATTTAACAATTTGATAGTTATATTAGATATTATTGTTATTATTATCAAAAATTATCAACTTTGAGTATACTCAAAAGAAGTTTCAAGGTGTTTTGTAAACTTCAAGAAATAAACGAAATAAACTTATATTATCAAAACTATGAGGGTTCAACTGACATGTATTATCCAACAATACATTCAAGTAGAATTTACAAATAGAAAGAAATTATATTACCTCCTATCTTCCACAATAAATATTAATTTCAAAACAGTTATTGGTAGCATTGAGGAGTTGATACAATTGAAGACTATGTTTAACTAACTGAAAACAATCGATCATGAAGAATTTTTCTATTTTCAGTAATTTTATTCACTCAAAAATGAAATATAATAAGTGAATAATTTTAACTAGATAATTATAAAAATTACAAAAAAAATAAAACGTGAACCAATTTTCCTAAATTTCATTTTACACTGGTTTTGTTTACTTTGTCTACGTATTAACATCAATTAATAATTCGATGAGAAAATGGAAAATAACACGAGGTGAACTAAAGATTCAATGAAATTCAAATTACCCAATTAAAAACGCTGTCTCATTAATATCACTTGAAAATAGCTTGGCGCCAGCTTCTATGAATACTAATGAACACTGAAGCTCACCAAACCAAGAGTCTGTTAAATAAATATGCTCACACTTTTCAATTATCACAAATAACTGAGCGATTTGTTTTTCATCAACTGTATATGAAAAATATGTTGTTTTCAATGATTTCATTGTCGCTTTATCGATTAATATTGTTAGGTTTTACCCAAGTTCATCAGTCATTAGCAGGTTTTTCAGATCTTGAAATACTGATTGATTTCAGAATAAAAACTTTATCTTTTCGTCAATATTTATTATATTCTTCCAACATAAATCAATTGATCTCTTTCGCATCATTTGAAGACATAGTTTTCGAAAGAATAATAAAAATTAGACACTTGACTAAATTATATTGAAAAAATTTTGATTACGTAAACACATTTTGATAAACATTTCTTTGTTGAAAATTTTTATTCATAGCTTAAAAAAGTATTGAAACTAACTTCTAACTTTTGTCAAACGTAATTACTTCATCGATTCTAACAATCAAATGAAAAGATATTTTCTTATAACTAAACAATGAGGAAATATTACACTTGAGGTGAAAAATATAAAATTGCAATCTCAAAAATTTAACACAAAAAGCATGAAAGAGTATGATAGTGAACCGTTCAAAATACTCATACAAATCTTCCAAAAACCTAAAATCATTCCAAATATAACTTCAACGTTTCATGAAACTAACAAAAGCTCAGAATGAATAATAAACAAAAAGGAAAAATACACGATTGTAATGATCTCTATAACGGCCGTACAAAAAATTTAAAACCGCAATAAATAAACATAAGCCTTGTTATTTCAATTTATTATCTTAATATATTTATGTGTTTTGTTATAAATTTAAATCATTCATCAATTTTGATTGTATTAAATTTACCTTTTATAATGGATACACCTTCATCTGTTATTATTACCTGAGTATTAGTATTAGTAAAAGTTTATCAGTTATATGATTATTAGAAACAATGAAGTGTCTTGACGAAACTTAGCTGTACAATGTATATTTATAAATGATTGAAAAAATAGTTTTATTACTTTTAAAAGTGATAATAGGTAGATACTAACTTAGTTATCCAAATGACTTTTCACTGCTGAGTTGTAAAATTTCTGGATCGCAAGATATCAGTCCGAAAAATATCGAATAAATAAATATTTTTTCAGAGGAATTCAGCCAAGAATTTGAATTTCAATTGTCTAAAAATATGTGTGTGTTTTTGCACTTCTGGAAATTATCTTCATATTTCTGAACTGTGTTTTAAGTATGGTTAAGGTAGGAGATGAGAGATGGACGGTGTTATTGTATGCAATCCTGAAGAGAGTTATACCCCTTTTCACCCCTACAGAGACGACTCGACGTGAGCATCCGAATAGTTCCGAGCCTAGCCGACGGTTCATTCGGAGCATGTGGAGCACTCCGGACAGTCCGGAGCGGAAGGACCAGAGTTAGTTTAGCTTGCACTCTACGACGAGTTGGCAGTGACGAAGCTCCAGCGGTTCGACTTCGCGAACTCCGAATATTATATCATCCGCATAAGAATTCGTCCAACCGATGCAGAATTTCAGTGCGATTTAATCGAATTCTAAGCGTTTTGTTTAGTTCGTTTCCCATATTTGTTTTAACTCGTTTAGTTTAGTGTTATATTCTGTTTTTATTTTGTGTTGTGTGTTTTGTGTTTTCATACGCAGTGCGCCAGAAACTAAAGGATTTTTGCATTTTTAATTTTTTTTGCTCCGATAATTAGTTTTTAAGATATGGCGATGTTGTGGAGACTATTTGTTTGCTTTGCTACCCTCTCGTTGTGCAGGGGCATTTTTATTGGCGGAGAACAAGATGTAGGGAGCCCGTTAAGGGTAGCACAATGCAGAGCGACATGTCTAGAAAGGGTGAGTGCGCTACCATTCCTACTAATGACCACCCGCTGAGTTCCCTGGCTTTGTTTCTCCAGTTTACAGATCGACAGTATAATTAAAAACGTTTTATTCAAGAGACAGTTAATATATTTTCCATTAAGTTGTAAATTTTCCGACTAAAAATGTTGAAGTTTCTGAAAGCATTCAAGATCTTCAAACATGCACCTGATTTTTCCGATCGGGTTAAGTTGACGTAGTATTGGCGGTCTTATTATCGAAGCGAACATTCAATTGTTTTGGCCGCTTAGTAGTATGCCGGTCCGAGAATATCACCTTGTGGAGATAGTGACATTCAATTGTTCTGTTTCGGTTCCCGTTTAAGTCGAACAATGACATTTCTCAACAATTTTTGTACTTTCTCATGCAGCCATTGTTTGCTTTCATAAATATCATATCCTTAAAGTTCATGAGTGCTTCTCTGTCTTAGAAAAAAACGAGGATTAAACATTAGCTGCTATTGTTGAAATGTCAGCTTGATCTTCTGTTCACTTCTTGAGTTCTTTGTATATTATCAGACTGAGTATTCAACAGAAAACGTATAATTTATGAGAAATAATTTGTGTATTCACCTTTCTTAATGTTTTTCCTGTAAATCAAAAATTTCTCAGAATGTGTTACGGTGTTTCTTTGCAACGTGAAGACCATAAATGAAATTCTTAAATGAGATGAAATTTCATTTGAAAAATCAGATAAATTTTGAAATACTCACTAAATAAGTGATTAAGGTACATAATGGATAAATCAGTAGACGTATTATTCATTTTTCTTGCAGTAAATGCCACTGTCGGGGATGATTTTCTCACCTTCGTCGTTTGTAAATAGGTTAACTCTATTTCATGATTCGGTCTAAATTTGAAGAGAAGCGGAAAAGTAGAATGTCGAAATTTCTTACTTTTTAGTCATTTGTGATAAGGTACTTACCATCCCTAAATAAAGTTATGTAGTATCATTTGTGAATACATTATTGGTAATTCTTTGTGCATTCAAAGCCGTCAGTTTTGTATGGTTATAATTAATTAGAGTGGCATTTCTACAAGATGCAAACTTCTCCTCTTCAGATTATTCGAAATTAGATAACAAGCGCGATAATTATTTCAGTAGGAAACTATCCAATTGAGTCCTTAGTTGATAGAAGTTCGGTAACTTAAGGAAACGAGTTGTAAATCAGTTCAACGAGTTTCCATTCGAATCTTGAAAGTTTCGAGACTGGTGGCAGGGAAGCTCGCCTAAAATAACGATGGAAATTCTGAATTTTGTTTGTTTTGTGCAATGGCTTATAATAACACCCTGTGTAATATTGTCTCTGTAATTCCGAGTTTATTTTCTATTAAATTACTTATTATTTACTTTCGTGAATAGTTCGCGTAGAATGTGAGTTTGTACTTTTTCAGAATGAAAACATATCGTGTTTTTGTTTTAAATAAGTTGACTATTTTCGAGAAATTTAAATGAAATAATTCTGATTGATTGTTGAATTTATACAGTATGGTCTTTGTAGGTGATGCTTGATATTTATATCAAAGGTTGATAA
The DNA here is from genome assembly GCA_030704895.1 of Henosepilachna vigintioctopunctata. NCBI lineage: Eukaryota > Metazoa > Arthropoda > Insecta > Coleoptera > Coccinellidae > Henosepilachna > Henosepilachna vigintioctopunctata. The sequence continues at coordinate 5,729,246 of JARQZJ010000002.1, read as the reverse complement.
ATATTTGATAGTAAGTTGTCTTCTTTGGATGTATTCTTAAATTGAAAAATTGTGAATTTTGTATTACATTATGAGCTTTATTTCCAAATGTTGAGAGTTCCTTCGAAGAAATTAATCTTAGTAGGTATATAGTTAATTAGAAATTGAAATGTAATATGTAGACAATACTTGATACACTGCTTGATTTAATAAATATAACATATTGTTTATTCAAGTATATATTCACATGTATTTGATTATAATTTCTTAATTTTAACGTATCAATATAGAAAAACCATGAATATTGATGGACTACTAAACATAGGTCTGAATAATTACAACATTGAGGACTTTATATATTTACGTTATACGATTATTATTATTATCGATTCAGTAGTTAAGTCTTTTTTTGTTCGAACAACATCTTGAACATCGTAACTCAACAAATATGTTGAAACATTTTCAATTTTTCTTACTCTTTTAAGTACTACCTTCTATTTTCTGTCGTAGTTTGCCTTCACTCATTTCCTGTTCTAAAATAAACAGTTTTTATAAATTAAAGTAAATCTAAAGTAAAAATCTACCCCCAGATCAATTTTGTATGTTTATCATTCTGCTGCTTCGATCTTTTCGAAGTATTTTCATTTCTTTGAGTTGCCAATAGTAATACCGTTTTTTTTTCAAGAGATTCATTTAAAAATATTCATGAAATATTCCAGTTTAATGGTTTCTATCAAATTGAGGGACATTCAAAGTAGCCTTTATTATGTTATTGAAAGTTCTCCACTGTGAAATAACATTCAGATTTGGAATGTTCAGAAATGTATTCCGTTCTAATAAACTCGGTCGTTTTCAACTACTCACGAACCCTTTTTGTTTATTCAACAGAGCGGCTGAGTATTTTCGATTTTGTCCCGTTTGAAGTCGTCACTTCTCATTTATAACTTTCAATTAGAAGCATGGGAAAACGTCATCCCTTTTTTGTCCCTTCTCGTCATAAATCTAATTCCTTCAAGCTCGATGATCTCGAGTATCCTGCGATCCTCGACGACCGATTATAATTCCGGTATCTACAATCGGAGATTATCTTTCTGCTGTTCGTGACCAACTCCATCACTGCTGCTGAATCACTCCGCGGGTTCACAACAAACCATAGAAAGACAGGTGTAGCTGATTACTCGAGTCTTATTCTTTGTCTTCTGGTTCGAGTTCGGCCATTATCAGTGACCTTTTTGTTTGCAGATCCGTTGTTGTGTAGATTGATAATTATATTAATGATTTATAGAAGCTAAATGAGGAATGATGACCTGAATATGATACTGTTCACTTCAACTGGAGATTTAACGAATGTCAGTTGCTTGTTCGCGTTTCCTGTTAGTTGTTAAGTGTCCGTTTATAACTTCATTAGGGTCTTTTGATCTTGATGTGGATCTTGGACTTTTCAAGTATTTTACTAAGACGAACACAGATTGAGTTGATGAATTCATTTATCATTTGATCTAGTACGACATTTCTGTGGAGAGTATATATAGATTATTGAAGTAAAAATCATAACACGCTTACTGTAACAAAATACGATAGTACCTTGGGAAAAAGAACTGCATAAACTTCAAGAAACTTTGTTTGAAAGATTGTTGAAAAGACATAGAGGTTTACTGGATAATTCCAAGGTACATTAGTTATTTTTACTTCTTCGAAATTCACTGTTGAGATTTCTGTGCACAAGAAATATGTTGAGGAAACATAGTTATATTTTATAAGCAGGTACATCAATTTGTTGAAAGGTATCATTGATTAATTTATTTATCATTTGATATAGTACGACATTTCTGTAGAAAGTAAATTATTATGGATTATTGAACAAAAATTCATAATACGCTTACCATAACAAAATTTGATAATACCTACCTTGGGAAAAAGAACTGTATAAGCTTTAAGAAACTGTTAAACATTCTTGTCTCGAGATTGTTAAAAGGACATAGAGGTTTGTTTAATAATTCCGAAGTACAGTAGTTATTTTTACTTCTTCGAAAATTACTGTTGAGATTTCTTCGCTCAAGAAAGATGGTGAGAAAACACAGAGATATATTTCATAAGTATATGAATGAGTTGAAAGGTATAATAATGTAAAAGTGAAATAAGTATACTAAAGAATAATAAAATAGAGTAAATGCGGCCTACAAAGCTAAAAGAGGCCCAAGAGGACCTAGTATCTCTTACTATCTATCTCTTTTATATATTTAAACGAATAGTTTTCTTGAAAACCCGTATTAAGTGCAATGAGCGGCAACATCTAGCCCAATACCTTTATGCTGCCATTTTCAGTTTGTGTCTTATACGATTTCGTATCAAGTTACAGTCGAGTAAGTAAATGGAGCTATGTATTTGTTTTTCTTACGTCTGTGTTTATTTGTCTTCTTAAAATTTATAACCGAAATGTATTTGTCGGTTGAATAGAACTAGCGGACTTGTTTGGATAAATTATACTGGGCTGGTTTCTGTTTGCGTTTGAAACATTGGAATGAAAACTGAAAAGCATAAATATTTGTGATACCTACCTGATCATGAAAATATAAACCAGGTTAAGGTTGGTTATGTTTTTGTGTATCGCTAAAGTTTGCTTCTGTTAGTATTATGATTTTGCAAGGATTTCTTTGGCACATTAAGTTACATTAAGATTCATTAAAGACCACCCTATGTAAAACAATACTCGATTGAGAATTTCATCTTGTGAAAAATTATAAAATCAGCCATATAAACGTGGTGCTGAAAATTGAATTTGAATCTTAAGACTCAATTCAATTTTAGAGTGTGTGAATGTCAAAAATTTGGGCCAGTAATCCAAGTACCTTACACACTGAACTTACATACGCACTTTGAATGAAACATTTCTACTCCTCGAGAAATATTAGTTGGACAATTAAGTATTTATCTTAATAATGCCAAGAACGATATTTACAAGAAGAAATATAATTCCATTATTACTCATTGGTTATTGGAATTTCCAAATATTTCCTTCTGTGAAAATGAAAATAAGACCATCATCTTTCATTGTCAAAGTTGTCTTGATCAATTTCATCAGGTAGATAAAATATCCATGTACAATATTCATAAAACTTCCCAAAATGTGGGCTTGGTGTTCAATTCCTCATCCACATTTTGATAAAGATCCCTAAGTCTATAGTTACCTAATTCCTACGTGATTACTGCCGATTACAGTTTTGCCGAACGTTCATGCAAAAATATGTTAATTTAATAGCCAAGGAGAACATCATAGATCCCTAATATTGAAGGATTTTGACTTCGATCGTCGTATTAGATTAGCAATTAAGGTTTTCATTAACCAATTCTGTGGAATAGCGAACACCATTTTAGGCAAATTATGTGAAATGAATGGTTATTCGATTCACGATTACCGCCATCCTTCAACACGTCAAAATTACTGTTAACTAGAAAGTGGTTTTACAGCTTTATTTTCGTCAGTTTGAAAGGTATTGATTTAACTCCAATTCTCTTCGAAATGGGCTTGAGAACAATCACAAGAATATAATAATTTTGTTTCATTTATGATGACTGTTATTGAATCCAATAGTTATCCATATTTTTCGTTACGAAAATTCATTTAATCATCGAATTATTCGAAAATTTCATTTCTCAAATTTTGTTACCACAAAGGTGTCATAAAAAATATAAAGAAAAAAAATATGAATAACCACATTCAACAAATGAAATGTGACACCAAAAAACAGACTATTTAAACAATAAAGTATGCTACTAATAGTTATACTTATTAACTATTTGACTTATATATCTGCTATTATATCCTTATGAAACTAGGTTAAATATTTCAACAGATTCAAATCAACCAATTATTATCGTATCTAATTTATTCGACATTTTATTGAGTATTGTAAAAAGTTAATACTTATAATTATCATATAACAATGCGAAGATTTGTCGAATAACAAAATTCAGTCGTAATAATTCGATACAATCGTATTTTATTGTGTGGTAAATGTGCATAATACTGATAGACAATATTTATTATAGTTAAATAATTGGAAGAAACACACAAGCCTCTGAAAACACATTTCTTTGTTCAAGAAAGATGAAAATTATCAACAAAAAAAAGTAATAAAATTTTCAAACTGAATTTTTGTCGAGAGCATTGATTACTAAATATTTCCGAAATTGACAACTGAAAATCTTTGTTCTAAAAGCAGATGCACCCTCAGATAATGCATTGTAGCTACTAGATGAAGTTCAGATACTAAATATATGCTGGATCTTTATCTTTAATTATCAAACTTGTAGAAAATAAGATTGACTCATTTTCTGTTATTATATTGTTATATAAGTATAAATATTGCAAATATTTCGAATTTGTTCTCATTGTGTATTCATGAGTATCGAATATCATTTCGTTCAGTTAAATTTTTTTGAGAGTTATTACAAAACCGGCTTAATAGAAAATAAAAAAAATGTGATTGATTTCATTCCAGTGAATTGGTTCTCTAATTGGTCCTAGTTTGACTGATCTCAGATCTTTGCCCCAGGCCTAACATTTTTATTGTTCTACAACCTTCGAAACCTTCTTCATCTATTAATTAGAAATTCCTAGTGAATCGTTAAAATTTAGAATTGTCGATTATTTTAGAGAGCTCTGCCGACTAAGACGGAGTAGAAAACAGTCGGCAGAAAGATGATAACGCAGTCAATAAAGATTATACGAAATTGTTCCAGTGAGTGAGTAGCTTATTGTAGATTTTACCTGCCGTATCTCCGGGTTCAAAACAGACGGCTGAAGAAATTACTGTCGGGCCATTTCACCTCAGGCAAAACGATTAGAACTCGACTATTAAGTTAATTTTGTGGCGGGATGTATCTATAAAAAACTGAATCCAATTTTATGTAGGCCTCAACAAAAACTAGAAGGACAAATGTCGATTTAGAGTGAGTTTTTGTGCATTCATCCGCATTGATGGCGGTCGCTTGTGGGCGATGCTTTTTCGATGGAGGTTCCACAAAAATACACCAAGAAAAATGAGTAAACATGGGTCAGTGTTTTCTGTACCTAATGGTTGGCAGTGCGTTCGGAAAGTTTGAATTTTGAAGTTACAAACTATTAGATTATGATTATTTTTCAATCTAGTTGAAATTGAAATACTGAAAAAGGTATTAGCTGAAAGGGCTTAAATTACTGTCATCAATATAGAAGAAGCTTTCACTCTATAACTAAATATAAATCCTTAAACATTTGTGGTCATAAGGATTACAATTTGGGGTGTACCAAACACATGAACCGCTATATGATTCGGCGGTTGCAAAACAAAATACTGACACACTCGTAGAGACTTGAAGTTGGAAACTGTTGAGCAAACAATCACCCAGTATGCCACTAAACATGAGAAAGGCTTCATCAACATATTAACATCGAAACTATTCATTTGTAAGACAACACGATTATTAAGAGAAGACTCGAAAGAACAAAACCGTTTGAGTAAGCTGAGTGAAACTGAATGTAAAGACAGTGATCTTTGTATATGTTGAGTTTTGGTGAAACCCTAATATAAGAATAGAATAGATAGGATAATAGTTAGATAGGAAAAAATTAGATGAAGATGAAATTGGTCATTGGTGCAGTGTGACCAGATTGTAATGAAAAATGTTTAGATTAAATACTAAAGAATGAAAAGAATCTAGTTGGAATGATTTCAGTTGGAGCAATCTCGAACTGGGACCAAACTATTTTGCTAGTTTCAGTTTAGACCAAATTCGATTGAGTGTATTGAAATAACTGTAGAAATAGTCGAGGAATTTCTAATTAAAAATGGTGAGTGGTAACCAAGCCTTGCTGAGTAATTCTGATAAATGGTATTCAAAATGAGCTAGACAATTTTTCTCCCCGGAATGTTTGATTGATCTCTGAATATCGTGCGAGAAAATCGCAAACGCGCTCGGGGCAACCTGCTGGGGAAAATGGAAATTCCATAGGGTATTTAAATTTAAATATATATTGAAGATAACTTCATGGAACTCCCCTCGTCTTTTTCGTACCCCAACACGCTCTGCTTCTTCATTATTCAACGGAGGGAAATGAAATTTCGGGTCAGTTTTTGAATAGATGGTGATGGACTTGCCGGAATAACTACTGTCATTCTTTTTAATCTACCCGTCAGGAAAATATTCTGTAAAAATAATTCTTAGTGGATCGTTATCATAATGATTGGAGGAATTCGAAGAAAGTTGGACCTTTCAATGTAATAACTATAATTATACAAAATATTTTGAACAAAATTACCGAATCATACATATACGAATCCTCACCCAAAAAAAGGTAGAAAAATTTGAACCAACATTGAAAATATTGTCAGTAAATCAATGTTCAATTTTCAGATGTTATACGATATTAGGTCATTTTGTAATGTTGGATATTCAGACTGTTAGACTAACTTGAGATATAAAAATGTTCTTTCAATTCGATAATAGTGCAATATTGAAACACAAAATTGGAGTATATTTCATCAATTTTTTTTAATTGTTTCTAAACTGTGTTCTATTTCAGATTCAATTCAAGAGGTTACTGAAATAAAGAAATAATCGTACTGTTCTTACTTTGTGATTCGAAAATCGTCCAGAGTCGAACTAAACTTCTGTCCTATATTTTTCATAACATAAAAAACATTTGAATCATCTAAGTACTTAAATCAACATTTTGATATTATCTATTTCTCTACTGCTGAAATGTCCAAGACTGTACGATATTTACTGAGTAACTGACTTCAGTCCTGGAAAAAGTCAAATACAGTCCTAGAAAACTGAAAAAAGAACAGTTCGAAAGACAATTATTTAGAGTAACCTTAAAGGATTAGATTACTCAAGTAAAATTTTTAATGAAGGACCTACAGTTGCAAATATTTCAAGTTTCTCGTTATATTCAAGGCCTTTTTTCATTTCATTTTGTAAATTTGAGAATTTAATTGAGCTTTGAATGCGGAAATAAAAGAAATCATTCGAATACAAATAGGTGAAAACTAACAAAATTATACCACTTAATTTGCACATACGAAAAACGAAACTACAATTTCATAATAAGTAACTTCAAGACGTAAGAAAAAAAGCTACAAATGCTTTCTCTACAAGTGCAGTTCGCATTTGTACAAATGTAGGAAACCTATATCTCGTTGGGATCACGTGCACATCTTTTGTATGATTGGTAGGAAGTTGAATTTGGTATAGTGTTATCAGTTCAATCATGGGAAGCGGCAATATCTTACCAAAACATGCTGAATTGATGGTAATATTCTTTCATTCTTTCAACTTGTGTAATCTCAAATTATTCAAGCTAATCGTTTACTATAATTGGGGAACACTTAGGAATAGGTAAAAACAAGATCTATATTTCTCAACAAACGATATCTACGTGAAAAACTTTGTAATTTTCGGTAATCTTAAATAATGGAAAATGTAGAAGAATCAAGAGCCTTTGAAAAGACTCCAACGAAAATTATTCGCGAAAAACATTCAGGATATTCCAAGTGGAACCATGGAACCTGGCAACACTGCCGCGAGCGCTTCTTTATTAAGACAATTTCGGCATAGCTAAGCGACATAAAGTGGCATTGTTCAAATTTCGACATTTGGATGGCAAAAAAGTCTTCCGACCACCCATAAGATTCGCGCGCCTGTCGCGTTTTCTGCTGAATGTGTGGTCCCTCCTGCCGGGCTGGACATATATCCAAATATAATTAAATCTTTTTTAGGGCCAATTAACAGATGGCTTTCCTCGAATCCAGGGGTTTCCTACGCTTTTAACGAAACTTTGTACGATGTCCGACGGCATCTCTTCCGCAGGTTCAGGATGACGACCTGGAGTTATTCTTCGACGTATTTGAAATACGACGAGCCGTCGAAGACGTTATGCCGAAATTGAAATGTAACATTTAAGTACGTATGTTTAAAATATCCGAAGGTAATGCGAAGTAACTGTTTTATTGGTCATGGGAAAACTTCACTTAACGACTTCTTCGTATCGAGATGTTGGTTCTGTAGATAAGACGAAAGAAACTAGGCACGAACAGCTTCCGAGTCTTGAGAATTTCGACAAATATTTCTGAAGAACACTTTTAAAACTGGAACTTGCTTTCTTCAGATAGCTGTTGGTATGTCACTGCATAGGTAACTGCTGTTGGTATTTTTTCACGTTTTATCAGAAATCGCAAGTCTTTATCAAATGAATTCGATAATGTAAGCATTAACAGTACGAAGAACGAGATTTGAAGGTGCGTGGCTTAATTTGGTTGCTCATTCGAAACTGACACTCAAAAGTAATATAGGGTGAAAATATGAGAATTTTGGATGATCTCTTCGTATTTATTTAAGGATTTTTCAGATAAGAAGTTTACAATGTGCCAGATAAGACAGTACCAAACACGAATGCTTCCAAATTTCCGAATTTTACATCCAAATGGTCTTCAGAATTGAAAGAATTTGAAACTGCGCAGCTTAATTCGGTGGCTCATTCGAAGTTGACACTTCAAAAGTCTATACAACTAGAGCATTTCTGAGAATATAAGAATTGTGGACGATTTATTGCAAGATACAAGAGGTTTAGAAAGTGCAAGATAAACTAAAGTGCACTAAACCCGAATGCTTCAGAGTAATTGCTACATCCAACGATATTTTTCCGAAAATTTAGTCAAATATTTCTGAAAAATACTTTCAAAGCAGCAACTTGTATTCTTCACGCATGAGTGCAGGTAAATTTTGAAATGAATCAAGTATGAAGAGATATCTTAGGTCATCATCAAGTGAATTCGATACGTAATGTATTAATTAGTTACCCGTATCTATGAGAATGAAAGAACTTTGGGCGCTTTGGCTTAGCAAATTCCAAAGGTCCTATACCAAATGACCAATTTTTCTTGGTCCTTTTTGAAAACATGTCATTTTATTGTGAAACAGATTGTCAAAAAGTAATGTCCCATATTAATCAAATTAAAGGTTTTACATGCGTTGCAAATTTTGAATTGTTTGATTTCAAGTAGAATGCTCCGTTTTCAGTATAATTCAACTTCAAACACCGTATAATTTATGTATAAAACTATCTTCTTGCAGTAAATAGAAAATATAACAAAATGAAAAAGCTTCTGATTGTTCCAAACTCTGAGGTTTGAAAACAAAAGAAATGAGGAAACAACTCACTAAACATTCTTCCAATATCTACTAAGGAAAAGAAAACTGTGGTTACAACTTTATGCAACATATTATCTCGAATTTAATCGTCATTTGAATGAATGTCTCTTTGAACAAAGAGCTTCAGCAAACTTGGCTATCCTGGGATAAAAGGATTTCGGAACGAAGCGTCTTGAATTTAGTTGGGTATTGCTTAGATTCAAAACCGACAAAGAGGAGACTGTGAAGATTAAATGAGTCCCTTTCAGCTCATAGACTATTCCCGGCATTTTGAATGAACATAGACTTGACCTATTTGCTGCCTTTGTAGGAAATTTAATCTCATAATCCCTTGTAGCTTTCACGAAACATTGTCGTGCTTGCAGTATGTTCTATAGTGCTTGCATCTCACTTCAACATGCGATATTTGTTTGAAAAACCTAGAAGAAAGCATAGATTTTGCACTATTAGTGAATGTGTAATTATTTGTAATTTTTATTTCATAATTGTGATTTTTGCATCTGCAAACAATACGCTTCCATGTAAAAATACTAGAAACTACGGAATATGGTGAATTAAGGATGTTACTAAAGATTTTCAAGGATTGAACAAGATAAGAACAAAATCATTTACTTGAAGGAAAAACAAAAAATATTGAAGAAACATAAAAATATTTTGAAAGAATTAGAAGCTTTCAAATAGGGGTATACCTACTGAAACTTCAATCGTTTTGTAATTCATACCCAATAAGAAACAAAAAATAATTAATTCAAAATAACTGTATAACATCAGAGAAGTCATTAAAAAGCCTTAAATACTGCGAGAGAATTTTAATACTTCATGATTTGAAGAATTTGTCAATATTGTGCTTAATTTATCGCTTCACAGAAACCTATTGAAAAGCCTACTCCCCATCTTTCGATTGCTTCTTACGCTTTAAAAGAGCAAAACATGACAATACAAATGACTGAAAAATTACTTTTCTTCGTTGAATGATTTCAGTTCATATTGAATTGCCACGACTCTAGAAATATGAATTTGCCATAGATTAAATCATAACATTACTATTAAACATTAAGTATGAAAAATTCATGTCAAGTTTACTGCGAAACTAAATAACTATGTACAGCACGAAGAATCTTTTCTCAAGTAGAGATTTATTGACATCTAGATTATTTATACACCGCGTGAAAATATTTATGAAATGACTATTTGAAATTTCATACAGTTGTAAACCAGAATAGCAAGAAGAACTCAATGAAACATTAAATTCATCACATAGGTATATAGTGTGAGCTGAAGTGTTTCTATGAATAAAGTGCATTTGATACTTTATTTCGTAGTAATTTTATTTAGAAAAACCTGGATGAGTTTGATACAAGTCATATTTGAAAATTCCCAGTTATTCGCAATAATTTTTAACATGAATTAGGAATGCTGAAATTATAGATATTCACTTCAAAATAAAAGATTTGTATTTCCTTGAAAAAATAATTATTATATCAAATGAAAACCCAATTTTGAATTTACTATTGCCGCAAAATATCACTTATTTGAAGTAATAAAATCAAGAGAGGTGCTGATATTGAAAAAATTCCTAAAAAGTTGCGGAAAGATGTGAAAATGCGTTATTCACCGAAATTGGAGAACAATTCAATTTGAGTAGTATTTTTCTCGTGTACAAACTTTTCTTCTATTTCATTTGGCATATCTTTCTCATTTTTCAATTCATTTCCAGGTTGTTCGAGTCTTTTGTCATGAAATCCAGACAAGTCTACACGAATATATTAAAATTGCAAATAAAACCCAAATATTCTACGAATTTTCCGGATGAATTTTTCATTTCCATAGGAACGAATAGAAGATTGGTCTATCAACATTCCTGAAATGACGTTTTCCTTCTCTGATTACTTAACAAAACTATCCTCGTAATGAAAGTCTTCGAAAAATCCACACGATTTCGAACAAAAAAGTCACGTTTTTATCGAGCTGTCATTGTCTGCTCTTCAAGAAAATTTTCTATTCAACGGGCGTACAGTTTTTCTTTCGGCTTTTGTTTCTTAATGAAGAACTCAGCTGAGTAAGGGTGTGGGCTGTAGGCCGCCCTAAAGATTTTCACAAGGGGAGAATTTACAATGAATGCGAAATTAATTTGGTTGCAAGTCTCGTCGTCGACTTTTGGCTTTCCGGAAGACGGCGTAGAGTTGCAATTTTCGGCTCTGTGGGAAGACGCAGACCGATGGCAGTGGTGAATGATTCAGAAATTGAAATAGCTCTAATAAGACTTAAAAAATAGCTACAGAATGGCTGAAAGAACTGTCTGATGATAAGAAACAGTGAAGCAGTGCTTCCGATGATGATTCTACGTTTCATTTTCTTTGGAGCGTACTGTGGTAAATTAATAGTCTTGAGCTAACCTCGATGAAAATCTCAGAATTAAGTATTTCATATAAATATTTATTGCAAAGTTTACGTAACCTTATTTGAGTTTTGATGAAGCTAATATTATGTAATTCATCCGTCAGATGTTGATTAGTTTTCCATTTATATTGACGTGAATTCACAGCTTTCTTGTTAAGATAAATCCACACCTATATCTACAAAATATTTTTGGATCTATTTACCTATTGCCTGTTCTGAAAGTTTGACTAAACACAGTAATTTTGAAAAGATAATCATAATTCATTTTAGTAATGATGAAAACCATGAACGCTTTCAGTTTAATTTTGGTGAATAATAAAACAAATTAGTCGCTTGTCGTTTGGTAGATAGCGAATATTACAATCGTAATGTAAAAGACAATTATTAATTCAACCATTGTAAGACCACAGTATTATTACACCTGGTCCTAAAAATAGCTTGTTTTCAGTAGTTATTTAATTATATAAATTGTATTTTCATTACTAAAATTTAAGATGTTTTGCATTTCAAATGGAACATCGAGACTTATAATAAAAAAAATAACAAAACCACAGGAGTTTGTAGTTTCGCATTTTAAAGTGTTAAAAGATATGAAAGTGTTTATAAGCAAGAAAATAAAAAACAGAAAACGAACAAATAGAACGTGAGATAATAGTTTTGTACTTCTTTTTTCACCGAAGCAAGTATTGATGACATATAGCAGTCAATAGTTTGCGTTAGGCTAGATTAAGAAGTGGCAAGTGATATAATGTTTCTTACTAGAAAACGCAGAAAAATGTTGTTTTCTATTCTCTCCTTTTGTTTTTATTCTTCTCGGGCTTACGAATATAAGTTTTTTGTTTGAACTTATCTATTTTTGATGAAGCCTTAATAGATGAAATTGAGTGGTTGTACAATTCAACCTCCAGTGGTGATATTGTTTAATTCATTATTCAAAATTAAGGATAAACTACCACGAATTCTTCTGTTGATTTTCAAGTCAAATTTGTTATTTAAGTTCTTTTTTTCTGGATTTGTTGATTGGCTCACATGTAATACTGGATTATGTGATACATAAACCAGTTTTTTATAATATTTGCTGAAAATATTGGATATTATAGTTTTTTCATATCCACTTTGAAAATTATCGTAACTAAATTTATGGAATTTGTTTCAAACTAGAAACGTGGTGTAATTACATATCACATCCTGATTTATACAGGTACCTAACTAAAACTGTGTTCATCTCGTAACTAGTTAAGAAATATTGTGAACCGAAGAAGTATAATTATATTTTCCCCATTAGTGTCATAATTCAAATCAAGCAATATAATAAATTTTTAATTTCCATCCTATAATGAAGTCTAGCCTCATAAGATATTCTAGAAATAATTTACTCATCAACATGCATATTCGAAAAAATATCAAGAATTCGATTAATAGGCGGTTATTCGTTCTTCACATGGTACGTGACACATCCTGTACACATTCCATCAAATTGACGCTCATGTTGAAGCGAATGTAGAAAGTTATAAATCCTACTAGTTTATTTTCAAGTGCTTAAGATGAGGGCTTATTTATATCTCCCCTGTATAAATGTTTTGTGACATTTCCTTTATGCTTCATTCATATGAATGCAAAACGTGTTAAAATTTAAATATTCCATGCTGGAAACGTGGGTTTCTCTAATTACTCCGAGGCGATATAATTTAATAATGATTATTAAGTATTCCTTTTCTGAATATTCTGCAGCAATATATCATAAATGTTAGTTGAGAAGTTGGTGCAGAGAGTTGGGTATGCAATGTCCATTTATTTATTATTCAGAGACAAAGTGAACATTTTTATTTAAAAATATGTATCCAGCAAAATACGAAACTGAAAATGAAAATCGAATAATGAAAGAGATTTTCCAGGAAAGATGGGGTGCCCTGTATAACTCATTATCCATTGTTATGTTATGAGAATTTATTAATTGTTTTCATTCTTATTTCACAAATTTTTGCTGAGTTTTTCGTACAAATTCAAATTGTTCAATTGATATATTCATTTATTTCTATAAATTTTCAAAGAATGACAATAATAATTTAAGACACAAGTCAAGTGAATAAAGTGTTTTAATTTTTAGCAGCCGTTCTGTATGGCACAGCAAGGATTGTTGAAAGAACATTGCTAAAAATGTACAGAATGTGCAAAAATATCTACTGATTGGAGATTTCATTAGATTTATTTATGTAATACAGCATTGTTAGCGTTGGAACACTTTTCGAAAGTGAAACATTTTGAGACGTTGTTTTCAAATGAATAAAAATAGGTTTATGGGTGTTCTTTATTAGTAAACATGTTATTTATGGAAAATAGATGTGCTTTAATTTCACTCCAACTATTATTACTTTATTTTTTGTATATATTTAATAGTGTTGGCGTGTACTTGATGTTAATCCATTATAATTGAATATAAACTAAAATTCAAACACTTGAACTTTTGATTTGCACTTTATTGACAACTAGCATGACGCGTTTGGACGTTACAAACGACTTCTTCGTTTGTAAGTCGTTTGTAACGACGGAACTCGTCATGCTATGTTGTTAATAAAGTGTAAATCAAAAGTTTATATTCTATTATTACTTTCCTGACGTTCTTGCAAAGACTGTGCGGAGCACAGTTTGATAATTGCTGATGTTAACACCTAGGAGTAATTTATATGAATATAAATATAATTTCGTGATGTCATGTAAGCCTTCAATCTTGTATTGACAGCGAATCGTCATCGTCAACACTGCTGTTAAAACTCGAATGTCTTGCGAAATCCTATTGTGGTTATTTCATATTTGGAGTATCTTGGCGTCTGAAAGACTTTTGGGATTAGTAGATTATTCGAATCTTTACATAATTTTGAGAAGGTTCTTCAATGTCTCCGATAGGTCTCTAAGATAACGATTCATCAACAGATCTCGAAAACTATAAAATGAAAGCTCGTGAAGATAATAGTGTCAACATTTTGGAGCCATCAACGTCCGTAGTGGCAGATAATCGATAAAATCAAATGTTCCTTTGCATGCTCGAGTTTCTGTTAGAACGAACTTGTCTCGAAATATTTCAGCAATCAACTCACGGTCTTCTACCTGGGTTGGCATTTTATCTCTGTCTTACTCCGCTTCATTTTCCGCAACCTGATGCTTTGGATACTTCAGTTTATTATATGGTAGATAAATTTTAATTTATACTGATGAATCCGGAGTAGGTTGTTATGTCGCCGGGACGAAATGAAAGGTAGACAAACCCTCATTTAGACCACGAGTTTTACGTTTAGCAAATGGGGTAAGCACAGGTTGCAGATTCAATAATATTGATTTAATGGTAAGATGAGCTGATGTTCGATAAACGTCCATAGGCTGAATTACGATTGGAAATATTGATTGTTTCTAATTAATTTTAGAATGACTCATTAGAGGCTGTTCAATTATTAATTAAGCAATATGGGGAGCGATGGGGTTCTTATTCTTCATATTTTTGAAGACATCTTGCCATGTTTCCTGAGCCAATTTTGTTATTCTTAAAATTATAACTGCTGCTCTGAATCAATAAAAAAACAGAATACATTCGAAGAAAAATACATATACCAATGTTTAGGTAAGCGTAGGAGAGATGGTAAGAGATTTGCTCAATTTTGCTGAACAGGAAAGGAAAAGATGAATTGTAGTAGAGCTCTAAAGGTACTCAAAAATGAGGCTATAAATTTTAAAACTGGATACCAAACCATTGAAAAGGCAAGAGGTGTGTAATATTTTGACATTATGTTAGAAGAGAAATTAAAATTCAATGAACACTTCGACTTCGTATCGAATAAAATTTCCAAGAAAATCAGCTTTCTGGAACGAATTTGAAAAAATCTGACGACTTATGTGTAGTTATTGATCTTTGACTCGATAATAATACCACACTTTGGATATTAATCCAATCTGTTATTCGGATTGAGCAAAGAAATACTCAGCAGCTACAAAAATTGCAGAATAGAGATGCGAACAATTTTAAAATGTAATAGTTATACTCCAATAATAATAATAATTAGTTCTTTACTCTCAACAGGTATAACACCCAATTACAGAAAATAAAAACAATGTTGAATACATAACTAAATAATTAGAAAAAAGATTTAACTAAATTTTAAAAAAGATTTAACAAAGAGCTCAATCTAATCTAAAAAAATAGTAACTTATAAATACATTATAGCATTAAATGAAATATTACAAATAACTCAATCTAAATCAATTCATTTTAGTCAATTTTCGTTGTTCACATAACTCATAACATATCAAATAGTCAACATGTTTCGAGCGTGAGCTCATCTTCGAGACTAAACTACAATGTGTTATTGTAGTTTAGTCTTGTATTATTGAAGTTTAGTCTTGAAGATGAGCTGACGCTCGAAACATGTTAGCTATTTGATATTGTTGAATATAATCGTGAAACATTAAGTCAAGTGTTTAATTTAATTTAAGAAACAGTTTGTTTTATGCAGATTTCAATGCATTCAATAAAGTGCTCTATAAACATACACGTTTACACGCAAGTAGCCTCATTGTACTTAATCGTAAATTAGCTGTGTTTATTTCACACTAATAAATTATTAATAAATGAATACGTATCAAACGTAAATGTCGAGCTCTAACTTACTTGAGTGTTGTGATAACTGGCGCTGAATAAATATTATTATAAATCTGCTTACGGTAAAACTTCGACCTCACCTTTCTAAAAACTCTGATTCATTAGAATTTAATTTCATTGTGAGACAGGTGGGGACGAAAAATCTATTGTTTCTACTTGACATAATATTAATTTAACGCAACATGGATCAAATCATACCGGGCGATCGGGTGTAACAATTTCCATTAACTGCATTTTGTGGCGTAACGTGATCGATACATTGATTGAAAATTGGATCTAAAACCGCAGGCTTTGGAGTCAATATTATCAGTTATACTTGGACAAGTTTTTACAAATGTCCAATATGTGCTGTACCTGAATGTAGTAACTGTTTCTGTAGTTTCAATCGATCGAAGAACCGCTCTGGACTTTTTTACAGGATACTTTTATTCGAATTAATGTAATTGAGCAAAGAATTGCAAGCCGTTCGAGAGTGGTAGAGGGATTATTAACACAACCAGAAACTTTTTCCTTGAATTTCTGTCTTTGGTTATTCTTGCTCATGAGTTTAAACGGTACTAGGATTTTTAATGTGAAAGGAATTTACCGTATACTCAAAAACGTTTGGCAAAATTCTGCAAATTGTTCAATACACTCAATAATTCTTCGGGTTCCTCACCTAACCTATAATTAAGAGTATAATGCAATTAGAAACATATATATTTTTGATATGTATTTTTTTCAATATAAATGGTAGCAAAAAACTATGTTACAGTAAGTGAATCCCAGTGAAATAATTTAACATGTTCATTTATTATGTTCAAGTTACACAAATCAAAAAATATATATTTCTTTCAATTTTTTTACACTATATCTTTTATATTCCATTAGTTCAACTCGAATTAAATTAGATGTCGTCTTTGAGAGAAGTTCACCATCTTTAATTCCAATCGGCACACTCAAGACCATTAAATTTAACTGCCTGAAGCACAACCACAGGATGTCTTGGAAAATAAACAAAAATCCTCGGCACCAACTTTCGTCCCAAACCTGCTATTAACTGAAAGTCCGACCCTTGTGTGTGCCGGCTCAATTTGGCTAATTTCTGGTTATCCTAGGGACCTTAATTACTGGATATAACATTTATTTACTCTCAGATACGTTCAATAACCGAAAGTGACAAAATTATATCCAAAATTCCAAAAACACCACTTCTCAAATAAAAAATATATATTTCTCAATATAAATTTGAACTTTCGATTTCTTTTAATTAACATTCATCTTTCAAGATACTACTTGAATGAATTTAAGACATAACGAACTAATTTGATGCTTTTAATTTTATCTAAAGGGGTCTGGAATTAATGTAATTTATGCTATCCATATCAGAATTCTGTTATCTAGCTCAAGAGACTGCTTTAATTACGGTTATGATTCGGGGCCTTTAAGTTGTTATCGGCTTTGAGAAGAGCTCTTTGTGACGAGATTATTATTAAGCACTCCCATCAAAGTGGTCCTAAATAAAAACTATTAATATATCAATTTTGTATAATTTATATTTGTTGTTTTATCGTTGGAAACGATATCCAGCTGTTCGAACACACAAAGGTCCATAGAGGGTTGGAATTCGTTTTATTGATTGAGCTTTAGCAGCTCTGCAGGCTGTTCCATTTTTCTTTAACCTTCTAAAAATCGAGAACCTTCTGAAGGTTCTCGATTTTGTTCCAGAAGTACCACAGCAGAATCTACAACTCATGAGTAATAAAATACCTGAAACTATAATTTTATTACGTATTGAAGATTTAAATAAGCTTAGATGCGAAAATGTTCCAAAATATTCAAGGTTTTCTGTATAATTTTTCGGTAATTTGTGGTATCATTCAAAAATGTGTCGTACTTGACAAACTTGACAATATCTAGTTCCTACCCTTGTTGCAACCTTGGTCGAACTAGGGGGTTTTTATATGTGAGTAGTGGTTGCTATAAGGCAAGACTTTGATTTTAGTCTTCTCAGAAAAGCAAAGTTGGTTTTTGGACTGAGCTTGACGGCAATGAAATGAGGAAGACATCAACTATAACACTGATTTTTTCACTTGTTTTTATTTTGCTTGTAGCAATTTTCGCTTCAATATTTTCAATTATTTCATTTAATAATATAATAACTTATATCAACCTTTTATGTAAACTGATATACCTGACTTGTGTATTCAAATATTTTTTCCATGTAATGATTGTATATCTGTTTTCCATGTTACTACTTGCATCTTCATCTAAGTCGTACTTCTGTCCAATCGAAAAGGAAATAAGAGGATATCAATTTCAAAAGGGTGTCCTCAGCTTTCCTTTCAAACCGTTTCCCGAATTTATGTCCTCTGTGGAGAAAATATATATACCCAAATATGAATCTCAAGAATTCTAGCTATTCACAATACAAGCTTCCAGAATCGCAGGGAATAACGAAATCCGCGTAGCAAGGGACAAAGGCACACGAAGAACGCGGCATGGTACCGCTTCGGCGGCTTACACATCTCCGAAATAAAGTTTCAATCCTTTCGCTTGCTCAGATTTTCATATTCATGAAGAGCGTCCCAATAAAATACAATTTATTTAGCGATGCATTGTTGCGAGCTTTAGCGTAAAGATTTATGGGAACGACGAAATCAGCTGCGACAGTACGTGTCCCACTGAAGACGTTAAACCATTCAATGTAAATCGGCAATGGTGGATAATGGCGGTTCTTGACACTGCATTTCCAAATTGTAACCTTTAGTGAACGCACGTCATTATTTAGCCGAACTGTGCGCGTTTGGATACCCGAAAGAGATAGGGATGCTAAATGTTTTCGACGATTTCGTATCGATTTCTGCGAATTTCAGCATTCATTGATATTTGACAGTTCCAGATTAATATTTAGATCTAGATTACTTACTTAGAAACTCCATAATATCACTGATATTGTTTCATAATTCAAAAAGGCGAAAATATTTTTCCATGACAAAGTTTAAGCTGTATACTGTCTGGCTTTTCGAATAATCTAATGATTTTGTCTCCATTTTCCACTTCAACACGGCTTGGTTTTTGGGACATGGTTTTCCAGTTTCACATTCCTAGTTTCTTAGTATTAAGTATAAGCTTCTTATCTTCCCGAAGGAGCTTCGGTCTTAGACTTTTTCTTCCATTCGTCTTGGTATTAAGTATATGCTTGTTGTCTTTCCCAAGGTACCCTAGTGTTCTTGGCCTTCTTCTTCCAACTGGCTTGGACAAGAAGCTCTTCAAGTTATATTGGTGTGTGTAGAGTGCATTATATGCCACGAATATCCAAGGCACTTATTCTTCCTTGTATGGAGTATGTTGATACCAACAGCATTGTTATTAGCTTCTTATAACTCACAATTGTATCTTCTCCTTCATCATAGGCATGCACTTCTCATAATAGTGCCTCTTGCGCTCACTCAAAAATGGCTCTTAATATTTTTCTTTCAACTGTGAGCAAAAAAATCAAAGAATCTTCCTCCTGATCGATATATTAGAACTGGTAGCATTGAAATTTCATGATCTGCCTGTCTCTAGTGATTCTAGTAGCTTGGTAGGTACAATAATGGGTCTAATATAACGACAACAGTTATCGTTTAAGTTCAAGGTGCAACGCATTCAAAATATATCACTATGTTCGAGTAACTTACATCTTTTAGAAAAGTCAAATTGGTGCTTTGGTTATTCATCTTGAGGAGTTAGTTGTATTTCAAAATCAAAAGTAACTTCCGACATTATCTCAAAAACGATCAAACACGGCATTTGTTGACGAATTGTGGAAATATGGTCAAAAATGGATTAATTCTTGGAGAGATTCACCGCTATCGCCGATATCAAATCTCTTTGAAATTCAAGTTACTTCAAGTTACTCTTGAAGTTCTAACCTAAATGCTTTCTAGACTTATCAATTCAGTCAAAATCATTAACACATCGATTGTTATTGACAACGATATTTTTTCCGATTACCTCAAATATCGATGAATCGACGAATCGATGGCATCCCTGACGCACATCCTCATTTAAGCTCACCGCGTTTGCAACTGAAGGCCATTTCAGGAATATTGAGTTTCGCGAACATCCATCTCAATCGTCCGACTCCGTTTTAACCACTTTTACGGTTCGAAAAGCGGGGAAATATTCGAACATACGCGAGGATTATCTGAATAACTTCGGCTACATACATATCCACCAATTATTGGTAAAGAGCCTGCTTTCGCTCTTTCAACGTCATTTTCATGAATACGCTCATTCCGATGAAATTGCCGCGTATTTCAGCCGAGGCTTCCTTCGTTAAGCGACCGGTTTCCGTTAACCAGAAGCACATTTGGTTTCTAAGAGTGTTCCATCCTTACCTCCGCCTCGATGCGGACGGCTAGAACGAGACTGAACTGTTTATTGATAACTTCTATCTCAACATATCAAAAAACTATATTAATTTCAGCTAATGGAAAAACTATTTTGATACGTGATATTTCAGTTCAATTCCTATGTTCTCTAACATTTTCTGTTGGATGTTGACCCCACTTGTTGAATTATCTTACAGTCAGAGCGTCTGTGATATTCCTTTGATTAAATAGTTTGAATATTTAATAGTTGAATTATTTTTAGATTGATTATTTTCTCATACAAAGCGAAATATTAATTTCAGATAATCAAAAAATAACTGTACTTCGTGATTTCTTGATAGTTTCCATAGTCTTTAACATTTTCAAAGTGTTTGAATTTAAGTTAATTCAGTTAATATTTGGGACTTCACTTATTAAATGCTCTTATAGCCAGCTGCTCTATGATTTTCCCTTGATATTTTTGCTCTTAGAAATAGTGGTTTGAAAATTAAGGAAATATCTATTATCGTTCGACATTTTTTTACACAAATAGATGATTAGTTTACTGGGATTTCAAACAAAATGATTGACATTTACAGCCGTCAGAAAAAATATTAAAAATAAATAATTGAAAGATTGACTCTGTTGTCTTTTCAATTTATATGTGTATATGTCTATTTTGTTGTTATGGGTTCAAAACTGATGTTGTTCACAGCATGAGATACTAATTCAAATCTGAATTCTTCACTTTTTCTTTATAAAGAGATATACACAGAACTTCAGCTCACTTGTCTAGTTATACTAATAATTTGTTATTTTCTAAAACATTTGGGGAAAATAATGGAAAACTGCATAATTTTATAATAGGGCCTTTACGTAACTATTATCATTCCTATTTTATGCATTGGGAAGATTTCAGGTTTTGCTTTTCACAAGTATAGATACTTCTATATACGAACACTAAGTCCTAACAATTCTAAGTCCTAAATGAAGACATGGAACGACCTCTTCAATAAATTAGTATTTTTACTTCAGAGGTCATGAAATTTTTCGACGTTTCAGGTATTTAAGTAAGGTGATTTTTAAATTGATATATGTGGTGTATTCGTGTAATGATATAAGCAGCAACGTAACAACCTTTTCTGATCTGTAATTCAACTTCATTAACTGATCATCCGATTTGTTTAACAACTGATCACTGATCTCAATAATTGAATATAAACTTAAATTCAAACACTTGAATTTATGATTTACACTTTATTGACTACATAACATATGTAGTCAATAAAGTATATGTGTAGTGTTGACTACAATGCTATGTAGTCAATAAAATGTAAATCATAAATTCAAGTGTTTGAATTTAAGTTTATATTCAATTATAATGGATTTACATCAAGTAAACGCCAACACTATCAAAGATCTCAATGAATACCAAGTTGGAATAGCATTGTATTGCATATTCTTCCTCAATAATTAGAGATTTAACGCTCAATATTCTTGTTATCAAAACAACTCCTCCACAGTTATAGAACTCGACAAGAAGTTTTATGAATACGCATGCGCTGTAGCAAAAACCGGCAGGAACTACTACGAAGAACTAAAGTTCTTCCTGCATTGTCCATCACGATGAGACTTGCCCTAGCACCACACCCAGCACAATCATTTAAACCAACACACTGACACATACATAGAGAACACACGGCATACATCATAAATCTAATTAATACCGCCAACAAAATAACCTGTCAGATGTTAACAATAAATAATGCTCATTACCTGGGTTACATCGATACGAGACGGTCGAAGCGACTACACCTGGTGATTGTGGCGTTTGCTGTAGGTACGTAGCGCACAACAGATCTACTCTCTGGGTAAAATTGGACCGAATTTTAATGACGAATAAGCAAGTGGGCTGTTCGATAAAACTAATTTATGTCTAATGAACAGAATAAATCAACCGAGATGTCGTTTTCCGTCTCATTCGAATGCAAACGTTGAATACAGATTATTCGCTCTCAGAAGGAGCGTTAGATAGGAATTTAATTACTACATATTTAAGAAGAAATTGCCTAAGAACCAATGTTGATTAACATATCAGAATTATTTATAGGCATATCAGAATAAGGACTGGGAATTAGAAAAATAAATTGAAGCGATGTTGAACTTCTGGTTTCTTTTGAACTTGTTCTTTTTCATCAAATATCCTTTGTAACAGTCAACAATTTTGATAATTTACCAGTTTATTCTTGATGGAAGGTAATGAGGAACGAATGACTTGACGGTTTGCTCTAATTCAATGTATTGGCGAGCAGAGCTAATTATAATTTACTGGAGTCATACTGTGAGCCATATATAACGAGAATTTCTCTTATTACGGGGTCAATTTTTAGACGTGGAACTTGATGTGAAGTTTCGCTGTTGAAAGCGAACATCGTAAAGGTGGCTGTTTTGTATTCAATATGAGACCGAAAGGAACGTTTGGAATTAAAAATTATGAGATTAAAAGCAGCTATGTTTATTTTTTATTTGGAAATAAGACATTTCAGGAACACTATTTCGTTTGTTTTACTTGTATGTGGTTTTATTCACAATTATACTGTTTATTTAGGTCAAACAGAAAATCCATGCATTTGAGTCTCACATTACATAAAATTTTTAAAATTATTCAATACTAAAAATATAAAAAATAAAAGTAAAGAGTCCCAGAGTCATAGAATCCTAAAAATTTCCTTGATATTTATACCTGTTTTCTCTATATTTGTTGTAAGTATTCTGTTAGCATCTGAAGAAGTCGTTTGTAACGACGAAACGTGTCGTGCTATGTTGTCAAAAAAGTGTAAATCAAAAGTTCAAGTGTTTGAATTTTAGTTTATATTCAAAAATAAAGACTTAAATGTACTATACAACAAATATAACACTATTTAATAAATGATACGGAGGTTTCGCTTATCTCTTGGTGAAACATTATGTTGAAAACAATAAATTAAAATTAAATCACTTGGCTTAAGTTTCACTAAATATATTAAAAACTTTTCATATGTTTCGGGTGGTTAACCCATTATCAAGAGTTTACAATGTAACTGCATTTAGAGAAATTTTTTCTGAGTTAACATATAAGAGTTACATATGTAGAGTTTTTAATATATATAAAGAAAACATAATTTCTTTACACTTTTAAGTATACCACGCTAATGTAGATAAGGTAGAAATGAACTCATCCTACAGAGAAAGAAGACGGGAGTGACAGAAGGAAACGAGATTATTGATGAGAGGTTATTGACAACGAACATTCATAAAGATAAACAATAAATAAAGGTTATAAAGAAACTTCGAATAATAAACTTTAAATGTCGTTTCTTTGTTTACAGGTAGGAACATTGTAAATAATGTGAATAATTAAATAATGTAAACTAGCATGTAATTCAATTTAATAATAATAATATTTCAATTAATTTTTTAATTAATTTAATTAATAATAATAATTAATGAATAAAAACACTTTGTTTACAGAGCAACGCAATCTAGTTTACTTGGAAGTTTCACCCAATAACATAATATAACATATATTTAGTGAAACTTAAGCCAAGTGTGTTTATTTCAATTTACCGTTTATAACACTATTTGCTTCATTCTGCGAAAATATATATATATATATATATATATATATATATATATATATATATATATATATATATATATATGTAAAGAAAATATATTTCTTTAATTTCTGAACGCGCCTAATTGTGCCGCGTTTACTAAATTGTCAGTGGTCTGTCACTGTCAAAACACGAAATGAGCTGTTGAGATAGATTGACTGATATTTTATTGTTCAAACTAAATAAAATTTATAATTTATAAGTTCCGTACATTAAGAGGGGAAGAAGAAACATTTATTGTAGTTTCTTTGTTTACAGGTAAGACTGTGTTAGATAAGTAAGGTTTTTGTGAAACATGCCATGCGGGACTTACGCTAAATAAAATTACTTTGTTTACAGAGAAACCAATCAGTTTTATTCCACCTTGGGAGAGAAATATCTTATAAAACTACAATACTTGTTCATGATGGCACCAAAACTACAATTTACCTTCACATACGTAGCATCAAAAACAGACAAAAAGTCAAATGTTATCATTATAACCTCAATATCAACAGAAGATAACAAGAAGTATACCTTGGAAGAAGATGATAAAATTGCAAGTAAACATGTCGCTCTCAGCAAAACGGACAGCTTTAAACGATTAAAAAGGAGCTTGAATCAAAGAGGTGCAGTGAGAACAATATGGATAACTTGTAGTGAAAAAGAAATGATAAATACCTATTTTGACGAAGATGAAAACCTAATGTTCAACGATATGTACCTCAACGAAATAAAACAAACAAAATCAGAAGATACTACTCCAAAAAAGAAAACAAATTGAATTTAAAAAATATATCAGAAAGATTTATGATTGAAAAATTTGTTTGTAAATTCACAAATGCAAAACAATGGATGGATACATTTGAAAAAGAATGCAAACGACATGAAATTAATGAAGATATAACAAAGATAGAAATATTAAGATTATTTCTGGACAAATCATGTGCAGACTGGCACTCGGCTACACTGAAAACCCTGAAAATAGAAGCAGAATGGTCGGAATGGAAAGAAAAATTTTTGAAACATTTGCTGATAAAGGATGGAGTACAGGAATGTATGCTATATATTACAGACATAAAGAAGGATCTCTGATGGAATATGCAATAAGAAAAGAAAAACTGTTATTAGAAATGGATGAAGATATTGGGGGAAAACTCTAGTGATGCTGATAGCAGCTGGCTTACCTGAATATATAAGAAACAGAATTGATCCAGAAAAGTGCGAAAATTCAACAGGATTGCTTCATGAAATAAAGAAGTGCGAAGGATTGGTCAACAGTAACTTTATTAAAAAGAGAGAAGATAAACAAGATAACAAGAAACACATTATAAATAAGAAGCCATGTAAAATCTGCGAAAATTTGAATAAAGGTACCCGATATCACCCAGAACAGTCATGTTGGTTTAAAAAAGAAGGAAAGGAAAGTAAAATCATTGGAAGTAATTCGGTATTAGAAGTTAATCTAAACGAAGAAACAAAAAACGAGTAATCACACCATTGATAAAAATAAAAATGTTATTAGAAGACAAAATACTAGTAAATGGAACATATGATTCAGGTTCCCAGGTCTCTCTAATCAACAAAAGATTAGTAAAAATACAGAGTGTTTCAGAAGATGCAAATAGAATAAAATTAAAAACTGTCAATGGTGTGACATACACGAAAGGTTTAATAAACATAAAAGTAAAGATTTTTGATGTAGAAGAAAATGTTGATGTGTTTATTGTAGACAATGTTGATTTTGAAGATTTCATTATAGGACTGGACATGATAAAAAAATTTAACCTAACCCAAGATGAAGATTTAAGAATAATACAAAAGAAAGAGAGAATAGAGACAGAAACTATGAATAGATTAGAAGAAAAAGCAGAAGAAGAAATTCGAATAAATTTTAATGAGCATGTGAATAAAAATGAATTTATTACAAACTTACATCATTTAGACTATAACAAGAAGACACAAATACAAAGATTAATAGATAAATATGATAATGTATTCGCCAAAGATAAATATGATGTAGGGACAGTAAAAGAATATGAAGCCCGGATAGACTTACTCGTAGATAGATACTGCAGCAAAAGGCCATACCGTTGTACAATAGAGGACAAAATAGAAATAGAAAATCAGATAGCAAATTTACTAAAAAACAACTTAATCGAAGAATCATATAGTCCATTTTCAGCACCAGTTACATTGGCCTTTAAGAGAGATGAAAACACCAAATCAAGACTCTGCATTGATTTCCGAGAATTAAATAAGATAATCGTACCACAAGCACAACCATTTCCATTGATAAGTGACTTGATAATAAAAGCAAGAAATTGTAAATATTTTACCACACTGGACATAAATTCCGCGTTCTGGTCTATACCACTACGCATTGAAGACAGACAGAAAACAGGATTTGTTACACAAGAAGGACACTACCAATGGACATGCCTGCCATTTGGATTGAAAACATCACCTGCAATTTTCCAGAGAATCTTATCGAATATATTGAGAAAGTATAACTTAAAAGAATTTACAGAAAATTACATTGATGACATCTTAATATTTTCACAATCATTTGAAAAACATATAGAACACATAGAACAAGTACTACAAGCAATAATAAATGAAGGATTCAGACTAAAATTTAAAAAATGCACATTTGCAGCAACATCCGTAAAATACTTAGGACATATAATAGGAAACAACACAATGCAGCCTATCAAAGATAACATTATTTCAATAAGAAATTTTCCAACACCGAAGACTCAAAAGAACGTTAGACAATTTTTAGGCAAGATCAACTTCTACCGTGAATACATACCTAACAATTCAATAATACTAGATCCACTGCATAGATTACTGAAGAAAAATATACAATTTACATGGTCAGAAGAATGTGAGAAATCATTCTCAGATATAAAAAAGATATTATGCTCACAACCAGTACTGGAAATATTCGATAAAGATTTACCTATAAGAATTTACACAGATGCTTCACTGAATGGTATAGGTGCAATATTGAAACAGATACAAAAAGATGGAAAAGAAAAACCAGTTGGATATTTCTCAAAGAAACTTAATGACACACAAAAAAGGAAGAAGGCAATATACCTTGAATGTTTAGCAATCAAAGAAGCAATTAAATACTGGCAATACTGGCTAATTGGAAGAAAATTCACAGTTTTCTCGGATCACAAACCACTAGAAAATCTCAACATAAAAGCAAGAACAGATGAAGAACTCGGTGAATTGACATTTTATTTGTCTCAATACGACTTTAATGTTAAATATATACCTGGAAAAAATAACACAGAAGCAGATAGTCTCAGCAGAAATCCAGTATTGGAAGAGAATGATAATGAAGAAGAAGTATTAAAGATGGTAAATCATATAAAATTAGAAGATATTAAGGCAGATCAACAGAAAATAGAAAAAGAAAAACACAAATTGATTGAAAGAAATGGAATACTCTACAAAAAAATAAGAAATAGGAGAAAATTATATTAACTGAAGAATCAAGTATAACACTAATAAAAGAAGTACATACCAAATGGTGCCATTTAGGAATCCAGCAAATGATAAATAAGATAAGCCCATATTATACAGCCAAGAGTCTAACAAAAAATATAAAAAATATATGTAAGACTTGTGACACCTGTATCAAGAATAAGTCTAGAGGCCAAAATAAATACGGATTGATGTCGCATCTGGGACCAGCGACAAAACCATTTCAAATAATGTCGATAGATACTATTGGTGGCTTTGGAGGACAACGATCTACAAAGAAATACCTACATTTGTTGGTTGATCATTTCACAAGATTTGCGTTCATTCTAACATCTAAAACACAGAGTGCTGCGGATTTCATTAAGTTAGTGAATAAGGTTCTAGAGACAGAAAAAATTGATATTTTACTAGCAGACCAATATTCAGGATTAAATTCGAAAGAATTTAAAGAATTTCTGACAGATAATGATGTACAACTAATTTTTACTGCAGTAGATACTCCATTTTCAAATGGACTTAATGAACGATTGAACCAGACACTAGTAAATAAAATGAGATGCAAAATCAATGAAAAGAAGGAGAAGAAATCCTGGACATCAGTTGCAAGAGAATGTATAGATAAATATAATGAAACCGAACACTCGGTGACAGGCTTTGCACCAGAATATTTATTAGAAGGAAAAGACACCAGTATCTTACCACAAGAACTACGACAACCAACAAATATAGATAGATGGATTAAAGATAGAGAAGAAGCACTGGAGAGAACAATAAGATCCCATACTTATAATAAAAAAATATTTGATAAAGGAAGAAAACACATAGAATTTAATATAGGAGAACTGGTTTATATTGAAAACGGAAACAAAATGAATAGAAACAAGATGGACAACTTAAGAATCGGCCCGTTTGAAA
The DNA here is from genome assembly GCA_030704895.1 of Henosepilachna vigintioctopunctata. Classification (NCBI taxonomy): domain Eukaryota; kingdom Metazoa; phylum Arthropoda; class Insecta; order Coleoptera; family Coccinellidae; genus Henosepilachna; species Henosepilachna vigintioctopunctata. Next base: position 5,700,636 of record JARQZJ010000002.1, on the reverse strand, counting down.
TAACAGGAAAAATATCCAATACAATATACAAAATAAATACAGGAAGAACAAGAAAGGAAACAGGAATATACCATATAACAAAACTTATACGAATGGAAGAAGGAATAAATAGTGAAAGCTTGGGTGAAGAGTATTATGAATAGTTTATCCTAAACATTTTGAGAATTACTTGTATAATTCTCACCATGAAGGGGGAGATGTAAAGAAAAATATTTCTTTAATTTCTGAACGCGCCTAATTGTGCCGCGTTTACTAAATTGTCAGTGGTCTGTCACTGTCAAAACACGAAATGAGCTGTTGAGATAGATTGACTGATATTTTATTGTTCAAACTAAATAAAATTTATAATTTATAAGTTCCGTACATTAAGAGGGGAAGAAGAAACATTTATTGTAGTTTCTTTGTTTACAGGTAAGACTGTGTTAGATAAGTAAGGTTTTTGTGAAACATGCCATGCGGGACTTACGCTAAATAAAATTACTTTGTTTACAGAGAAACCAATCAGTTTTATTCCACCTTGGGAGAGAAAGATCTTATATATATATATATTGATATCAGAACAAATAAAAACAATTGTATCATTGAAATCTGACAGATTGTACTCATTCATACATTTGTGGTTTATGTGAAATTTTATCATTTTCATTAATATTGGTATGTTTGTTTCTTCAGAATGCTAGGGGAGTGTTGAGTCTGCCATCCTCATATAGTAATAGCTGTGGTGGTGGCGTACGGAATCTGGTGGACACGGGTTCGAATCTTGGTTTGGTAGAACACAAAGGTTTTTGTGTACCTTGGTTTTCAGGTTGTTGTGGGTAATCTATAGTGATAACAAGTCTTTCGAGCTTTCTTCCACTCTAGTGAATGACAAATTGAAGCAAAAAAATTTTATATTGAGTCCTTTTTTCTAATTCCATAAATCCCTAATTTGTTAATTGTAATTCAAGATAAATACATTATTGACAATTTAAAACATTGTTTGATTTAATATAAAATAGAAGATTGGGAATATATCTTAGTATATGTTCAAATGTACAGATTGAAGTAACTTTGTATCCTTAAGTAACGATTAGTCAGAATTTCAGCCACTCATTTCAACAAATGTTCAATCGTTCGGATAACGATAAGTCTTGTTTTTGCAGATCGGAACGTTTGTTAAGATGCCCACGGTGTCTTGTTAATTGCTGCAAATAAATTTAATCCGGGACGTCGTTTTGGCACAGGAAACCAGATTAAAGCCGTTCCACACACCTGCGATCACCTACCCAGATTTATATCTCTTCGACGAATGCTATACCGCGGTTGCTTCGCAGCCAAATTGGAGCATGCCGCCCAATTCACGCTTTTCGTCAGTATTAACAAGTAATTTACGAGATTTGGTTATCGCGTTCGTGGAAATTCCATCTCGGAATACTCTGAAAGCTTTACTTATGAGGAACGGTTTAGAAAAGAACAATCCATTAATTCGGTTTCTTCAATATTGGCATCAGATAATATCGTTTGCTTTCTTTTTTAATATCTATTGCTTTAGTATCTTCTAATAGTAATGAGGTTATAGGTTTTCACGACTGAATCAAACTCTATTTGTTTACCGTTCAATTCTCAATATTTCGTCAAATTTGATTGACGTCATCAGGAGATGTCTACGAACAGACACAAATTATAAGAAATAACTGCATAAATGAAATTATTGTGCAAAATAACTTACTGGAAATTGAGTTGCATTTGGAGTACATACACACAAGTATAAACATGACGAATTGCAGCTTTTCATATATTCTAATATTTTAAGCCTTGATGTAAAAGCTTTGACCCAAGAAAAATATATAAACATGAAAGATCTATAAAGTAAAAGAATTTCTAGGATACTTTGATATTTACATGATATTGAAATTGTAATTGTGACTCCATAAAAACAATTGGATATAATTATATTTTTGGTAGTCATTGATAAAGATTATGTCAAAATCAAGACATTGTTAAAATTGTTAACAGGAAGTCTTAAATATAAAATTGATTCGAGATAAAAAGCTAGCAAATTAATAAACAAATTGTACGATGATTTTATGTATACAGCTTTTATATTTTGTGTTCGTTAGTAGGTAGTCAATGAAATATGCCTAAATATCTAGAATTAATAGGTGAATAGAATTTCATTCAGCACTAAGAACCGATAATTATTAGCAATTAACTCAAGAAAAGATCGATTTGAGCTTATCGATGCAGAAATTTATAATCGTGAACAAACAAAACCTGCCACAATTCCAAAATACCATCACTACGTCATTTGTTACGATAAATATCATTGTAGATTAAGAAGAAAATCACTCCCTTATGATATGAAATCGTTTGTACCCTTATTTTTATAAATTTATGAATAATTCAACTTTTAATGTTGAATGGGTATTTTCGAATATGAGCTTGGATAAACACAGTGATTGATGCAAATTTGACGTAGTTCATACTCTTTCGTTTCAATGAAACACCCTGTATTTAGGTATTTTTGAAATCTCTCTGGCAATTTCAACGAAATTGTCGTAAATATAAAAATCATTCTGAATAACAACTGCAATTTCGTAATTGCATCTTTATGTTTTTGAATCGGCTAAACCCAAAAATAAAATCTCTCATTTTACTTCATATATGGACACATATATGGAATTCTGATACACTACTGAGAGTAATGAAATGATCTCTTTCATAATAACAATGAATCATTCAGTGTAACATGTCTTGAATAAACCAAAATTCATCATGGTATAGTCAACGAACCAGATGTTGTATTTTCATGTCGAATCAAATGGACGAAGACGTCCCTTCTGATATGCATATTGAAATATAATCCATTGTAATTCAACTAACGAATGGTCCTTGGGTTGTTAGCCTTCATCAGATGTCAGGCCATTAAGCTCATTTTATTCATCTACACAAGAATTGTGCAGGACCTGCACAGATCAGTGGCGGAGGTATTCATTTTCTGCCAGAATCTTTCATCTGAAAATTGTTATATAATAATGTATTTATTCAGCAGAATTGCTACATCATATTACAAAATATAGTAATAACAAGTTAATTGAAAATTAAAATAATGAAAAGTAAAATACTGTGAATCAAGTAAAGTACCAAATACGTGTAAATAACATAATATAGTTGAAAAACAAAAACGTTATACTTAGCACCTAACTAATATTACATGATAAACATCAATTAGAGTACTAGCAGAAACAAAGCCCAATTGAATTAGAGTGACTTTAAACTGTGTTGCATTTGGTTGAGATGAACGTTCTCAAAAGTCTTTTAAATACTTTTAAACTTTCACAGTTTTTTATATGTGCAGGAAATGCATTCAATCAAACCTTTATACAAAATAGATTTTAGCTTTTGTGTAGTGTTTTCCAAAGATAAAGTCTGTTTTGAATCTCGTACTTCTTCGAATTCCGTTTCAGTTTAAAAATGAACACTTTTACATTAAACACAACTCTTTGGCTAACAGATAACATATTTAACACATTAAGCATGGATTTGACAGGTGTATATCTATTACATTTTAATATAGATCTCATAGCCCTATTTTGTATTTTTTCTAATCGACTTATTTGATATTGAGGACAATTAAAGAATAAGGAACAACAGAATTGTAAATGAGGAAAGTGCAATGGCTTTATAGAGTGACAACTTTGTACTCATGTACTCTACTTGTCTTGTAGATAAAGATTTGACGATTCGTGATAAGAATCCTACTTTTTTCGAAAATTTTCCTCGTTATATAATCTGCGTGTGCGTGAAAGTTTAAATTCGAATCCAAAATTGTACCCAAGTATTTGATATGTTCATCGTGAACAATGGCTTCTCCGTTTACATAAATATATATATATATATATATATATATATATATATATATATTATCAACATGCACATTTATCATTCGTGATTTCTTGGCGAATATACTAAATTTTGATTTTCCTGCATTCAAACTTAATCTTTTATCACACAGCCACGCGAATAACTTGTTCATTTCAATGTTCATATCCGATACCATTTGATGTAAATCCTACCCCACTATATACATCATCCTGTCATCAGCAAACAAAGTTATTTTAGATTTTGTGGCTACCTGTACTATGTCGTTAATATATATTAAAAATAGTAACGGACCCAAAACTGTTACACTGCAATATTGAAACTGCACTCATTTTGCCTGTATTGTTTCTGTACTTGAAGAATATGGAAGGAATAAAATTTTAAGTCTAATCACTAAACACGCACCGAAGATACCTTCAATGGGATTTTCAAATCCAAATAACCACTTCAATAATACTGTTCCTCTCTCAATTAATAGTAAAACAGTTTCCGAGGGTGATAGACCAGCAGATCAATATATTCTAGAAAGTATAGAAGCTGCATATTTCTCAATAGATGAACGTTATGATATTTGTAGATTCGAATTAGGTAAATTACCTGAAGCTATTGACTGTGATGAGTTTCGAAGGGATTTCAAGAAATTCAACACCAAGTTCTATCTAAAAAAAGAAGCTTCTTCTAAAAAAACACATATATGAAAGAATGAAATTATTTCAGTGGTGTAAAAGATAGAAGAAAGAACTTTAAAAAATAATAATGGAGGTCGTATTAATCACCTATAGAAAGCTGTATAGAAATGTTTACCAAAAATGAAACTCCTAGGTAGTAAATGGACGTACAAAAGCCAAAAATAATATGAAAATTCCAAAACCCAAAAAAATTGCAAAATCGTGAATTTACTACGTGATTCCATTTTGTTTCCTCTTGTTGAATACAACTATAATAATTTAATTGAATATGTCAGAACAACCAGAATCTTTTGACGTATATTACAATACGTTGTAGAAGTACAAGATGAAGTATAATGCACGTATTCGATATGACTTTGTGCAGAAGTGTTATGACGCCCAAAGATACAAACATACAATTAATTCTTCGTAAAGATAATGCAGTATGAGGGCGAAAACTGAATGATCGTGTTGACCATATAAAACGTAGCGGTCGGCACCCACACTTATATGAGAACGTTCGTATACATAGAAGGTAATGACAGCTTCTTAGTTTCCACTCTCGTAAATAACATTCGGTGGACATTGCGAGCTTTTGTACGTCCAGTTCTGCATTATGGTTCACGATGCGTCAAAGCATTCTTCTTCTTTATCCTTCCACAATCCTTTTTATTCGGATAATATTCAATATACGAATTTTATTTTAGGTTTGAAGGTATTGCTGGGTAGGATTTTCATAAAATCTCTTAAATATAAGGTCACGTCCGATTTGATTTTGGAAATACTTTCGTGAGTAAATATTTAGTGCATTCAGAAAAACATCGAACTCTCTGGAAATATAATACATCGCTGGTTCATTTTATTATGAGAATCGTCAGTGGCATGCATCCAAACAATCGAATTAATATGTTTTTCCGAACGCACTGAAGCCCTATCTCATCAAAATGTGTCAAAATATGTATGAAAACTCTCATCAGATATAACAGGTCATAATATGAAAATTTCGAAAATATTGTGATAATAAACGACTATCATTGTGCATCCAAAAAATAAATGTATATTTATATGATTTTATGTATATCCCATTCTAATGTAACTGTATTTTTCGATAATGAAAACCTTTGTGTTTCATAATATACAGTTACAATACGCATTTTGTACTTTGTATCGACTGAATTATCCATACGTTTTTGCATTTCTGAATTCATACAGTACCGACCTGAAGATTTTATCGGTTATTTTATAAAAACAGTTTTTATTGACGATTCACTCATTTTTTTAAATTTTCAATCTTTTACCTTTATAAGCAACAATTTGCAATTCATTGGTCAATTAATTCATAGCGGAGCATATAATTGAAAATCGAGACGATCCATTAAAAGAAAAATAGAATCTTGTTTTAAATAACCTTTTCTTTTTCAAGCAGAGTTTTGAATCAAGTTTGATGAACAGAATATACTTATACATATAGCAATCAATCTTAGAACTTTTCCTTCAGTATATTTTTTATTCTGTGGAAAAAAGTGTAGTGATAATTTATTTATGTATATTAAATTCTGTAGATAAAAGTGTAGTGATAAATATTTATTATAAATATTTGAATTAAACTGATCAATATTTGTAACAGTTTTTAACAATTTTTAACAGATTTTTGATGATTTGATTTTCATGTCGAATAATTGCTGAATATTATTTTATAAGCAACAAAATTCATCATTTGCTGAATGACTAATATGCTGATGAATTTAACATTTCTATAGTCTTTGAAAGCTAATACGAAAAATTACCATCGAGTTGCGTTGGAAGCATCCTGTGTTATTAAATATCAGCAGTTACAGTTAAATTTATGCCCCCTTTGCTCAAAATGATTAATTATCATGCAGTCTACGCTGACATTATCTTATTTCACTGCACAAACATATGTGGAGATCTGCTGTTACATCAATTAGATGGGCAAGTATTCTCTATCTATTTAATATTGCGGTTGTTATATTGTGTACTAGAAAAGTTTGATTAATTACGGACAGCTTGCAGTTAATATGCTTAGCTGCAACGACATATTTTCTAAATTTGAAACTCATATTGCATGACGAGAAACCTTGCATTTGTCATTTGCTAACGTCATTTAGAGACAGTTTTTGATATTCATGTCTTATTCTCTATAAAACGCTTGACCTCAGTATAAATTTTTCAACTTGATTGATGTTTATCTTGAAATAAACAAAAGATATATAAATTAATCATATCAGGGGACTTCGATAAGATCCTTGAATATATAACGAAGAAACTTCTCAGTACTTTGTACTTATTTGTAATCATTGAAAACACAGTATTTGTATAATTTAAGTAGTCTTGAAAATTTTGATTTTCAACTTAACAATTGCAACCAGCTGTCTTACATTAAAATGAAGGAAAAATCAATTCAATGCAAAAATCCCGTTCGATTATTCATATTTGAATAACATACCTCATCAACTCAAGTAAAAAAATAATTTTTTCAAGCATAATTAACATATTTTTATAATTATAATTTCGTAAAAATAGTTTATATTTCAATAAACTATTCGGGGTGGAATAATTTGCTTCAATAATCTTTGGTTATTCATTATTGAAAATAATATGAATGTTTCGAAATACAATCAATAATATATTACTGGATGAAGAGAATTAGTCTTCATTTATTTAGTCCCTAGTTCTGTAAGTATAGAGGTTCTTATACTTTTGGCTTCATCTACCACAATTGTTTACCTGTCTAACTAATTAACTGTCTACCACAAGTTTCTAGATTGCAAACCCCAAGATGAAAAAGAATGAAAATGTATGTTGAAGAAAATAAGCGGTTTTGTTTCAACGAAAGACGAAAAATATGCAGCCAAAAAGATATATCAATATCAATTTTTTGTCTTGAATTCTTTAATAATTTTTGAAATTTGAAGCTTCAATTCATATTCAGTATTAAGTTGATTCATATAGCTAGCAGTACGTAAATATTGTCTTGACCCTGCGTTGAGAAACCTACCTCAAGAAGGTAGGCAATTTGGGGACCGAAATTAATTTAGAGGACATTGGTATCAAGATATACTTCCCAATTGCCACCTTTCAATATATTTTAGCCTGTTATAAAAAGATCGTCTGGTCAAATTTCTTTTGCTCATACTACCAAAGCTGCTCAGAAGGTTTGTTCTGTGTCCATGACAGAGTTTTGTGTTTTGAGCTGCAACTGAATTATTTCTTTTTACTTCAAAAGTCGCATAAGCTACTATCAACTAAAATCAACTCAGAAAGCGTGTCTTATGTTGTTCAAAATTGTCCATTCAACCTTACGAGATTTGTGTCTTAAGAACAAAGTAGGTTTATTGAAAGAATATAAAATTACGTCTGACTACCTACATCAGTTCTATTCATGCATTAGAGAAGCTATTCACGTTACGCCACCGATAACTCAAACCGTCATCAAGCACTCATTTCGGTTATTTGACTATACTCACCGAATAAAACCGCGACAAGTATTCCTTTGCCTCCGAATGAATATATTTCATAGAGTAACGTTATATTCTTTCAACTCCTTATCGTAAACTTAACTCTAACGATCTCCTTTTCCGCGTCATTTGCTAGATCGCGTCTTCTTTGTTAACGTGCAACGTCTAGCAAGCGCTAGTAGAACCGCTCGGGCACTTTCTTAATGCGTTTTGTATGTCGTGTACATTTACCTCGTCTAACACGGCCTCTACTGGCTGCCTTATTGGACAGCCATACGTTCTCCTTGTTTCCGATTATGTTGAAAGTCGGTTCATCATCAGGACACTTGGTTTTACGCACGTTTACGTTTATACGCGCTGCTAGTGAAAGGCTGCGATAGCTAGCGACTCTGTCAACGATATCAGACGTTACAACCTTTAAGTGTTTGCATAAATCGGCATGGGATGATGTTTGAACAGAACGGGATGCGGGAATATTTCAAATGTGTGTAGATAACAATTTAGAATGTAAATTTGTTTAACAAGGGTCAATTCAATTACAAATGCGAAAGAATTTCAAATTACTTCGAAGGTTTTTATTTATTTGATGCCAGTTTGTTGGGTTAGTTAATTGGGGCGTATATAAATTATGAACGAAATAAATAGATGGAGATTAGGCTCAAATTTGCTTTTTGTGTGTAATTTACACTATGACAAAAAGTCTTCTAGATTCTTTCAAAATTGACAAAAAAAGCGTTATACTCAGAATATTACTTGATATTATAAGCTTTGACACTTTCTTACAATGCACAAAAGTCAAAGAGACATTGGCGCATCATTAGTGGTGGTGCTCATTCGGTAAATGAGTACCATCTGATGTAATTTAGTCATTATTTCACCCCCAATGAGTTTAATGATGAAAGAAAACGATATTGAACTTTGAACGAGATATTTGAATAACACGTTCTTACTATGAAAATATTTTGCTCATTATAGTTTATTTGTGATCTTGTTCCAAGAAGAATTTTGTGTTCAAATAGCTGGTAAATACGGTTATTCATTCATTTGGTAATGTTTTCAGGAGAACTTCAAGCGAAATATAAAATTGAATATAATAATAATAATAATAAGGACTTTATTCACTTTTATACACAAATTGTGATACAACAGTGAGAAATTAATAAACTTAATTCAAACACTTGAACTTATGATTTACACTTTATTGACTACTTAGCATGACGCGTTTCGTCGTTACAAACGACTTATTATTCTGATAGCATCTGAAGAAGTTGTTTGTAACGACGAAACGCGTCATGGTATGTACTCAATAAAGTGTAAATCATAAGTTCAAGTGTTTGAATTTAAGTTTACATTCAATTATAATGGATTCACATCAAGTAAATGCCAACACTATTAAATACGAAATATAAAATCTTAAATTTAATTCCGCTAAAAATACTCGACGGGTTTGAATAAAATTAGGCACAGAGATAGACTTAATATATGGCATAGAATGTAAGTTACATACAAAATTTACTGACACATACCGTTTTTCAAAAAAAGAAATGAACTTAGTACTAGAAACTTAGCCAAAGAGACGAATCCGAATTATCTGGCAAAATGAACATCCAATCTAACTCTACTGTTATTCTTATTCTCAAATAGACTGAATATTATATAATAGTAAGTTACTTTTACAGTTCATATTTTCATTTAAAAAATATGTTTTTCAACTGTATGGCTTCAGGCCAAATTTCTTCATTCTACTAATTCAAAGTTACATAAGGGATTACTCTTATTGTAATGAGTAGTAAAATTAAACATTGACATCTAAATTGATAAACCAAGAGTTGAATTTGATTTTAAAATAGGATGAATATCGATTTTTCTTGGGGATTTATGAATAAATATCATTCTTTTCATTCGCGTAAATGCTAATATACAGAAATATGAGTTATCTGCATAATATCAATTGATCTATCTATTGTAGCGATATTACTGTAGTTTACATCAGTAGTGTGTAGTTAAACTCTGAATCGAGGAAATTTAGTAGCCGCGACAACTGTCGTCTTCTCACTTGAACTTCAAATCATGTAATTTAGGTGCCCAAGACTTCATAGTCTCGAAGATGACGTCGTGGTAAAACGTACAGCAAATTCGCTTTGGCAAGTGCATCATCGAACACACTCGTATTGAAGCTGTAACTCACGTTTCACAAGAGCGAGCGGAGCTCTTCCAGAATGTTTGGTTAGTGGGGTTTGTTTATCGGATCACACGAAAGCGAGGGTTGGTTTATATAGGCTCCCTTATCTGACTGGATCGTTTCTTGCACATGGTACACCTAGTTCTTCGTGAACTGGCGAATATTAAATTGGCGTTCGGCCAGTAACTTATCTGCGAATATCTGTGCGATATGTCGTTACCGCAAGATGGTGCGATTGCTGGTGATTTCTCGATATATCATCGAAAACGATCAATTAAGACAAGATGTTTTCTGAAGAGATATTATTACTTTTAGGAACATACTTGTGGAATTGGTTCAGTTCTTTTCAGTGGAAAATAAGCTCTGAAAATTTCTGGAATAACACTTCTGAATCTACTAAGAAATGTGATTACCAAACAGATATTGTTATTAAATAATAATGCAGAATTTGTTGAAATTCATAAAGTTCATTATTTTTGCTCGACGATCTTTTTGAATCATGATTTTGATGTTCATTTTTGAATTCATTTGTGCGACATATTAATGAATTATTGTTAATGTTATTGCTGCAATTTTGGTAAATTCGTATTATCCCTCCAGATTACAGTAACTTGAAGTTTAATGAACGAATTGTGACTCAAAGCGGTTTCTCTTATCTCATTATGAGTCAGGATTGTAGTCCCTACCTAGATAATAATAACTTCGAATTGAAATAGATTTGTGATGAAAAAAGAATTGTCTGCAGTTTATACTGCATGATCAGTTCGAAAAAATACTACATGTCTGTGTATATACTTATAACTATTGTTAATCTAATGTTTTTGATGATGTGGTTTCCCATTTCTAATCAAGTTTTTGTCTTTTCGTCACGTTCTCTAGAAGGACTGAAACAAGCTATGAATCATAAGTATAAATCGAGTAAGCACGAATTATTTGATGAAAACCAAACGAGTCTTACTTCGTTTATTATCACAAAATTAGAGAAACTTTCGATACTATCGTTTGTTTTTTATTATGATAATGTATTACGTAGTAATGGAGGGGTCCATGAAATGATTCCATTTAAGTAATAAAAAATAAACAAAATATATTTAAAACAGATTGAGACGTACATGTGGGACCGTTCAGGTATTACATAACCAGGTTTATTACAGTTACCCAACATCCCACTGCCCTTTGTCAGTAAAAATAAGCAAAGATCTCAATCCACCTTCTATGCTTAGTTGAGCATTTCGATATGAATTTTTCTATCAATATACTCCTATTTTTCCACTGACTCATAAGCTGCAATTTTAATTCCAGAAATATAAAATTGGGCTTAGGAATCATAACCATATGTCAGGAAAAATAAGCACAGGAAGGAGGCCTTGCCCCCCTAAATGGATTATATAATTCTTGAGCGGCCCCTGTACTTATTCAAAAATTGAAATGTTCTGGCAATGCTTGGAATATTGAATCACATGAATGTATTTTCTCAATACATTCTGTGGGAATGAAATATTAAAAATATAAGCTATATGTGCCTAATTTAAAAAAAATTAATATTGGAAGTTCAATCTTATATTGAAGTAGATTAGAAGGTATTCTACTAAGTAATTTAAATGAACTTATTCACTTTGCACAGGTAATTGAAAAACTGCCCTCGAGGTCGTAGACAAATCATGTCTGACCGAACATTCTACGGGCGTTCTTTTTCCAATCATGACTTGTTGCTAAATGAGCTCTGCAGAATACATTTTCCTTGTTAAACTACTCAGCCATTAACTAATAGTCAGTTGTTATAGCCCGAATCATCAATCATTTCGTGTCCAACAACTTCGAATGGTTTTTCCTTCTGTTTGTGTACGCGTGTTGCTTCGTTAGCCCACTAGGCTAGCTACCCTAAAGTGCATACTTTCCCTTTGGCCTTCTTTGTGCGGGGGTAACTGACCGTACGGAACGTAATTCGGTTTGGTTCCACGATGGTGGAGTTTTCGATGAATCATTGTTCATCCACCTTTTGGGGAATTGTTACAGAAATGAACAAAGCCCGGGGATTTAATAAATAATGCGTCAGTTAGGGTGGAATTGGTGTTTCGTGATTATTTTTACGAACGAGAAATGTAATTTTTTTCTATAAAATATGAGAGATCGTAAATCATATGTCAATGTTACTATTGATTTCAAAATGAGAGCGGACGTGGAAACAATGGGGTTGTGCTGAAGAAGGTGTCTTTGTAATCAATAACCACCCATCAGGTCATTCTGTTGTAATATATGACTTTCGACGATTGAACGATGCCAGTTTTGTGCGTCATTATTCAATTCAACAAGCTTTTACATTCCAAATACCCCACTATAATTTGAATACTTTTCATTGGCCATAAAAATAATTATAATAATAATTTCTTAATTCTAAAACAGGTAAAATACCCAATTACAGCAAATAAATCAAATGAATAGCACAATTAAATCTAAAAAACTAAAAAAGTATCTTATAACTAAATACTAAAATAAAATGAAAAATGACAAAGAACTCTATTGAATTCAATTCATTTTAGTCAATTTCCTTTGTTCACATAACTCCTAATAATAAATTCCATGGAGTCAAAGTGAATGTCATAATTATTGGCAACTCTATTGAATGTAGACTCCATAAACCAAATGGGGGATTGTTTTAGCAAGTTGGTCCTTCGAGTCTCTAGGTGGAATAATTCTGTAGTACGACAATTTTGCATTGGAACACGAAATTTCAAAGCGGACAAGAAAGAAGGACAATCAGTACTGTTGTTCAGTAATTTGTACAAGATTTTGAGTCATGAATTTTCCCTCCTACCCTGCAATGAGATCAAACTATATCGAAGTTATGATTGACTTATCTCTGTGGACAAACTATACCCTCCCTTTCTAGTTTCTCTCCTACCCTGCAATGAGATTGAACTAAACCGGCCATATTTATGTATACAGAAGTTTCTCAATCTTTCTGACAGAAACAAGGAAAAAGGACTTGAAATTCATTGAAATCTGAAGTTTCACTGGTTGTCTATTTATTATCAATCAATGACAAATGATATTTTAGCAAAGTTTGATACACTTAATGAGCAGTTCTCACTATAACTTGTAACCATTTCAAATTTATTATCTGATGAAAAATTATTCATTAATACTAATAAATTATTTTGATTTTGCATCATTTGGAATCTTTCAATCTGCTTAAAAATTGAAAATAATTCAAATCCTATAAGTTATGTTTCCACTTTACTGTAGTATAAACGAGTCAAGATTATTTCTTACTGTTTCTATTTTAGAAATATCTATTTATAATAGTCTTGGTAGTGCAATAATAATTAATAGGCATAAGCAACAGGTTCTAATTTCAACTTAGATGTGAGATTTTGCATCAATCTTGATTTCCAATTTAATTTTATTCAGTTGTGTTGTTTTTTTTAATACTTCTTATCTTGAAGTATCGAATAGTTGGTTGGTATGCTTGTATATAAAATTCCTGCATTGAATCGTTCTGAAGATGTGGATTAATTAAAGAAAATAAATAGTATCTAAGCTAGTGTTCAGTATGTGATAACTAGAAACCAACATATTGATAATTATGATTCCATAGAGTTTTCATATTCATTCTAACAATATTCAAACTGACTGGAAAGAAGATTTGTTTTTGTTTTTTGTTATCCAGTGAAGTAATTTTCTGCGTGTACAATTCAGGTACCAGTTGTGGAATTCGTATACATCTGGAGATTGAAGTAATCAGGGTCAGAAAGTGCCAACAAAGGTGCCTTAAATCGCTTAAAACGACATTGTCGGCCGATTAGATTCGGAGTAGGCTTCGGTGGATGTACCGCCATAAATACAGCTGATTATTACGCACAGGCGGGCATTTAAATGCAAAGAATGGGGCATTGAAACATTGTATCTATTTGCGCGAAACAAGGCGAACATATGTTCCTTTTGTGTATTCGCGAATTATTACAGCGGTTCGAGGATAATTTCCATTAAATGTTAATGATCCTTGCCGATGTCACACAATTTAATCCCGACGAACAAGTGGTGGCTACCACTTTGCTTTGGTTCTGGCCAAAGTTTACGGAGATTCGACAACAAAGTACCGCTGGAAGAGTTTATGTGCTCGTCGTTCAATCGCTACTTCAATCTGGATGCCTGGGTTTCGCACAAATACGACACAATCGAAAAACGACGATTTCGAAGGAAGCCATTAAAGACTCTTCCATAAAACTCAGCTTCAGCTCAGAAAAAACTGGCCATTCTTTGAAAAAAGGAGTAGAGTCACCTCACCCAGCAATAAATAATTCCAAGAAGTCGATGGTAATTATATCTAACGAGTGGTTCAAATATTTAAAATGAAAACAAATAGATAATCCTTACTCCAAACTTACGCATTCATCAGTTTACACAGAGTAACGTGTTTAATATTTTTCCATGTTTATTTCATTCTAAATTCGATTGAAGAAAACTTCATTGAAAGGATTCACGCATTTTTTAAAATGATTTTACTTGAGAAACTGGTAATCAGGTTGGTTTATTCTTATCCTTGTGTCTTTAATTGCTAAATTCTCTGTTAAGGTTTTGTATATATCTTGAATATTTAGATAGCAGAGAATCTTCCTCTTTTTCGTCATCTCTGCTAGGCTATTACGCCCATATATGATTCCCAAATTTAATTAATACCATTATTCTCTTTGTGTTCCTTTATTTAAACTTGGCAGTTAGTTCCTTCCTTATGATCTGATTTCTTGTGGTCCTCACAAACAACACAGATCTTCCTTCGATTTCAATATTTTAGATTGTTGCATTTGCCAGTTTAGTTCGTAAGAATATAGACTGCTTTTTTATTTTCCCGTCAGGAAATTGTTAGACCTTTGTACAGAATTTGCTTCACGTTTTTGCTGAATATTGTATACAATATTGTATCACAATGAATGTTAACTTGAATGTTAAAAATTTTGTTTAACAACAAAATATTGTTCGTACTATTGAAAATTACATGTGCATCTTTTGTTTTGCAATTTTCAACCAAGCCTCAGCTGGTGAGGAGCAAATTTTCACAAATTGTTAAAAGTTCAGTACTACACAAAATACGACGAAAAATCTAGTTGAAATTTATTGAAAATTGTTGACTTTTCAGAATTCGAACAGAGAAATGTTCTTTCCTTACAATCTGATTTCTTGTGATCCTTAAACACACAAAACACAGGTATTCCTTTTATTTCAATATTTTAGATTGTTACATTTATCAGTTTAGTTCGTAAGAATATAGACTGCTTTTTATTTTTCGGTCAGGAAGTTGATAGACCTTTGTACAGAATGTGATTCAATTTTTCTGAACATTGTATACAAGATTGTGTCGTAACAACTCGAATGTTTTTGGGCCTTTAACTGAAAAATTTCCTTAAACAACAAAATATTGTTCGTACTATTGAAAACTGCAAGTTCGAACAAGGAAATTTGCACAGAATAAGATTGCAATATCTCTGCTAGATACTAAGATCAAGTGATCATTGTGAAATACAAAAATTCGATAATTTGGCTATTTACTCTCCTTCTGTAATTATTTCCCAAAGTATTCAATATTAGAAATTATTATTCATTACCACTTCTGAGAATTATTATATCAATCTAGTTTACGTTTCAAAAAATCACGAAACAGATGATTCAACATTGATATAGCCCAATATGAAACTTTCTGATTAACGAAACATCACGTTCACATAAATGAATTCAGTGTATATCGAACGTTCTGTGAAATATTCATCGATGTTGTCTTCCCTTCGATCATGTAAATTGAAGTCAACCCATGTTCATTTAACTGCGGGACAAACCATTACCTACGATAATATTTGTTCAATCAAAACCGACAGACGCGTAAATCAGTGATATTAAGCGCATATATCCTCAGACTTCAACGATATTAGTCGCATAATTCAGAGAAATGAACCCCCCAGAACGATGCTACCGGAGGCCGTTATGCTCTCCTGGACCAGTTGACCTCAAGCATGTGGCACAGACGCGAATTCTATCGTGTCTTTGCTTATACTCACTAGTAATGCAAATAGACGTTGTTTGTCTAAAGCTGCACATTGAGTTTTTGCATTCGTTCATCTTCAAATGAAGAAACTTGAGTGCCACTTCACCAATGTAAGATGCAGATGTATAAGGTGTTTTTTTTTAGAGGTATAGAACTTTAAATTGCAATAAAACAACGATGGATCATTCGATTGACAAGAATTTTTTTTAATTCGAAAGATAATCTTGTGGCATTATATTTCAAATATGATTTCTGGCATATGACCGCCACAACTGGCTCGGATGTAGTCCAATATGGACGTCCAATTTTCGATGACTTTTTCCAACATTTGTGGTCGTATATCGGCAATAACACGGCGAATATTGTATTCCAAATGGTCGGTCAAGCGTTTGTGGCTTATCCGCATAGACCAATGACTTTACATAGCCCCACATAAAGTAGTCTAGCGGTGTTAAATCACAAGATCTTGGAGGCCAATTCACAGGTCCAAAACGTGAAATTAGGCGATCACCAAACGTGTCTTTCAATAAAACGATTGTGGCACGAGCTGTGTGATATGTTGCTCCGTCTTGTTGAAACCACAGCTCCTGGACATCATGGTTGTTCAATTCAGGAATGAAAAAGTTGGTCATTATGGCTCTATACCGATCACCATTGACTGTAACGTTCTGTTACAGTTGCTGTACAGTTGAGGATTATCTTCACTCCAAATGCAGCAGTTTTGTTTGTTGACGTATCCATTCAACCAGAAGTGCGCATATGGATAAAATGGACGTTGTGCGCGATACGTATTCCGCACAGAACCATTATTTTCGAAATAAAATTGCACTATTTGCAAGCGTTGTTCAGGCGTGAGTCTATCAATGATGAATTGCCAAACCAAACTGAGAATAAATCAGTTCTCAGCTGTTAAATCGGTCGCCATCTTCATCAGTAATGCCAACTTAAAGTTCTATACCTCTAAAAAAAACACCCATCATATTCTCGACGAGACAAATTCCAGAATACACAAAAATGTTAAATAAGTAAACAAAAATATTTTCAAATTAAAATAATATTGAAAAATCAAAAAAGACGACAATGAAAGAGTAATCTATTATAAAATCTGAATTTTTATTTTTATGACTTAATAAACTACATGGATACATTGTCGCTGTATGGAATTAATGTTATTCATTTTTACCACAATTCTGTTAAAACATTTTTGAAAATTATAATATTATGATCAGAAGCAGTCGTCTAATTTCACCTCAAATTTCTAACTAAATGAAAATTTTCTCGAAAAATATTTCAATTCACTTACTGTGACACTGATCCATTAAAAGGATCATACACCAATATCATTAAATCCACTCTTGATAATAGGTAAGTAACCCGAAATATATGTGGAGTGAATTATACAATTTTTGTACAATTTATCGAATGTTCTGAATTATTTTTTCAAAATTATTGAGTAGAATAATTTAATTAATTCTTATGATTTTTGGTTTTGTTTTCATGTTTTGAACAAAAACATTGCAATTTCGAAAATACTGCAGATATTGTACTCATTTCGCGTACTTGCTCATTACATCTCATTTTGACTCTTCGTCAATGCAATCTGTCTATATTTTTCAATTTTTCATTTAATCTTTCAAGAAAGAAAAGTTCTTGTGATCTTAAAAACTACATAAGTTGATTAACATTGAACAAATGTTCCTGAAGAAAGTATAATTAACATGCCAATTTCATTACTTGGTATTGTACTGCGGTTCTCGATTCGAATATCCATATACATCCTCATAAAATAGGTTGGTAATTGGATAATATATTTTCTTATTCAAATTTATGTGAGCCATTCTGATTTTATGGTAAAGGAAATTCTTGAGGTTATTCGAATAAGCTAATTTACCATATTTGAATGGTTCTTCGTACGATTCGCATGCATTATCCGATATACATTATTTTACTAGTCTTCATGAAGATTTTCTGAGATAAAACTGTATATTACAATTCAACATGAACGTGAACGTTCTGTGAAATATGATGTAGGAAATAAAATGCGTTTGGTCGTAAATGCATTCTCGAAGACCTTTTTCAATTTAATAACCATTCACGTTGTTAATTGTGTACTTTCTGAACTATTGCGACCAACAGGGTCAAAAAGAAATTCGTTTTTGAATTTCAACGAGATATTGAGCTATTACAGAATCCTTGTTCTCAAAGATTTGTTCTTATTGTGTTCGAAGAATCAATTTCTATCTCCTAATTCAAAGCAGAAGAGTACAATATATTTATACAGGATATTTTTACTACAGAAAACCAACCTTATGTCTATACCTCAATGCGTTGATTTGTTTTATTGTACTAGTCTTAGGGCTGAGTGACATTTTTGAGCAAGTATTTGAGACACCCTGAGAACTTTTTGTGTTATTTAAACCTAATGCCAACGCCTGGCTATAAAATTGTGATTATTGATCGAGCCAATACTTTTGGAATTCCAATCTAAGAAGGAAAACAAAAATTCTTGTGTCAGTTTGAAATTTTGATATGTTCGAATTGAATATATGATAAAAGAGAAAATATAGAAGCCAGACTATTTTAGTGGGTTTAATATTCAGCCAGACGTCCTCAAAGTGCTAAAGCGTAAGTGTAAGTGCAAGAGATTTTTTATTTCTCGAACAAAAGACGCTACACTGTCATACTCTAAACGGTTGAAGTTTTGAAGCAAATATAGCATCGATTTTTTTTAGTTTGATATTTCTAGTTAACATTTATTTCAAAATGAAAACGGAATTTGATTAAGTTTCGATCAAAGATGAAGAAAAAAATTCACTAAAATTTTCTTAAAAATAATAAACGAATAATATTAATTAATCAATGATAAACGTTCACTTACGCTATAGCACTGGTTACTCGCACTTTATTACAAATTTCTAGATTGTCTGGCAGATCGAAGAATCCAAAATGAACTCAAATGAACTGGCTTCTCTTATTTATCAATTTTTGATGACAAAGAATATTATGTATATATCCTGAAGTACCGCAAATATACTTTTATATCTTATAAATGAATGAAAATAATTTTCAGTTTGTCTGGCTGGATATTAAATCGATTAAAATCGTCTGGCTTCTATATTTTCTATTTTCTTGTGTATTCTATTCGAGCATAGCCAAATTTAACGCTGCCTCAAGAATTTTTTCCTTCACAAATTGCCATTTTAAAAGTATATGGCTCACCCAATATCCACAACTACATAACGCCTGGCTACATAGCCATTCGTCTGAATGTTGGGATAACACAGAAAATATATTTAACAAATTTTCAAGGTTCCTCAAATATCTCTCAGTTCTCTTACTATAGATTGTATAACTAATTCTTGTAAAAATCGAATCTTTTTATAACAAACTGCAACGAAAAATATATCTCCAGCAACATTTATTCAAAATTCAATCTGTTGAACTCCACTTCTTCAATTCAATATACGACATACTTAAAACCTCGGAAGCTCCATTAAATATGTTCGCGAGTGTGCATGAGTTGAAAAGGAAAATTATAATTATCCAACTCGTCTCTAATTGTCTGCGCAGTCAAATAAAAGATTCTTGAATACACAACCAGCGGAAAACGAAAATTACTATAATAACTGAGTTCAACACTTCCTTTGATCTCATTAGGACGCATTTTCACGTACAAACAGTCATCGAACATTCCACAACTCGTACAGAGCAATGGAATTATTCATTTATACGCGCGATTGAAAGATGTGCCTTTGTCGTTTTTCAATTTGGAATGCCACCCCGAAAACGCGCGCACAAAAGGGACGTTAAATATCTGATTCGCTTTAAGCCTTGAACAATAATGCCATTTCCCTTTCGGCTGACCGGAATATCTGGAATACTTTTCCGGGATACGTTTGCCTACGTGTAGAATGACACTCGAATATTTTGAGCCGAGAGGAAAAAGGCGAAGGGTTAAAGCAGATCAAAGGGATACAAATTATTTAACGAATTTAACTGAAGTATGCCGTTTCCCTATTAACGATCCACTGAATGTGTTACATCAGCGAGGATGGTGGCATACCGAAGGGATGGCCACCAAAATGCAGGGGTGTATGTGGCAAAGTATGACCCTAGAGTCAAGTTCGGTAGAAATTTAGGATTTTTAACTTGCTCCGAATTTCTCAGAATCATTGAAATTATCAGAAATTTTTTCTGAAAATCAGACATTCTCTTGACTTTTGGGGTGAAAACGTTCATAGGCAAACCGCAGGGTATAAAAACAGAGTATAAGTCTGTTTTATTTCTCAAAATTTTCGTTGTTTTCTGAATCATTTCTGAAAGAGGTTATTAAACCCAGATACCAAATGGTTTTTACCCAGTTATCAAGCATTGCTTTGAAAAAGATCACTGGAAAAGTACGAGAAATAGGGAGCTGAGAGTTCAGTGAAGAATTATATTTTTTCCTTCTTATATCATTTGAAACAGGTCACTTAGTTTTAATATATTTGATTAACTGTTGTAGACTCATACTGAAGAACCTATGATTTCATGTTAATTCCAGAGTGATACCTTTGGGTTTTGCTAAAACGGCTTTTTGGCATTTTTTCATCGGACTCATATAAATACTTCGTGAGGATGGAATTTGGTGGTGAGATTTTCACTTCTGGGGTATAATAACACATTTATTATGACTATTTTGGATGGTTTGTTAAATTATCCAAAATTTGTAGGACATTCGAGTAGTATATTTCGTTTCAGTGATGAGAGAAATTATATTGCATAAAAAATATGACTAGTTTCTCAAAATTATATTAATTGCTTGACAATTTTTTTGGGGTTATCCCACTTTCGAAACTAAATTGAGGTTAAGTTTTCAACTTTTGAAAAGAATGTAACACTCTCAAAAAAAAGGCAAGCAATTATAATAATTTTGTGAAAGTAATCCAAGTGTTTTCTATACAATATATTGAACAATTTTTCACGAAAATATCAGTAAATGCTCCATTAACTTCAGAGAAATTATTATTAAGAAGATTCATCGGAACTTTCATTTACTTCAACAATATTTTCCAAAATCTGGCTCGTTGTATATGATTTGCAAATTTATTTACACTTTACCCAAATCTAGGCAAATTAATCTAATTGAAAAATTAAATAAAAGTTTATGGGTGAACAAATATCCCAGATTTAAATCACCCATGCAATATATAAATGTTAACAACGACAAAAAAATATTTATTCAATTTATCTTACACAAGTTGGTAGTTCAACAATAACGGGGTAGTTCAATCGAATTTTCGTGGCAGATTCATTTCTTTGGGGAAAAACCCATGCGTTTCTAATTCGTCAAACCGACTCTGTAACCCGGTCGCCCAGGGGGTGGCAGCTCGTGGGTGACTAGAAAATCATCAAAGGGCAAGCGAACGCTCCAGCGACAGATGCGATTTGTCCCTTTGTATCCAGACCACGCGTCCAGATTACACCCTTGGGCCGGTTCACCCCCTTCGACTGTGTTTACATATTATTGAGAATTTCGGTATCAATTTGGGTGTATTACCGTGCTTTTGCCAGAATGTACATTATATCTGCATGATGATGAGAATAGCAAAAAGGGAATCGTGGGATAATAGCTTTACCCGCCCTCATTTCCTAGCATAGGCCGTTTATTATTCAGTCGGTGACACAAACGTCATACATCAAATACGTTCGTTTATGTGCATGTGTTGTGCGGAATAGATAAACAATTTCTATTCTGGTGGCAAAGGGTGCAATGTGTTATGTCTATTGAAGCTTTTCATCATAGAAATTCTGGAATAAATTCTGTTATAGCTTTTGTATTGAAGTTTCGAAATCGATAACAAAATATCGATTATTAAGTTATTTATAAATTCCCCATGAATAGCGTTCATTAACTTTTGACCTATTCCAAGGAAATATGTAGAAATATTCATGAAACAACACTACTATGTATTGTTAGTTTCAATTCTTTCATTCTTAATGGTTTCACCGATTTGAATGAAATCAATATTAAACCTCAAGACTCGCTAATGTGTTTATTCAGTTATGCGATGAGCGAGATATATGATTCTCTTTGTTTTTATTTTATTACCTTTTTCATATATTCTTTTACGTGTTAGATTACTCTTCCAACATTTCAACTACTTTCTAGCATCTTTTAATATGCCATTGAATGATTTGCTTCAATGATGACGTCAACAAAATCACTTTTTTCTGCAGGGTTCGATAGTTCATTATAATTTAAATAAATCTAAGTAGTTTTCTGATTTTCACTATAACTAATTAACTCAAACATGACAATATTGTTTCGCCAACACAGTAGCTTCATCAGATGTTGATGATGAGCTATTACATTTTGGACTGCTTGTATTTATCCTGAAGTGCTTTGATGCTTTGTAAAAAATAAAACCGATTCTACGTATGCAACACATCTTTTAGAAGAGAACCATGTCTTCGACAACAACTTTAAAATATTGCATACGGAACGTAAAGGTTGTAAACTAACCATGTTAGAAGCCATGGAAATTTTAATCAATAATTCTACTTTATTAAATTTATTCCAGTAAAAGGCAATGGAAGAAAAGTATTTTATGGTCATCCCCCACAATTCAGAAGAAATATGTTCTATATTCATTCCCCTACAAAAGAAGAACAGTGTTATATGGCCATTTCCACACACTTCAGGATAAATACAAGCAGTCCACAATGTAATAGCTCAGTTTATTATCAACATCTGATGAAACAATATTGTCATGTTTAAATTAATTATAGTGAAAATCAGAAAACTACTTAGTTTTATTTAAATTATGTATTTAGATTTTAATCAAGTATCGGCCCAATCGATTGATGAGTTCATTATAAGATTGAAACATAATCTTTTTTGAAAGTTTTCATGTTACAATATTTTTTGCGTAGTTCCATATTGAATGAATATTTTTTCTATTATTCACGGATATTGCGGTATATAACACTCCTCGGGGTTAAATTTTTATCTAGAAAGTTGGTTTGAATTCAAAGAGACGTCGAAACATGAGAGAAAATTAAGTTTCTTTTGAATTTGATCTTCATGAAAGCTGAAACTTCGAAAATTTGCCAAAGATAAGCCAAGTTTCTCTTGATTTTGAAGATATTTTCTTTAAATGCTTCGTTTATTTATATTGTTGAATTCCCTGTGTTCCCAAATGAATTCACCATTCATGCATGTATAGGGACTCTTTCATAATATGTAAAAGTTGAGTAACAGAAGTAGATACATGAATTATTTTAAAAAACTTCACACTCTATCTAGAACCAACTATTGGACAGTGGTATTCAATAAAGGATAAAAATCATTGATTACAAAAAAAGGGTAAAAATATTCGAAGTAGTGACTAGCATTTATCTAGTAAAACGTTAGTTATTTAAAAACGTTAACACCGAATGATTTCAAATTGAAAAGAACGCTTTGCTTCCCAGTGCAATGAACTAAATCGTATAATCCTCAAGGCACGTTTGTATCCAGTGACTTATTCCTAGAATACATGGATTATTCTACTGAATAGAATACAATCAACTATTGAAAATAGATAATCACTTATCTGAGAATTCACTTCTTTCTTATGATCCAGAAATGAACTAGGAATTAATTTAATTCATTATTATATATCACGACACTTATTCACACTCATGTAGATTTCATTGTAAGATAAGTTTTTCACATAACAAGGTTAGCTTTGAATTATCTTGTATGGAGTTATAAATGAGATGTGAAAGAGTGAAAACTCATAGACAGATTCAGATTATTCATTACGTATTTGTATCCCTTAAATTGTTCTTAACTTCTACAAGATTCGTAGGGTACAAAATTCAAACACCCATAATCATAAGGCCTAAATTAATGACTTCTTAGTGAAGGGTGATCATCGATTGAGATAAGAGACTAAAACACGTGACTGAACTAATAAGAAATACTTTTTGTATCACTGAAAGTATTGGGCATTAAGAAGTCTACGAAAGAAAAGGAAAATCAGATAGGTTACTTCAATATGTGGTTAATATATTTTTCAGATTACACCTTGAGTTTTTGCATATTATATTTGTATTCAGAACTTCTAGATCTTTATCGTCGAACTCCCTCTCTCTAACCATTAACCTTACGTCATCAAAGACTTCGAACGACTTCCATACAAAAGCAACACGAACCTAATAAAACTGAACCCAAATAACCCGTAGGGTAGCAAGCGGTATTCAACAACTTAATGACAAAACTTGCACTAACAATAAACTAACACTCAGTCGAAAATCGTAGGCCTAAAACTGAGTTCGTAGCTGTAGAACACGGTATTGTCCAAGAAGGCAGATATGCACGAAACAGTTTGAAACGTATGGAACGAGATTTTATGCAACGGGGGTGGTGTTAATTGTGCGACAAACGGCCGAAAGTTCCATTTATCGCCACATAAACACAGTGCCGAATGGTCGTGAAAATAGTGGAACGGTTTTATTGAGGAAATTCCACTCATATAATTTTCTGGTCTTTGCTACATCCGCGATTTTGGGATGAACGCCGAACATTAGGTTGACTATATTCGCAACACATTTCCCGGGAAATGTGGTGTTATTAACGGGAAATTTGGTTGAAATAGTGCCGAACTTCCAAAAGTTCACTCCAGTATTGCCATAGCTTCATATTTCATCCTAATAAAAAACACTGCTGTCTATATTTCAACCATTTATAACTATCAGAATTTTGAGTACATACATGAAAAAGGGATTTGTACAACTTTATTTCTTTGGATTTCTGTATATTTTTATAACTTTGCACGAAGTGAAAATGCTGGGTTCGAATCCCTCAATAGGTAGAGACGTTTGAGTATGTATTTTAGTTTACTAATTATATTTGAGAATTATAATTAATGAAAAAAAAATTAAGAACAGTGAAATATTTTCATTGAAATCAATATTTATTATTTTTATAAAATTAATAAATGAGTAATAACTGAACAGAGGACAAATTAGCAGAACTCAATTAATTAGAGAAAGTCCTCTATCAAAAATAATTCAATAACTACTGTTTGTGTAGGTAGATTATGTTTTGAAATTTCTCACATTTCGGAAAAATTATATTATAATTATTTCAAAGAAGTTTCATAAACGTCCCAGAATATAAGCGAAAAAGATAATACATTGTAAATAAAAAGCTTATATTTGAATCTATTTATATAAACTTGTCGAGTATTTCCAACTGTTTTCTTTATATATATATATATATATATATATATATATATATATATATATATATATATATATATATATATATATATATATATATATATATATATATATATGAATGTATACTTTTGAAATGTGAAGCATATATCTATTTGCTGTTAACTCTTACCCACACAATTGGAATATAATATCCGAGTGAATTGAAGCTAATTATTGAAGAACATAATTATACAATTCGTTCTAGTAGGATAGGGGACACATTTAATAAGGATGTGCTAGATTTACACGTACCTGTTTCATTTTGCCATACGACTTGACGAAATAATGAGGGCATTAATTACAAAATTAGATATGATGACTATAATCTATACTCATATTGCAGCTTCAAATACGTATAAAATAATATGTGGATCATTCATATATTTTGTGTCTAATTTTTAGTAGAAGTATTACTCTTCCTATGTCATTCGTGTGTAGATTTCACATATCATTTCTTATTATATAAACAATGAATCACCAAATTTCATTAGTATCATATCTTAAAAATATAATACTCTGATAGATTTCATTAATTACCATCTGTGTCTCACAAAAGGAACGATCCGAAAACCATAGAGAATATCATCGAATATTTCTAATGAAATAATTGCCCTCCAGCTCTTCTATGCTGGTCAATTCTGCCACCTTAATAATAAAAGCGGTCTAAACATGCCCATGAGAATAGCATGAATATAATGAACTTAGAGTATCAATTAAGGAAGTGATGAGGCAAAAATAGTTCGTTATTGAATCAGCTAATACCCTCATATCTTCTTCTGTTTGTTAATCGAAAGCGAAGAAGTAAGTGTTGAGCTCTCTATGACAATTCACGAAATCCATTGGACATCTTCGATGTGTTATTAGGCAATTAAAATATATTTCTTTCATACTTAATTACCGAATGATTCCAAATAAAAATATTCTAGTACGAAGAGTATCCATTTCGAATTGTGCAATGCACCGTATTCGTCTGAACTTTGAAAACCTTTTATTTATCTCCTATTGCAATTTCCATGTATTTGTTTAATCTTCATAAGTTATGTGTTGCTGAGATTCCTTTCATGAAACCATTCTTCTTATATGCATATCAGTTTCATTCCATAATGCAAAGGTTTTGTTCATTGGGGTCTTTTATCTATCTGCAATAGGAATGTTCTCTAGATGGAAACCATATCAGCATTAATTTCCTTTCCTTTTTTGGTACACTGTAGGTACGTATTTTACACTCTATTGTATTTTTACTGAAGCGTAGACGTTGGAATTTGTTATCAATTTAGATTCCGCAATTTTGCGGCTTCCATATCTTGTTTGTGTAACTTCCATAAGAGAATGACATGCTTATCAGAATTCATTTTAGATATAAATGTATTAAGTATTGAATTCAAAAATTGTTTATAATATAATAATACAGCAATTAAACAACAGAACGAAATTATTTTTTTTATTTGACATCTTCCGACTGTGTGAATGTATAAAACTATCTAGATAATATTATTTTCTCTAACATTTTCTACAAAATGCATTTACATCAATAGCCTTAAACATTCGAAAAAAATATTGAATCAATGCAAACGACTTTGTATTTGATAAGTAAGTAATGGGTTGAAATTTTCGAAAACGTATTCTTCAAAAGTAGCATCGATAAAAATTCACCCTCAAAAACATGTATAAAAAAACAACAATAAAAATTGTATATAATGACTTTTTTCCTCTATCGAAAAAATAAATATTTGAAAACTCTTCGAGTTGAAACTTCTCGATCAATTGATTTTAAATTTATATTTTCACTCCAGGAAAATTTTACGAGGAAAAAGAGCGAAGAATTTTCCCCAATTTGTTATGAATCAACTATGAAAATGAGAATTTAGAATTTTATACGTTATCACGATTCTTTTTACTAAAATACTCTGTCCATTAAGATTGATATCTCGGTAATATGCGAGACTGTCACATTCTTTTCACATTTAACCATTATAGAAGTGTTTTCACACAAGAAACGGCTTCTGCGTGCATGTTGGCCTGCTATTATCGTAATAGACCAAAGCCAGGAATGTCTATGGATTTAATTCTCTGCAATGGTAAAATTCCTCAGTACGTAGCACGTTTCGAATGAAATCTAAGTAAATAAGCTTGAATAATTTATGATATTAACATAATTTTCAACAAAATTGATTTTTCTTTAATAACGGGTGTTTTTTTAGAGGTATAGAGGTAGACTTTCAGTTGGCATTACTGTTGAAGATGGCGACCGATTTAACAGCTGAGGAGAGATTTATTCTCAGTTTGGTTTGGCAATTCATCATGAATAGACTCACGCCTGAACAACGCTTGCAAATAGTGCAATTTTATTTCGAAAATAACGGTTCTGTGCGGAATACGTATCACGCGAATTTTGTTTAGCGATGAAGCGCACTTCTGGTTGAATGGCTACGTCAACAAACAAAACTACCGCATTTGGAGTGAAGATAATCCACAAGTGTATGTCAAAACACCGTTACATCCAGAAAAACTGACTGTTTGGTGCGCTTTATAGGCTGGTGGAATCATTGGCCTGTTTTTCTTCAAAAACGATGATGACCAGAACGTTACAGTCAATGGTGATCGGTATAGAGCCATGATTACTAACTTTTTCATTCCCGAATTGAACAACCATGATCTCCAGGAGCTGTGGTTTCAACAAGACGGCGAAACATGTCACACAGCTCGTGCCACAATCGATTTATTGAAAAACACGTTTGGTGACCGCCTAATTTCACGTTTTGGACCTGTGAATTAGCCTCCAAGATCTTGTGATTTAACACCGCTAGACTACTTTCTGTGGGGCTATGTAAAGTCATTGGTCTATGCGGATAAACCACAAACGCTTGACCATTTGGAAGACAATATTCGCCGTGTTATTGCCGATATACGGCCACAAATGTTGGAAAAGTCATCGAAAATTGGACGTCCAGATTGGACTACATCCAAGCCAGCCGTGGCGCTCATATGCCAGAAATAATATTTGGATTGTAATGCCACAAGATTATCTTTCGAATAAAAAAAATTCTCGTCAATCGAATGATCCATAGTTGTTTTATTGCATTTTAAAATTCTATACCTCTAAACAAAAACACCCTTTATATCATACCAGAAATACATACAATTTATGCTTGATGAAATTAATGAGTGTAGAAATAGATGAACGCTACATTTGAAGATTTTAATTCGTTAAGAAACAGCATATAAATGAAGAAATAGTGAAATAAAAATGAGTCTCACAGTTATATCGTAAAGTAATCTTTAAATACATCACGTCTAGAAGCTTTGGAAAAATTGAAGTTAATTTTGTCGTTCAGAAGAAGAATGGTTAATTACTAACGAAAAAGCTCTCATTGTATAAAAGAATTAAGAATATTATATAAAGAGTATTTTATATAGGGTAGATAATTTAAAATTTAATTCTCGAGTGTCATTCTGTTTTGTTTTTGTAGCTGTTGCCGAATTTTAACACAACACAGAAGTAAGTAGGCACGTGTTAAGGTTGAATTATTTTCACAGATGCGACGTTTTTGCATGATTTGTTGCCATACTGCAGCAACTTCGTGCCCACTGCCTCTTCCTTGTATTTATTTCAGAGAAAAGCAGCTCAGAAATTCTTCTTGTCTTGAAAAAGAATGAACCCGTATCGAAAGGTATTTCACTGGCACCAAACGTCGAAAAATACCGAACAATTTGCTTTTAAAAAAACCGAAGCTTCGTGTAGCGATATATAAGGAAGGTAATTTTGCATGTAACGTGTTTCAGAAAGGTTTCGTCGCATACCAGCTCCTTACTTTACGAAACAATTTACAAGATGAATGTGGTCGCGGACGTATTTCCAAGGAAATTCCCGAAATTCAGTACTACGCCAAAGACAAATTCTTCCGAGTTTAAGAAGAGGTCGAGTTGAAACGGGCTTGGCAGGGTTGCTCGATCAAAGAAAACCTCAATATTCAAAATGTGTACGTTCCTATGTCGCTTGTTTTACATTTTCACCATGAATCAATGATAAAATGAGCCTATTCGAAGTTATATACGAATATTTTTCCATCTCGCGGGTACAGTGCACTTTTCGAAGATAGTAACCAGCATATCTGCTACTCCAAGATATAGTACATCTAACTGCCAAAATTCATCCACATCTGTTCTGCTATTTTGACGGAACTGAGTTACAAACATTTTAAAATCTGAGCTTTCAACTTTTTGATACCTTTTTGACACCAATACCAGCGGTTCCGCTGACACATACTGCTATATCCAAACTTAATTCTATCCCTCTGTTAAATTTCATTTATATCTGTACATCTATTCCTGCGTAATTTATCAACGAACATTCATCCAAATATCTAAATCATCATTTATTAAACATTAACTGAAGTGATCTTTGTTCTGCCTTAGAGGCAATAAATGAGCAGATTTTGGATTTGATTGAGTTCCATTTTCAATAAGGATAATTATTACGAATAAAAAAATTAAGTGTTTTAATGTTTCTTTTTTGGCATTGTATTTTGGTGCATGGGTTGCACTCTTCAGTGAAGAAACTTGTGATAGACAACATTTTTCGTTTCAACATAAGGCGCAAGAACACATAACGCTGGCGGCGAATATACCACATATAATTGACTATGGAAAAAATATCGATTTTCTACATTCAGAGTACAAACATTCAATTGTTGACTTTGTGATTTGTTAAATGTTCATGGAATACCATGGAATTACATCCACATGTAATATCATTCAATCGATTACGGATTCCATAATTCAATTACTTCCAGATACAATGAAATTTCCTGGTTCTAAGCTACCTCCCTACTAATTTTCAACCAAATAGATTGAGCCGTTCTTGAGTTATAAAAAATGTAACAATGATTTTCTTTAAATTATATTTTTGCATTATTCTATATAACATCTCATCATTGTCAAACGAAGTTTGATCTAAAAGTTTTATCCATATTTATTGAAATAATCTAATTTCAGAAGATTTTCATACACAAAATTTCAAAGTAGAGTTTATTGTTTGTTTTGTCTTAATTGAAGAGAACAATCAGCCTTTTCAAAGAAGTGACTTATTTTTCTCTTCAAATAGGCTCTTCAAATAGCCTCTTCAAAAAAGCGAAATTGTTCTCGAAGAGATACTTATTCATGTATCGGTGGCATTTTCAAATCTAAAATTTCAAAACAATCTTTTTCTCATTTACACCTGCGATGCCACAAAATAGAATGTAGAGGAGAAAAGAGATATTGAAAATCTTTATAACTGCCATTTCTTCCAATCGACAAAAATCCCTCTTAAAGGAAACCATCTCCAAATTAACACGGTCAAAATACTGTCGTCATTGCAGAATTGCTCGAATAGCTGGAATCTAAACCGGATCTATTCTTTCGACTGCAGCTCATCCTGCGAAAACCCCAATAACTTTGAGCGGAAAATCGAAGGATTTTCCGTTGAAAGCATCATATCATCCATTTTGGTATCTGTTTCATCTCTAAAGCAACGCGCCGTCATCCACTACGCAATTGAGAGGAAAGCAATAAAGCAGTCATGTGTGTGTCTACACGCTCAGTCTCATACGTCCTCGTAAATATTAAAACCTCGCCTAATCTCCCAGTACCGAGATTAAAAATTTGGTTCATTTGCATTTGAAAAATCCTTTTCTATGAGACTTTGTTTGTTGTAGAGAAAACTACCGAAAGCTTGGTGTAATATTGCCGCCAGATATATTGCACCGTTTGAAGTACGGTATATTTAGGCTCTGTGTTGTCAGTACTGCACAATAATATGAGACTCTGTGTGAAATAGAATATGAAAGAATATGATATGCTCTTTTTCGTTTTCGATTGTTTTGTTGTCAGCATTTCCGCTTTGAAAGCTGAATAATCGAATTTTTCGGACAAAGTTTGTACTTTTTTGAAATAGAAAACCGAAATATGTCAAATTAAAAGAATGAAACTATACGGACACTCAAAAAACTGCAAGTTTGTGGTTTACGAATATTCCCTTATATTTGAACGTATAGCAAAACTTGTACAAGTAATTGGATGTAATATAATTTATAATATAATTATTAGTAAGCCATAATATCTGAGCCTTATCAAGACTTATTATTATTATTAGTATCGTTTTTCTAGTCCAGATTTTCTGATTGTTTTCACTTGCAAGATTACTTTCATAATGGTAAACTGTTGAATAATTTAAATTTGAAATCATTTGGTTATATTTATGTAAGTTATTAGTGCTTCTACAAGTGGACTAAGTTTGTTTGAATTTAACACAGAATAGTTATATTAAAAAAATAATATAATTCTAGAAGAACTATTTAATACACTCGACTTGTTATCAAAGGTTGGTACAACTACTTAGCTTTAACATGTAATAATACATCTATGATACTCACTTATATTCTATGGTTGTGTTCGGTGATTTAAACTCTATGGGATGCGTTATTAACCATAGAATATAAAACCACGAGTTTAAACGAAGAATTGATTTTCATTCAAGAATTTGACATTTCAAAATAATACATCATTACTTTTTCAAATTTTTTGTTTAAACTCTTTGCTTAAACATTTTTCAATGAGTTAGTAGGTATTACGAAACTATGACGAGTATGTTGAATTTTGTGTTGCTAATTCATTTCTCCATAATATATTAAATAAAAACACTTGGCTTGGTTTTACAAAATTTATAATGAATACTTGACAATTTTTTTGGGATGTTACCCCTTTTTCAAAAGTTAAACGGGTTCAAACCCTTTAAACCCGAAACAATTGTCAAGTATTCATTACAAATTTTGTTAAACCAAGTCAATATTGTGAGCCAAGATATTTAATATCAATAAATCATAATCAATACACTTGACTTTCAGTTTCAGACTCGAAGTTTCACTCAATATATTAAAAACTCGTTATATGTTTCGGGTGGTTAGCCCATTCAAATGTTTACTCTTGATAATGGGTTAACCACCCGAAACATATGTAGAGTTTTTAATATATTCAGTGAAACTTAAGTCAAGTGAGTTGATTTTCATTTATTGTTTTTAACATTATGTTTCACCAAGTGATAAACGAAACCTCAACGTCATTTCTCTTCATTTTACTGCATTCATTCTGCCTTTTAGATCCTTTTTAATTTATTCAGTGTCTTTTATTCAATATATTAAACAATGTTTCACCAAGAGATCAGCGAACATTCAATCAACTTCATTTCTCTTAATATTTAACTGTATTCATTCTGCCTTTTAGATCCTTTTCAAATGAAATTTCGTCAAGTTTTTATAGAAAGAAACCACGGAAAGAAAGTTTTGTGTAATAAAGTAATGTTTAAATGGAACAATCAAAGAATACTCCTGAACAATTCAAACTAGTTTCATATTCTTGAAACCTTGTACTTAATATTGTTTCCTTAACGTCATATGTGCAATTTACTCCAACTGCAATGTCATGGTCACTGATTTCATTCCATTTTTTCCTTACGATAATAATGATACATCATAAATCTTCATTAAAACAGTAAACCATTTATTTGAATGCTAATTCAGGTTTGCATAATGAGAACTTAGAATAATATAATCATACCTTATTAGAGAGATATTAATTAAGAATTATAAAAGAGAAGATGCCTTTTTGAATAATTATTACTTACTACTTGCATGACTAACTTGAATTGTTTGGTATTAGATCATTTCATAGATTGAAACAATTCTCAATTATTTAATGTATTTTACGTGTTTAATGTTGAAGAAAAACCTATTAATTAAAATGTAGGTCAATATAGAGTATAAATACGCTATAGGTAATATAAAATATTTGATATTGTTCTTTCATTTTCAAATTTTCACAAAATTTAGTTTGGCATAATTTCTACAATTCTTTTTTGATTTCAGTTTTCGAATGATGCACCTAATGGAGAATCAGTATGTTTGCAAGGACCAGACTGCTTCATGGTGAGTTATATACATTTCTCTACTACGATTTGGTTCGTAGTTCTAAGCTGCAAGACATTTCTATGAAACTTTGGAAAATTCTTATTTCTCGAAAATTAAATAATATTCTAACGCAATTTGAGCGAAATTAACGCGTTCTTTGATAATCTGAAATTGTTAGTAAAATTGCTTCAACTGGAAATAAGTAATTTCTTGAATTTTCATATTAACATTTTTGATGAAGTCATTCAGTGAATTATTTGAAGATATTAATTGGAAACATGATGAAATTATATCTACATATTCATTATTTACTCTAGATTTCTGTATTATTACATAAATTATCAACACTGTCAATTTAAAGGTACACTTAAATACACACACAAGGCATTTTATTAAATATTTCTCTAGGAACATGTTCATTCCCAACATTCATTTCAGACAACATTGTATTTGGATATTTAGAATTTTATGACGAACTGAATTCAACTATCGTATATTCAACGGATAAAAAATCGTCAACATAAAAAGGTTGTTTTTATTCCTGAAACTTCATTAACATTGCTTAATTGACTGTTGACTTTCAACAGCTGGCAAATTTCAAGTGAACCACTCGAGTTGACGTTAAGTATACGTTCAACGACTTTAGATGAAACATGAAAACTTGAAATATATAGTTTTACTTGTTGACGTGGAGTAAGATCCTTTTTATTCAGTGGAAAATTTTTGTGTTTTTCGCCATGTATATTATATTCATGAAGTACCTACCTAGTTAGAGCTGCCTTGAAGAGATGTAGGAATAGCTATGCCCACAAATACAGAGTTAATGAATATTTTACTATTGAATTTGTTAAGTGATATTGCAGCCAGATACTCATGTTACAAAAAACACTGATTAAGTACTTAGGTCGCTCTATATACGTACACAATTCAAAAAAAGAGAATTCTTTCTCTTTTTTTTTATTACACGTTCAATTTATATTTTCACTTATGAAAATGATGAATAGAATTCGGGTTATGAGATAATCGGTCTGTTTTTGTGACTTTTTAAGGAGAAAACAACTAGCTGAAAGTTTTCAACCACAATCATAAAATCCTTCGAAGTGTTTTTATTTATTCATTTCTTCATTTTTTTCATCATTGTGGTCAAAAATTTTCTGCTCTTTTTCTTTTGAAGAAGGTGCAGAAAGCAGTGGAAATGTTGATACATTTTTGAATACGTACTTTTTGATAATTACTTCACAGAGATTTTTCACAAATTAAATAGAAAATTTATCTGTCTGTGTATACTTAACTAAAAATTTGTATCCTCTGGAAATAACCGACTATAAAAATGGAAAATTTATTTAACGTTTCGCTAAGAATTTCAGCTTTGTAAAAACATTGAATTAATTAACAGATTCCAGTAGCCTATGGATAAAGTTTATAAGTCTTGTCATTGTATCATCAAGTATGATGGTATTCTTAGCAATATTGCCGTTTCTTTCGTATGTAAATGCTTCAATAAAACTGTATTTTCAAAATAATACAGTAAGTTCATTATGCTACTTTCTCATTGTTTTCCAAAACGCCGTTAAAGTTTGTCTTTTTCCAAATTAAAAGGAAATGATGACAAATTCAGAAAATACGCTTTTTTTGACAATTAGTAGTTTCACAATTACGATGACTTCTGTTCACTGGAGTACGCAGTGTACCTACATCACAAATAGAGTGTTAATTTAGAAAACACTGTTTTCATTGCCATTTAATTGCTAAAATGGATTCACATTAAGTAACACGATCAAACATCTAAGCAAATTTATGTGTAAAATTTTTTTGAGCATGAAGGCATCTTCCATAATGTCAGTAGGTATAATACCACCAATTTGGCAACTGCTCCAAAACTTTGTATATAATCTGAAGAAATAATATATTGTATAATCTCACTAATCCACTTCAATAGACCTACAAGTCCAATAATCTGGCATCCTCTGGATTATGACAGAGAAAGAAATATTTGAAACAGTACAAAAAGACAAAAGGCTATAGAAATATTGGAGCCAGGAACTACTTACTTCAACTGAAAATTGAAACGAGACACAACATCTAGTTGTTTTAATACCTGCCCCAACTGGGTTGTAAAAAACGGCGTATCTGCTAAAGATAGTCAACCGAAGCTGCTCGGAAACTTGCAAGAAAAAGTTTTTAAGCGAGGACTGCAAGTTGCACAAAAAGGACTTCCAATAAGATTGTTATAGAAGGTAGTCACAAGTTAATTTGGAGATACCTATGTTATTGTTTGAAAATGAGTAGATCAAGAACCGAAATACATTGTAATTGCTTTAAAAAAAGCTTTGTTTTAGTTATTATTGAATTTTCTATACAATCCAGTAACCTCTGATTTTCAATAGTGCCGTATTAGTGAGATTCCACTGTATATGTATACATATACATATATCTGGTGTATATATGGGCAAGGCATAATGTCCGAAGGTACCATATTTTCGGCTCCAATCATTTACACATACCCGAACCACTCGAGGGCAACTCGTACCTCTTCGGGTACGCCCTGAAACGTCGGGCCATCCAACTTATCCAGGTGCATTCAAAATCGAAAATGCGCACGGACGTTGCAACATTACTATCATTAAATCCCTTTCGTGATATAAGCCGACTGGGACCCTGGCATAAATTATTTCAATCGGTATTATCCCTTTTCGAGACCTGTCATTTTCACAATTAGACAAATAGCCACGGTTACCATCTCCGCACATTAGCTGGCGTTAAAGCCTTGTGGTAGGCTATACTTTGGTAAACAATTGTTTCCGTTCTCGAGCTGATATCTGGCTGTGATCTCTCATTATAGTGGCGGTAGCGCGTCACTTTCCTAAGCCGCCTCGGGAACTTTATCTGGATAATGTTTCGATATAGTTTTTCCGATTTCAATCGGCTTAACTCTCTATCTATGCTGATGAATGAAAGGTGAACGTCTACTTGAGATTTGACAATGAACAAGAAAATTCATATAGAAAATCAGTTCTTATTTATACTTTACAATTAACATGAAACAGAGAGAAAAAATGGCTTCACCTTTATCACCCCTACTAAGTGAAATATTAGTGAATACTTTAGAGAAAAAGTTTTCAGCTCTAACATCACGCTAACAAAAAACGTTTTTCTTTGGAGACGGTATGTAGACGATGTTTTCTGTATCTGGAGTGGGTCCGACAGACAATTAGATAACTTTTTGAAATATATCAACTCATTTTATACATCCATTAAATTCACAAAAGAAATAGAAAATGACCAAAAAAACATTAAACTTTTTAGATTTGACCATTACTAGGAAAGATGACTCTTTAACCTTTGATATATACAGAAAACCTACATGCACAGATAACTTAATTCCTAAAGATAGCAATCAACCATTAAACATTTAACTCAGCTCTTTTTATTCTTTTATACATAGACTTGCGACTATTCCGCTTTCCGAAGAAAATTTCAACAAAGAAGTGAAAACTTTGAAACTTCTAGCAAACAATAACGGTTATGTCGAAAATATAATAGATAATCTTATAAGAAAAAGCAAAGGAAAATTCTTTTAAATTCAATTTATCCATCTCAAATTATAAAAAACAAACAAAAATGTCATTTTATTAATTTCATACCTCATCTCAGCGAAAAAATTTGCGAAAGATTAAAGAAGAGAGAAATAATAACCATTTGTACCAACAAAAGAAATATTAAGTCACTTTTAGTAAATAATAAAGGAAATAAAAGACAAATGTTGAAAACAAAAGCGGGATTTATAAAATTTTTTGTAATGAATGTCCAGCGTTTTATATCGGCCAAACAGATAGAAAAATAAAAACTCGGGTTGACGAACATAAAAGGTCGATTGTGTAATGTTAATAAAACCGGATTTTCAGAACATTGCATTAACTCTAATCACTTCATAGACTTTGAGAAAACCAAATGCCTACACGCAGGTAATAAAGGGAAAAGTTTAGCCCTTTTAGAGGCAATTGAAATAAGCAGTTCTTGAAGGAAAAAAGAAGAAAACGTAAATGAACAAGTAGATTTTCAATTATCCTCCCTACTCACATCCATTGTAGAGATATAAATTTGTTGTACGTTCCTTATAGTAGTTTAGTCTTGAAAATGAGCTAACTCTCGAAACATGTTGACTATTCATATTGTTGAAAAAATCGTGAAACATTAAGCCAATAGTTTAATTTCATTTAATATTCAATTATGTTTCACCAAGAGTTAAGCGAGAATTCAATCTCAGAGAGAAAAAATATAAATACGCAACACTTGGTATATTTAACTGGATTTTCACTTGACTTTTGACTTTATAAAACTCAGATAATGATAATGAGGAAGATCCATGATGATGGCTACAGTTGTCAAACATGTTCTGCTCTTCCCAGGGTTCCCTACTTGTGTTTTTTCTCCAACTAAGCATGGTGACCTTCTTGATTGACATCAATATTGATTGAGTACGTTCAGATTCACACTAATTCTTGTTCTCATTCAAATATGTGACCTCAATGACACTTAGATATATAAGTTTTATAAGCTATAACTGGTTTGATATAAATTGGGACTAAACATGATCAAATTACATTTCTATGTCTACAAATCAAAAAAAAATTAACTGGAATTTTTCCACGGCTTGTCGAGGACAAACTTGGGCCTCTGATGTGCCTATATGTCAGAAGTCTTCTTCGTAGTTTCCTAATTTCATCTTGAATCTGAAAGTATAAGAATAGTACACTAAGAATCTTAGTCTTCGCTATACTTTGTTAGACTGAAGTCAAAACACTAGCAGGCAGCTTTCTAGGAAACCTGCTAGATTCATTGAATAATCTGTATTTCGTTTAGATTCACTCTATACATGTTTCAAGCAACTAACGTATTATCAGGAGTTTAATACACCAAATATACAAAAGGTACTAATCATTATTACTGAATAATAGATCAGTAGCTCGAAACCAGTAGGTATGGGGGGACTTGAACAATTTTTGCTGAATTCGTTAACGTGGGTACCGATTTTTTCTCCTCTTTCACGTCATTAAAACCGCGATAGCTCTTCATTATGATACAAGTTTCACTATAAAAACAATTATGTGATATTGAACTTTTAGTTGTTTAAATAACTAATATTCGGATATCTTTTGATCTAGTAGGAAATAGTAAAGTCAATTAAAAATCTTAATCATATAACGCTTTCTAGAAAAGTTATCAACTTTTTATTCACATAAAATTTTGTGTGTCAAAAAATGTCGACTCAAGAGCAGTGTAAAATATCGCTTATCAATTATTCACGAATTCAATGTTCAGTGGGTTCCAGCTTTATCTATGATAACTTCCTGGAAATAACCGTGATAGGTAACTGATATGTTGTTCTAGGGCTGAAGTTAGAAGTAAGTAGTTCAGGTGTTGGAATATTTAACATTCCTCAAGGGCTGTCATTAATGAGGTAAAGTTAGGCATGGTCTTCGTACGACACCATCCGAAGATTGTTATCAAATTTAAGGTGGTATCAATTGCCTCAGGAACAAAGATTGTAAGGTGGTTTGAATGATGGTATTCGATAAAATTACTAGTCTTTTTATCATGCATACTCTATGAAAATTTAATTTTGGCAGTTGAGAAAACCAGCTGTTAGTACGATTTACTTCAATATGGATTGATTGCTCTTATGTTCGTCTTTTTACAATGCTGTAGACTTCTTTAATGATTCCAAATTTTATAGATCCCATACTATCTTATGTCATTTTATTTCAAGAGGCCACCTGTCACTATAAACATATCGAACAAATAGAGGTAGTAGTAAATCAATAAATCGTTGATGACTGACTAATAATATTTCAAAAGACTTCGTATTTTGCGAAGTCTGAGACCTTCAAACGACGAAAAACCATAAAAGTAAATTGGGTAAAGTAACTTCAAGAACCAGGGGCAAGCTCGTGGCTAGACCTACTGAATCTATTAGCCAATCCGCTCGCAGGCGCCCACCTTTAGGTATAATTACATTACCCGAGGAATGAATTCGTTTAACACAATCTATGTGGTACCCAGCACACAGGAATGTATTTATTACAAGTTATCGTACAAAAATCAATGGTTTTCCAATGGGTGCGTATTAAGGTAACGGTGATTATTATATTTGAGTTGTTTAATTACTCTAATTGAACACCTGTTGGTATACAATCAGAACCTGCAGCTAGAATAAAAGTAGATTTTTTATGTTATTAGACGTTCTACCGCAATTACGTTAAAGGCCGGTTACGTAAGGTTCTTTGGCCTCTCTTTCTACGTGCATGGGCGGCGTAACATAGAATGCAGCGATAGAAATATTCTCTCCTGCTTTTTTCAATGTTTTATGATACATCTATAATTAAGTGCACGAAGAAAGTACTCCGTTATTACGTTTTGGAATGAAAGTGAAACGGTTTTTATTAATGATTTCTTAATGTTTTTGTATAATGTATTCCCGTATAAACATTGGAATGATTATACCTTATAAATAGAAAATAGAAGCTCAAACATTCAATCCTTGTTTCAAATCTTCTGGTGGAGACCCTCTCGAAGAGACTTCTAAGAAAAGAGGAAGAATATACTTATTCTATGACAAGTAAGAAGATGATGCGTTTCAAGCGTTCATGTTGTGAATATTGTACAACATGAACTAGTTATGCGTTGCTAGAATACTGTCGCAGTTAATTTTGTTATGATAAACGTGATAAAAAACAATTGGTCTGTTTTCATCAATGAAATAACTAGCAGAAAATAGCGAAAGCTTAAGGCGAATAATGAACTTAACCAAGATGTTTGTTCTCGATTGACAACCGGCTTGACCAAATGTAGAAATAAGTTGAAACTAGTTTGAATGATTGCATGATTTCTTCTTTCGCTTAGTTTGGCCTTCAGGGATACACTCATTCATGGAATGACTTCGGACATCAAATACACAAGCAAGTCGAGAAGTGAAGAAATTTAACAATGCATTAGGAACCGGTGGATTGATTGCGTTGTAAAACTGTTGGAATCTGCTTCAATTAAACATGGAGACTGATTATGTTATTTGATC
Source organism: Henosepilachna vigintioctopunctata (assembly GCA_030704895.1). Classification (NCBI taxonomy): domain Eukaryota; kingdom Metazoa; phylum Arthropoda; class Insecta; order Coleoptera; family Coccinellidae; genus Henosepilachna; species Henosepilachna vigintioctopunctata. The sequence continues at coordinate 5,660,142 of JARQZJ010000002.1, read as the reverse complement.
ACTTTGATGTGAATTTTGCCACTAAAAATACTGTTCGAGTACAAAGCATTCTTGGTAAATAAGCGTGCTCGCCTTGGGCAAATTAAACTGCGTAGGTTGATTCTTATTAATTTCTTATGATATATTGTAGTATTCTTGTTTCAATATTCTTGTATTCACATCATCTTCGACTTTAAGAATGGTTCGTAATATTTGGTATAATTCATCGAAATTATAGACACCAACAACCAACAAACTAGTTTTCATTCCATTAAAAAAATTTTTGAAAAAGACTGTAAATGAAATTTTTTCGCAGAATAATATGAAAGTTTAAGTTCATAGATTTCTCAGGAATACGTCTGGTAAAGTTAATCTTTCTAATCTTCATGTGATTCTGGGAAACCATAATATTATAGCTTATGTTATTTGAAGTTTATCTGCTGTCAATTTCAGGTTTGAGCGTGTTAATTGTGTGTGAATTATATCTAATTATAAGTTATTATTATCAATTATAAGAAAAATTTATCAAGTAGATTATCCGATAGATACCAGGAATATAACATTCACTCCAAAATATTTTCTAATGAATTCTAATTGTCCATCATTATCTCTCCATCTAACATGTCTAACATTCCTAATTAAATTTGAGGAATATAATTTATAATTATTTTATGATAATAGCTTTATGGGAAGTTGATGCTATTCTGGGTACATATTTTGGTGATCAAATATGCCTCGATTTCGAATGTATTTTGTTTTTATATAAGTAGAGAAACATGTTGACTTTTCCTTCATTTACAAAGAAAAATAATGTATTGAAATACTTGAGAATGAGACATAATTTTTACATTCAAAGATTATTTGATATTGCTCTGACAAGCTGAACAATATAAATTATCTGCAGTTCCAATGAAGTAAAAAAGGTTCTAAGATTGAAATTTGTTATTGAAAGCACAACTATTCTTTCATAAATCTACATATTCAACAATTTTTAGCTGCTGGTACGTAATAAATGAATGATTCGGAAAAAATTTGATTGGCTGGTTCAGTTAATAGGTTTCAGAGTCTCTTTTAGGTGTTCAGCCCTTGTTTCTTCAGTATAATAATAATAATAATAAATGTCAACAGAAAGAAAAGCGGAGTTCAGTGGCAAATAGACATGTATGTACAAGCCTTCCACTAAACTTTTATTATTATCCTGACTACAAACGAAAAATATTAGGAAAATTAGAAATCAAGAAGCAGTTTTCTGTATCTTTTTTAAACCACTTTTTGGCGCCAGTTTTTAGACCATATTTATTGTCAATTTAGAGTTGTGTGTCTATAATATTTTCCGTTATGTTTACCTTTCATTTGTTAGTGGCGAAATATTCCGTCAGTATCACACTGGACGGAAATTTCTGTCAACAAACACCAGCGTGTTGAATTAAATCAGATGGGACGTCAAATAAGGCAGATAGTAAGTCAAATATCACTGCTACCCTGGGGTAGATTAATTAGCCGCTAAAATATCACAGCCCCGATTGTACTGGCTAACCTAACAGGTTTTTCACTACGCGTTCATTTACCATACGACATTGGCCAAAGTGGAAATCCTTCATGAGTAAATGAATAGCAGGTATCCCTAAAAGAGCGGTAGCATGACATGTTCGCGTGCTTGACGAGCTGTTCGAACAATAGGGGTTATCCTCGGGGTGAAATATGACGTTAATGTGAAGCATAGAATAAAATATATCTGACCGAAGTACTATTAATGTCACCGACAGCGGAGCGCGCAGAAATGCCTTGTTCAGATCGAGAGCAAGAGGAAATTTGTTTCCGGTTGCCTTTGAACAGGAAGAGTTATAGATCTGGCCGCTTGGAGTCGAATCCGACGGAAAACCGCGAATTGATTGTGTTTGATCTCATTTTTCACGTGATACCCGGACGTATTTAGAGCCGAAATACAATTTATTAGACGTTTATATCTTACGGGAAAGTCTCCGGAAGGTATACAGAGTTCAATTATGCATGAACCCTTGCTTGGGCAGATTTATGGTTGTTGTTCCATACGCTTCTGGATTCTGATAATGGGCCGCTCTCTGCGTTTTTCAGAGTGTTTTATTTCGCCACTTGACGGTTTTTAAGTGAGAATAATTCATCGAGAGTTACAGTCGGTCCAATTTTCATCTCGTCTGGGTTTTCGGTGACCTCGGATTTGAATGTGGAAAGTTTGCTAGTGGGATAACCTACTTAATGTTGAAACAGGAATTCTGGGGAACCAAATTTATACGGCTAATTCTCTCCGCGGAATTTTTTGTCTTTCATAACAAATATTTTGAATGAGGTTTTACAAACATGTCATCCAAGTTTCTTGATGAAGTGATTTGTTGAAATAAACAATTTATCGTCTTTTCCTCGACGACTTCAACGACTTTCATAGGAAAAATCATGAATATGCCTTTCCTTTTAAGAGCACAACACTAAATTTGTAAATTTCAATTTTTTTTTTTAATTTTCAGTATTCATTTAGCTGAAGGTATACAAAAAATTAACATACCTATCTCATTATTTAAAATATACTTTCTCAGATCACGCTTGAATATCTTAATACGAGTACTAGTTGTTAATATACGTACTTTGTAAATTATTGAAATCCTTAAATCCGTCGTAGTATATGATATTTTTAGATTTAGAAAGCTTACAGCTTTGGATATAAAAACTATCAGTATTTCTAGTATTTTACCCATGCACATCACTGACATATGTTACATTATTTATTACATTACATGAGAGCAACTGATTATTTATTTTAAATATGAATATATTTGAAGCAATGGGTTCTTTGTTTAACAGACATAAATTTCAAAGAGTTCAGCATAATTTTAACAGGGGTATACCTATTGCACTTAAAAATTGTTCGCATGGCTCTATTCTGTAACTTTCTGTAATTGTTGAAGTTTATTATTATTATTGATTTGAACAACAATAATTTCACATACGTCATCAGATTTTTTTCTATTCTTCTCAAAAAATTGATTTTCTTAGAAATTCTTCGTCTAACATTATGCCTAAATATTTTACTGCTTCTACTCTTCTAATTTTTTTAAAATAATCTTTCTAGTCATATCCTCATTTTTATTATCTCAAAGGTTTTACTTGTACCCAAAACAATGAGGTTAGATTTTTGCACGTTTAGGGATAAGCTATTGTCAGATTTCATTCATTAAAAAAGTCTCTATTGATCCCCTCTCTTATATTCTTAATATCTTTGCCACATATATAGAGCATAGGATCATCAGCGAATAAACGTATAGAACATTTTTTCACATCAGAGACAATATCGATTACATATAAGAACAACAACGGACCTAAGACAATTCCTTGATGAACGCCTACATACACTTTCGTGCTATCCTTTAGGGATGAAGTACATAACTGGATATTTTGAATGATGAGAAGTATCTCCCATTTGAAATAGTTAAAATCAGCCTTCTTGAAATAGCAAAACCTCTCAAATCAATGCCCAACTTTCACAGTCGCCAAATGTAGTATTACGTACATCTCGAAATAAAATAGTGGAAGCCGAATAATTTATCGATTTTTAATAGTTCACATATACCCAGATAATTCTCCTTTGGCAACCGAACGATTTGAAACGTTTCTTTATTGTTTTTCCACTAATTTATTGCTAGAATTTCAATACACGATAGTAACGGTTCGTTACCAACAACCCATCATCAAATCAATGGTGACGTATCGATTGGGACCGCACAAGAAGCTCGTCATTCCAATCGTAAAACAACCGAAATAGATCGAGAATCATTGATACCAATATTGAAAGTCATTCAAATGGTAGATTGGGAATGTCAATTATCTTTGGGAAGAGCATTAAACGAGTAATATTGTCATTGTATTAGTTGATTGCATAACAAACCAACATTTAAAGTGGGAACTCGTTTGAATAGCAATTGGTTTTATGTCGGAACGGGTTTCGTCACGATACAGCGTTTAAAAAAATATTGACGACTACATTTTATGGAGTGAAATAGTCGGGAACAAAATTAATACGATTTCAATTCAAGACTCAACGTCATTACTAGTCAATGATATCAATTGGATTCTCGCTAACACTCATTGGAAAATTGTTGAAAATTATTGTATAATTGAAAAAACACCGTTAAGTTTCACACAAAAACACTCCAGATATCGTTCGTGCTACTAACATGATCAAGAGGTTAATCTAGTCAAAAATACTCAAAAAGTAACAGCTTATGTATTTATTAACTAAAATTATATTGTAAAACTCGAGGTTAAACTCTGTGTTGAGTCTCTGGCTGAGTCGTTGTGAATTTTTCTGTCTTCCTATTTCATCAACTTCAAATACTATCTTCAACAAAATATTCTGCCCTGCAAATAACACTATCTTTCTTATATCTGTTATATCACATATTTCCTTTGCTATATAACATCTTTGGTACTTTTCTTTTTGTGGTTGAGCACTTTTCGTTTATCCTGGAATAGGTATTAGCAATAGATCTGATTTGTCTTCTAACCATGAAATTCCAAAGATACTTCCTTTCTTTTCTTCAATTAAATCTTTAAGTAGCAAGATCTAACTTTATGAATAATTAGTGGAAAAAATATAAGTTCTTCAGGCAAAGATGTACCAATCTTGAATTATATATCGTGCAATATAACACATGATCAAGAGGTTAATCTAGTCAGACTAAAAAAGTAACAGCTTATCTATTTATTGACTTAAATTCTATAAGTTAAACTCAAGATCTCAGTTTTATTGTTGAACTCTGCTTGAGTCGTTGAGAATTTGTCTTCGTTTCGTTCTTAATCCATCTACTTGAAATACATGCTTCAAAAAAATATTCTGCCTTGCAAATATAACTATAGCTATGTTCAAAAATATCACATTTCTGGTCCCTTCCTTCATGTGGCTCAGAATTTTCAGTTTATCGTGGAATAGGTATTAGCAATAAATCTAATTTCCCCAACTTCCTCTCTTTCTCTAATTATATCTGCAAGTTGCTAACCTTATGATCCAACTTTATACATAATTATAGGGGAAAATATTAGCTCTTCATAAGATGTTAAAACTTGAATTATACCTTGAGTAGATTTTAAAACGAAAAGTTTTTGTGTGAAGTTTTGCATGTGAAAATAGCACAATTGAAACCTCACAACAATTGTCTGTCTGCTCATTTTTTCGATCAGCAGCTTCTTCTGCTACTTTCAGTAATTGTAACCGAATGGATCTATCTAACAATCTTAGAACTTTGAGACCAAAGAGTCCTTCGAAAACATCCAACAATCCTAGAACTTTGAGTTATAGGTTGATGCACTTCTCTTTTTAACCATGGGTGGTTGTTTGATGACCTAACTTGGATTATCAGTCAATTCATTATCGGATCTATGAACACAATAGGAACGAATGGTCACTAAAGGTCTTCATATACAATGGTTATCTCTTGAACTGTGGAGAGAAGGATATTGGATTCATCAATTTGGTCAGTATCGTTTGGCAGAAAGACATTCCATTATACAGTATGCAAATTTTGATGTACCAACTTGCTTACACATTAAGAATTGAAAAACGATTCAACACCAGTCTCGCTGACAGTGAAACTAACTGTTGTTTGCATTGCTAAGTGAGCGGGGTTATTAAAAGCGATGGCACTGACATGACCATTTCTATTCCACACACAATAGAATCGTATTTCTTTCGAACGCTTGTCCGGGTGCTCCCTCCGCGAAGTAACTGTATTAAAATGGCGGAGCTCAAGAGAGATCAGATCTACTTGATGAGTATAAAGCAAAGAGGTCGTGTCTGCCCTCTCAAGTTCACAAAACGTATCTCGATCTGAGCTTAGACACGACGCGAGTTATTCACAATGCCACTTGATGTAATTACCAACGAAATTCCTCGACGTCCCGTTTTATAAACAACCATATCAGATCCTAAGATTCGAAACAAAACAAACCCACCCGAGTACGGTTCGACCGACCGACGGACTACGTACAGACGTACGATCGCCTTAAACTCCGATTGAACATCGAAGAATAGATAATGGGCGAGATTTATTTTTATTTTATCTTTTATTGTAGCGGTATATTCCGTATCTAACAGTATCCGAGTCTGAGATCGATTAATTCGGTGAAAAATATAATTGTCTTTCTCACACCTTGTCAGAGATATATTTTCTACGGCATTAACGACTTCTAATTAGCCAGGACGAATGCGAAGGAATTACCGTTATGAGCGATAACATTTGTGCAACTTCTGAGCGCAGAAGAGACACTGTAAGCTTAAAGACACTCTGCCCCCTTTGTATCAGAAAGAAAAGCCCGAGAACGATAGAAATTTGTAACTTTGTCGTATTTTTCATGATTTTTACTCGAAAAAGCGTATTACCAGTTATTTGTTTCTTACTACCTAAATCTTGAAATCCATGAAATAATCCAACTTGAAATCCATGAAATTTCTAGTCAAAAATTCCGATAACTTCCAAAAACTCGATATCTCAACAATAGAAAGGAAAATATCAAATAAAAAACAATTGCCTAGGTTTCACAAAATTCATAATAAATAAAAACTTGATAATTGTTTTGGGGTGTTACCCCATTTTAGATTGGCTGTTTAACTTTTGAAAATGGGGTAACACCCCTAAACAATTGTCAACTATTCATTATAAATTATGTGAAACCAAGCCAAATGTTTTTATTTAATATATTAAACAATGTTTCACCAAGAGATCAGCGAACTCTCAGTCAACTTTAATATAAAAGAAATTTAAGTTTGAAATAATATGTGTCTTCGACCGTTAATCGAATTCTCTCTGAGAATTATCACACATTTATTCGACAAAGAAGTTTCTTGTTTACTGTATCAAGCCATTAAAAGACAGGATTTCATCTGTATTAGGTTTTCAACTTCTATATTTATAAAGCTGTACCCCAATCAATCCACAGAATTGAATTTAAAACTTGTTTTGAACGTCTTCTGTATTCGAAACGCATAAATGTATCTTTATATTCACACAAATGAAAACGTTTTCATCAAACCTTCGAGGTATTTTCATTTCTGATTATTTGGGACGTGAAAAATTTATCCTCACTTTTTACTAGGGTTGACATGTTTTTGAAAGAAGTATGCTACCAGAAATAATATGGAATTAAACTAAATTCTATATATTCAATGAACACTATTGGATCAAAAATCCAATTATTTTCCTCAATACCAAGAACACGAAAAATTAATTGAAATAAAATTATATTTACATGATAAACAATTCCGTCGAAATTGGAGTGTATATCAAAATTTATCCTATTGGAAAATGTGTCCATTCCAAATTAATTGCAAATATATCTAAACAATTCCAGGAATTGAAATACTGTGTTTTATGACAATAATAATAAACAGTTCTGTATGGATGCAAACGAAAATTTGAATCATTCGTAAAACTTTTGTTCAATACTATTCAATTTCGTTATGGTTCTAAACTCCCTTCACTTTCAATTATAGACTTCACAATAAGTGACAAGATATATGTTTAGTAAAATATTTAGAAAGGTCAAATCAAAAATTCAATTTTTTTGGGGTAGTTAAAATAAAATAATCCCCATGTTAATTATAAAATTTCAAAGCAATATCACAAAAAGTTGAGTCATTTCTTTCAAACTAGTTGTATTAATCTCCCGACAATCTTTTAGTAGCCAGAACATATTACTCAAGAAATAATAGATTCACTCTGTTACATAAGATGTCTTTGTCTGAAATGTCAATGAAGTAATTTTGTAATTGAAACTCGTAGAGTAATTTTTTAATTATAATTAAAAATTAACAAATGGCTCAATTTATTAGATAATCTATTGTTTCGAGTAATGAAAAGGTATTCGAAGAATATAATCAGCATCATGTTTTTTGGATACTAAGTTTCGATCTTTCTTGAACTCACCAGAGCAGAAAAGACAGTATTTGCCCAGTTCCTCTCTTCTTTCATATATTTAAAGAAGAAATTCTTTCAGAAATCTTTGAATGTTCGATCTTGAATGTTTAGAAACACGTAGGGGAATTCGTTTTGATGAAAATCGAAAATAAACCAGGCACTTCAAAAGTGTTACAACATCTAATATGATAACTTTGAGAAACCTGAGACTGAGTTGAAAATTGGGCACTAAATGACATCAGGCCTAAGATTGTGAATTACTTTAGCTGATTGTTGTTGAAACTTGACATTTTTACTACATATTTCGGTATATTTTTATTTTCGAAACCTACCTTGAAGCGTGAAGATATTTTAATTGTTTTTTTATGGCTTCATGAGGTTCCGGTATTCTTTTATTGCGTTGTAAATAATATTATAAGCATTATCATTCACCATTTTTATCTTCGTCTAAAATGTTTGTAAACCAAAGTCAACGCGTATTATGAGTTTATTGCACTTGCAAAGAAGTACATTTTTGATTTATTTCTAAGGTGGTGAGTAACAAAAATATCTTCCACTCAACTTCTTCGTCTATAAATCTATCTTTTTCAAATGGAACGGTATCGGAGACTTCTGGAGTCATCCAAGACCAATTGTAAACATCGTAAATCAATGTTTGCCTCCGACCATAAAGTTTTCAACGAAGAATATTAGAAAAGTTTTGCTTATTTGGATTTCAAAATTGAAAGGACTTAATGGATATTGGAATAAATGCACGAATGTTATGAAGAAAGTTGACTAATTATATTTCAGTATGTTTCAAAAATTTTCAATAAGGCCTCTGTTTGAGTTTGAATGGTATATTGTATTGTCATAAGAATAGTAGAATTTTATGAGTAGTACTGGTCGACATTGCATAAAAGTTTTTTTTTAAACACTGGACATAACTTTCGTGCAATTAATGTATTATCAAGAGTTCAATACCTTTTTTTTTCAATTTTAAATTTATCATAGTTAAGATAAAGTGCATGTAATTGTTCGATACAATGCTACAGAATTTTAGTGATTATGGTTGAAAATAAAAAAAGTATCTAGCTGATTCCACAAAACAAATGGAAAAATAGGCCATCCATTATTTTCGATGTCCAATTATTGAAAGTGTTTTTTCGAAGAGAAAATACTTCAATCTGGGTGAGAAAGAATGTAACAAACAACTCGTTAAGCATTTGTGACATCCTAGCAAATAATCGATATGATGATTTCAATTACTAAATGGAATCGAAAATAAAACGTGATCAGTTTAGTTTAGGGATGTTATGTTTGTTAAATGATGCATTGAATTCAAATTTGCTCAAATTTCTCTATCTCTCTGGAGTTATTCATCTCTCTGAGGTTATTCATGTATTATCTGAAGTTTTCATGTATTCTATAGTGCAAGAACATACAGCTATATGTAACTACAGTATTTTAAATAAAAAAATGTAATTCAGATAATTTCACGATGTTATTGTAACATTGAACAGATTTAGGGATGTACCAAACAAATGAGTCTAAGTATTATTAAACGATTTCGAAAATAAAACGAAAAATATGGCCGAAGTTCTTTGGTATATTTATAACAGTATTTCAGATAAACTGATAATAATAAGAACTATGGAAAAAACAATTAGGAATTCAGAAAACTGAGGATACAAGTAAATATCGTGGGACTTTCGGGGAGAATATATTATTTCAGTTACCGATAAAATATCATTGATTTGCTTCCGCAAAACTGATAAGTAGTGGATATTTCACAAACCTGCTAGTCTTATTTATCAATAGTAGATAAGTATGTTTATCTAATTTCCTCATTTTGCGTTGACTTAACAGTTCAATGAAATTTCGCAAAGTTTACAAATTGTGTTTACCGATATCGTTGACTGTGAAGCATTGAATTCGATCTTTATTTCCACAATAAATAGAAGTATTGATTCATAAAACTAGACCTGATAAAATTGAATTTCGTTTTTATTGCCGCAGGTATTTGGTTATTTCCTAATTTCTTTCACAACTAATATGAATAGGTATTTCAGAACTTATCGATCTAGGAAGTTGTTTTTGTCAATTTATTTTCATTACTTTCATTCATTTCTTATATATTAACATTTTTTTTCTCATTTATATTCCATTACTTTTAGGAGGTTAGATGGAAGAATAACTCATGTTAAATCTCGCCTCTTCTTATGTAGCACAATATATGTGGCAATAAAGACTTTATTGTTATTATTATTACTTAAATCAATAAAAATGTCTTAATAATAGGTGAATTTGTATTAAAAGAGAATTATAATTTTCTGTTTAATTTGTCATATTTCTGAAAGGATTTAGAAATGAAGAATTTTTAGTTTGAGTGGTTTCTATATATCCTGCAGGTTTCTAGGTAATCGATCTAAACTTGGTCTAACCTTAACCTGGGGTGATGGTGTTAGATAACGTACCCATATATCCTTCAGGCATTGACAAATTGCCCATTTTCACTTGAGACCACCAGAAATATAAACAAAAACAATACGAACCCCATGTTAGTGTATCTAGAATCAGGGAACATCTATTGTCCAACCAATGGACCCACCACGTGAAGTACTTTACGAAGGATAAATACCCCGTCGCGTTATTTTTATTGCTTTCTAAAAGTGAAATTAACGACCATCTAGGTAGCTTAGGCCGCGAGAAGCGGGAGATTGGAAATCCACCCCCATAAAGATGTCACCTGGAACCGGCACCAATTACCTATTTGCTTGTTGTGATACGTCCGTAGGGGGGCAACGGAATACGGGCAATATTGTCAAATTCCAGGTGATTTACGACCGAGAGCAAAGTTTAAAGGATATATTCCCGGCGGAACTGGATCGTTGTTTCAAATATATCCCCTATCAACAAATATCGTAAAATTTGTTATGTACGTTGATATATAACGGACGGCTAGATTCTCGCGTTGGGTTACACAAGCGGACACGGCCGTATATCATTTTGTTAACTCGATTTTTCGGGAATATATGGTGCGCCCTTTCAGCATCTCGTATTACACGGTATAGGAAGGACATAAATTTTGAAGTTTGTGTATTGTTGTCGCGATTATATAAATATGGCTTCGAAATCGAATACTGTGAATGATATCTGAAATCCTATTTCATCTGAAAAATTATTATTATAACAAGGCTCAGCTATGTTCAACTGTATCAATTATATCACTAGATTTCATTGGATTTTTATGTATAATATATTGAAAAGTACATAATATATCTTAATTACTAGAATATCATTCATTTGAAGTTGCATTTTTACACATTAAGGCTAGGTTTTTGTTACATAACCATTCATTAATTACAGAAAGGTCTCCATTGATCCACTCTGTGATATTCTAAATATCTTTACCACATATATAAAGCTTAGTACCATCAGCAAATGAACGTATAAAGCAGTTTTTCACATAAGAAACCGTTTAAACATAAGAATAATCGTTTGTATATAAGAACAACAATAGAGGGCCTAAGAAAGTTTCTTGAGGTACGCCAAAATCAACTAACGTGCTATCCGACACCTTCCATTGAACTTTTGTGCTCCGGTAAGATCCGAGTAATATAAGATCCTAACCAATTATTAACTACTTCTTCAAAGCCAATTACATTCAGTTATCTCAATAATATTTATTTACATAACGTTTCAAAAGATCTTTGAAAACCAATACTACCACTATAACCATTTCTCTTTTATCTATAGCTCTATTCCATTCCTCACAAAAGCTTGATATTGCTGTCTTTCACAAGAACAATTACTCTTGAATCCTGCATGAAAAACAGGAATGGCAGTTAATGTTTCACATAAGTCTATACCCTATTTTGTACTACTATTTCTAAATTTTTTCCATGAGGTGGTAGTAGAAACAATAGATTTTTTACAGCTATATTTAATGAACATTTCCAAAATTTTGAATTGAAATTGTATTGAAATACTACCACTAGGAACGATATAAAGTTTATTGAAGTTATTGAAGTAAATCCTTTGAAGGGAAATTGTCATTTCGTTACTCTATGGAAGCGAGAGTGACATATTGTTGAGCATAGAACTGATTGTCAGTGAAAAGGGAAATTGTATGTTGGTAGACTATTTATATGTTGACAGTTGATGGTGGGGCGTGCCAATATGATCTCAGAATGGTGATACTATTCTGTGATATCTTCTTCCATCGAATGACAGAATGACAATGTCCCTAAAGAACTCCCCCCTAGTGGCGGAGCCATGAAGGAAATAAATAAATAAACAATCGGTTGAATATCATGAAATATGTACAATCAATGGATATCGCTGAAATGGATCAATTGGTGCATATCATTTATAAAAATGATGGCCCAATTACATGCTAACATATACAATGAATGAATATTAACTATTATTAAGACTAACTTGAAAGTTAACACGATATAGCACTAGAGTTCTCCTGAAAGGCATAGTTATGGTTGTGAGAAACTACGTCGTCACTGGGAATAAATGCTGGTTTAAGTCTTTCTTTGGAAATGTTTTGCTGCGACTAACTACACTGAAAAACTTTTGCCGTGATTTCAAATGGCTCATCGTAGGGTTGTTGTCATGGTTGCTGAGTACAGGTGTCCAATTGACACAAACACTTAATGTTGATGATCTCTGGAAGGTACTGGACTTAATGATGACATCTTCTTTCTGAGTTTGTCGCCAAAAGTGTTTTGGTCAGTGAAATTGATTGAAAATCTGCTTACGAAGGGTGTTGGTATCAAAAGGTCTGATTTTATGGTTGTCACAATAAATTTGGATAGATATATCCGGGAATGTAAAATTTCTGGAGCTTTAGTGATGGAGAGACTGGGTTCTAAATGAGTCTTTGACTTTGTTCAAATGTTTTATAATTAAGGAGCACCCAGTGAATCCTTCATTTCAATATTATCCCCTTTTCGAAATTCATTTTGCACATTTTTCTTCGGGAGATGAGAGTCTGAATATCTAATGCTGAATAATATTTCACAGTATCTCTTCACCCTACTACCAAAAGAGAAACAGCAATAATCGCAAACACTGTCGTCTTAACTTAAGTAAAATTTATATATTCGTATATCCTGTTATTGTGAGTAAGCGTCCTCCAATAACGGTGAATCGCGATTACGACAAAATCCTCTTAAATGATTCGAAACTCGATTCCACATCGGGATGCTCTCTCCCCTGACGTTCTCTTGCAACTGGGGAAATATGATATCTTTTTGCGTCTACTTGCACCGAACGATAAAGCAAATTTATCGTCCTTATTTGTAAAGATACGCCGAGATTATATGAATGGTTATGTCGACAGAGTGTTATATTCCACCCTTACGTTTTCATATGCGACATTAATATACTCGTACCACGCGACGGTTGTTGGCAGGTTCGATTTTATTCCTGCAATCTCCGTCCAGATCGGTCGCTGAGCGTCCGAGAAAATTAAGGCCTATCCCCTGGAAATGGGGTCTTACCCCTAGCTTAACCGTAATGCCCTACAGGGGTCTATTAGATCCGTTTTTCCTGCGATCTTAGAATTTACTATCGCATGAGCTCTTGATAAATTTCACTTTGTTGGAATGGTTTACTTTCTCTGCAGGAAAATATTTTAATTTGTCGTAGTTGATTCCTGGAATATATCAATCGATTCCTTCCACAAACGTGGTGGATTATTTTTAATATATCGTAAAATGATAACTTAAAACTTTTATCAATTGAAAACGATACATTATAATCAAAGCTTAATAACTCAAATTAAAAGGTATAATTAAATGTAAGTAATATATGTAAATGGTACAAGTAATGATATAAACGATAAATACGAATAAAACTGAAGAAATACTCAAATATTCCAACAACTTAGCTGACAAAACACAAAACATATAGTATATACACAAAGGAAAAAGAAACAAAAAGAAAAATAAAATTCACAATTTGTGGATAAAATACAATATATGCATACATGCAATAGAAGAAGAAACACAAAAGAATAGTTGAAGAAAAAATAGAAAGAAACAACACAAACTTGCGATATTAGAAACATAATAAATTAAAAGAAACTTGAGTGTTCATACCAATTGAATACGAAAAAGCTTATGCAGGTACATGTATAGAAATACCTGAACTAATTGAATGAATGACAAGACAAAAAATAAACTGCAATAACTACGAAATTTGAAAGGGAATCAACCAACTGCTTACGTAACTTCAGAATAACATCGTATACACTTGAGGATTTCTCCCTTGAAAATAGCTACGATTAGATTTGAGCTGTCTTATATAGGTAGTAATTTATTCCTTGAAGCCAATAGAAGGGAAACACTTCATTGAACTATTTGAATTACTTTGGTAAATAACAACCCAAACTGTATCAACTATTATTGATATGAATTTGGGACCTAAGAATGCATGTTTTTGACTCATCCAAGTATTTTGGATTTAGATTATTCAATGCCTCAAAGATGAAAATCATTGTAATTTTGTTTGATCTTTCAACAACAGGCCAACACTCTGGACTCTTAGCAATAATAACATATCATATCGATTGCCACCCAAAATAACCCTCATTTTGTGCATTATCTATAGTTTTATAAAATGTAGTCTATGTTAGTCGTAGTTACATTAAACTCAAAGTTAAACTCGTCAAAATCGGTTTTACAAATGGGTTTTAATATTTTGTCTTCCGAAAGAATTCAGAAAACTGATAAAATAATTAAAGTTTCTGTGAATTACGTACTTTTGGTGCCTGCAAAATATTAACGAAATTCCAATGTACTTCCTGTTTTTTTCGATAAATCCTGAAAAATCTGGTTTTAATTCGAATTTTCAACTTATCGGTTTATGTTATCCATACGAATTTAAACAGTTCCCGTCGGAATTTTGATAGTTAAAAAATAACCTCAGCTGCAGCTGCATATTTCATTTAATTCCGAAACTTAATCGACTTGAAATAAATTCGTATTTCAACATGGGCTACGAAGAAAATTAAAGCTCCATTGAAGTTCATATGCGTTAAGCACAACTTAAAGTTATTAACAGATTTAATGGAGTGTGCAATGTGAACGCATAGAATATCTAAATTTGCATCAGATCATGGCCAGATGCCAGAGAAGGAGGACCGTAAGAATTTTATTTGAGACTGGCCAACCAATGACTGAACGATCTTCTGCATTATTTAAATCATTGGAGTGATATTTGCGTAGGTAACTTTGGAAGTTCAACACTCGAGCACTCCTCTGTGGAGTATCCATAACATATTTTCCAAAAATGCTCGTCTCATACCACCGTTTCTGGAATTTTAATTTTTCTTACTTTCTTATGTATTTTTTATTTCTTCAGATGGCCTATTATTGTAATAACTGTTGTATAACATATAATATTTGATAATATTATCAAAAATATATTTTTGTTTTCGTAACCAGTTTCTAAATTTTCATTAACGTGTCTTAAAAATTAAAATATCAAACGTTGTGAAATTGAGGCTTTTTTGCCTTTTCATTTCAATTTTACATCAGTCTGTTGAACAAAGAATTAAAGCTTTATCTAATTTTCATTATGTGTTTTATCTCCAAACCTTGAGAACCTAGCAACTCGTTTTCAATTAAGAGTTTTGACCATGTTTGATTATACACAGAAAGCAATAAATAATGTGAGATATGAAAAAAATAGAATTTAAAAAATATGGCCTATGGTAGAAGTACCACAATGACTGGATCAATAATACAAGGGCCACGTATAGGTTTGAGTTGAAAAAACTTCCTTTGTTCTCCTGTACATGAGATAAATATCTTCTGTTAATACCGAGATGCTGTTTTTGTGAAAAGAAAACCTTTTTGTTTAATGAAAATAAAGATAAGAATAGATAAACCTGTAAGCTCAAGTTCAATTGACACCTTCGCTTTCCTAGAAACAGTCCTGTAATACGAGAAAGAAAGCTCAAGTTGAACTCGAGGCCCAAATGGCCTGAAGATCTACTTTCGTTATTACCTGAGCTGGTGCAAATCCGAAAGAAAATGATAAATTGAACAGATACACATTCGTAAGGAAGATTTACTTCGTTCTAGCATTGGTTTCAGGCAATCTTAATCCTGGGATCTTATTGAAATATTTTTTCCACTGCCACAACTGTAAAAATATATAAGTACTATCCTCCTTTTAACACTTTTTGATTTTCATTATATGCTCATTGAAATTTTGCAAAAACTAAAAAAAATAATAATATGATATGGTTTTGTTTGAGATTGATTTCTCGCTTAACTCTTGGTGAAACATAATTAAATATTAAATTAAATTAAACTCTTGGCTTAATGTTTCACGATTATATTCAACAATTCATGAATTTGCTATGTTTCGAGCATGAGTTCATTTTCAAGACTCGAGATGTCTACAGAAAAGAGTTTTGAAAATGAGCTCACGCTTGAAACATTTTGACAAATTCTTGTTGTTGAATATAATCTTGAAAAAGTAAGCCAAGAGTATAATTTAATTCAATATGGTTTTGTTTACTTCAAAACGTATTCTCGTTTTCATTCCTTTCTGGTTATAAATGAAAGTGTACAATTTGGGAGGTCATGTACAGATTAATTCTTGGATATCTTCGTACTATAATCAAAATTCGCCCAATTTTGATATTTGGACTATAAATTAAGTTATTAGTGTGTCCAAAAATTATAGCGAGTACTCTTCACTCAACATTTATTTGATATTTTACCACATCTCAAACAATAAATCGAAAACGAACGAAATCAATTCGTGTATTGCAACAAATAAAATGTTATATAATGTTTATAATTCGTTACTTTTCCTTTCATTTCCAATGAATTTTCTGGAGTGGATGAACAAATATATATATTTCTGAAAAGTATGTTTTACTTATGATCAAAAATCTCGAGTGTGGAATAGATTTTCAAAGTTTCAATATAGCATATGATAAAATAAAATTAAATATCGTGATATTTTGAATGGTGGAATTTTAATATCGTTCTTTCTGTGAATATATCTCAAAATGTTATGGAATTCCTTCATCATTAAATGCTAGTACTTCTTCATTTAAAATTACTGATATATAGAGCAAGAAGAAAAGTTGAAAAATGTACACTTAAATAAATATTTACACCCCTAGAATTTATAGTTATTTAGTGAGTGTGCAGTATCAGAAATATTACTATAAATTTGCATCATTCAATGCATTATAGTATTTTGTGATAATTGTGTTAATATTATTGTTCAATTATCAACAAAATAACTAATTCAGTTAACCTATAACTTCATTTAATGGACAATTTCAAGGATTCATTACTTTTGTTCTTCTGAAAATCATAACTTATTTTCTCCAGTTATTTCGTATATTTTTTCTAAGTAATTTATGAATGGAAAGTCTTTTAGGCTGAAATGAATCAGCTAAATACAGTTCTACTATACTCCAATAATACATTCAACGTTCATGATGAAATGCATCCCAACACTGAAAACCGATAATTCATAGCGTTCCATGCAATTTGTCCGAATTTGTCCACCAATTACACACAACACCTGGGTCGCACAATAACACGCTCGATCTGACAGTGTCACCGTCTTTTGTCCATGCAAAGCCGTCAAATCTCACAACCATGGCACTCTTTTATCTAAAAATTCTCTGTTGTATTCCACATATTTGTGCCGTACTGTGGATACTTAAGTCGCTTATTTATCCAAACAACAATGAATAATAGTAAGTCCAGGTGTCGCCTTGACAAAGAAGCTAAGGTAGGTAGACAAATTTCTAAGGTCAGAAGGTGCTGAAAATTACATATGCCTTAGGGGGATCAAATCTCCGAATGGGTGTACGTCAAACCGTAAAATCGAATTCCTTTTTCTTTATAGCGACTTGAAAGGTGAACTTAATACGGACTACCTTTAAGCTTCAGGTCGATTGACTTTAAATTACGTAAATTGCAGGTTTTTTTTCTAGTTATACACTTTGTGTAGTTTTCAAAAGTTTAGCAGCAATGCTCTTGGTCAATAATAGTTCTATATTTAATAGTGTTGGCGTTTACTTGATGTTAATCCATTATAATTGAATATAAACTCAAATTCAAACACTTGAACTTATTATTTACACTTTATCAACTACATAGCATTACGCGTTTCGTCGTTACAAACGACTTCTTCAGATGCTTACAGAATAATTATTATTATTAATAATTATTCTTAATATTATTAATAATTATTATAAATATTATTCTGTAGGCATATGCAGTTTGTAACGTCGAAATGCGTCATGCTATGTAGTCAATAAAGTGTAAATCATAAGTTCAAGTGTTTGAATTTAAGTTTATATTCAATAGTTCTATACTCGATCATTCTTAAGTACAGATAAAAAGATCAGACAAATCATCAATTACCAGAATCTATATATTTATAATAATAATAAAAAGTTCTTTATTCTCAACAGGTATAATACCCAATTACAGAAAATAATAACATAATGTTGAATGATAACTAAATAATTAAAATGAAAGAGATATAACAAAGAGCTCAATCTAATCTGAAAAAACTAAAATAGTAACTAATAACTAAATAATAGCGTTCAATGAAATATTACAAAGAACACAATCTAAATCAATTCATTTTAGTCAATTTCCTTTGCTCACATAACTCCTAATAATAACTTCTATGAACTCGAAGTCAATGTCACAATTATTGGCAACTCTATTTAATGTAGGATCCATAAACCAAATGGGGGATTGTATTAGCGAGTTGGTCCATGGAGTCTCTAGGTGGAATATTTCTGTAGAATGAAAATTTTAGCAAGGAACGCGAAATTTCAAAGCGGACAAGAGAGGAGGACAATCAATATTTTGTGCAGTAATTTGTACAAAGATTTTAGTGATAAAGTTTCTCTCCTGTTCTGCAATGAGATTAAACTAAATAGACTCAATAATTCGTTATGATTGACTGCTCTCTGTGGATAAACTTTATCCTCCCTCCAAACTAAGAACTTCGAAAACCTTCTCTGAATTGCTTCAAGATGGCGTTGATGGCAAGTGTAAAAACTTGCTAAAGATTAGGGCATTAAATAGTCCTAAGAATATTGGGGAATTATAGAAATATTTGCCATTGCGTATAACGAATCCATATATTTTGAGGCAGATCAAATAAGTTGGGCGATGTGTGGAAGGGAGGAAAGCTTCTGATCGAAGACTACACTAAGATCTCTCAACTTATCAGAACAAGAACGAACCTGATCACCCACGCTATAATCACACTCAATTCTATCTCTTTTCCTTGTGAAAGAGACACTTTGACATATTCAAACTCAAATAATTGTCTTCACACAAACTAGCAACGTGTTCCAGCGCAAGCTGAAGTTGAACACAGTTGTCCTGTGATCTAATTTCGTGGAGTTTCGAATCGCCGCGAACATCAAATGTGGATAGTGAATATTTTCCATCAGATCATTCACGAAGAGAATGAATAACAGTTGTCCAAGATTAGACCCTTGAGGTATTCCAGAGGTGATAATTTTTGAGGTAATTTATAGGTGAAAACGTCAGAAACATGAAAGTGGGCACAGTTAAATTTCATATGAAGAAATGCCAAAATAGCTTTTTTCGATATAAAATACATTAGAAATACATCCAAGTTAATTGAAATAAACATTGCAGAAAATAACTAATGCTTGAGTTACACAGAACATACACATACATACTACAGTTACTCTTTGATCAAACTGTAGGTAGATTTTGTCGAATTTTGATCACTGGACGACCACTATGTTCACATTTTTCGACATTTATTGATTTCATTATATCTTGAATTACGAATTGAAAATTCTTATCGAATTCATAACTGGATGTGGCAACTCCTTTTTCTTCTAAATTCCATTTAGCAGCGTTTTCTATATATTTCTTATAATTATATTTCTTATGTTAATTTCTATTTTTGATGAAATTTTGGATACCAAAAGATAAATAACTTTTTGAAATATTTTATTGATACATAGTTTATTTTTACACTATACTCGTAGATTTCTTCATCAGTGTTCATGGGAAATTGCCAGTATTAATAATATCCACATCAGTCGGTTTAAAATGTTATTAACTTCAATAACAAGTTTAACCACAACAAACTTATTTACTCCGTACAAAAGATCCGTATACATAATTTGTTATGACTGAATTTCGTGTTTGTTCAGAAAACCTCCACTCCAACTTCCGTACGCCCTTTAAACAACATAATTGTTCTTTATTTGCTACTTTATTAGCATTATCGTAGACCGTACCGGATTTTATGGCGCAAATTCCGCCTTAGTTTGAGGTTTGGTGCAATGTACCTAAAACTTTAATTGAGTAAACTTGACTACACTTCCCTATTACGACGCTCCGCAACAATAAAAAGTTTTGGAACTCGCATTCTTCGGAGAATTTCCACGCCGGAAAAAGAAACTGAAGCATCCATCTACGGCATACTTTGCACGTTTTCTGGCCAAGTTGATTCCGACAATAAAAGTTCAACGTGCTTTAGGAAATAGCACCGTCTCGTGATGTCGTGGAAATGGCTCAAAATGTCTTGAAGATTTTCCGGAAGGAGACGTTGACGTTTCCTAAAGACCCCACGCATTACGCGTGAATTTGTTCGTCTTGCAATTAATGTAATGGAAATAATTTTCCTCCCAAAAAATGGTTTTATGAAATAATTTTTTCTCACAGAGGTAGCAGTTTTTTTAGATATTTTCACTCATTTATAAAATTTTTTATCCGAGTGCCAATATTTTCGTTTTTATTAGTTTCAGTCGTATCCATTTACCGGAATCTTTGATTTTTAGTTTCTCCTCTTTAAGAATATTATATTGATTCGAAACCTATCAATGATTATTTTGTAGTTATTTATTTATTTCTTTATTTATTTATTTAAAAATTATTGTTATTGTTATGTTTATGAAGGTATTGCTGTTTAGGTCAATAATAATGACACAGTTTGAATTGTTTCACTTTGTTATTCGATTTGAGCAAAGAAAAGGCGCAACAGATACAAAAATTGCAGAATAGGAGGGCTATGCGAACAATTTTGAAATGTAATAGCTTGAATCGAAATAATGTTGAATTGCCTTGAACTTAGAAAATACTTTATGTCGTACTTATAAAAATAATGATAATTGTTATTTATTATATGATAAATTCATACAAAAGACTATAGACCTCAGGTTCTTCAGCCTATTTATTATATATTCTTTCTGTAGTAGGTATTATGCAACATCGGTAAAATATCCTTCAGTTTGTTCCGTTTTGTATGGAACGGTGAAGTTTTTGAAGCCAATTTTTTATTAGTTCTATGTTTGTTATTGAATACCTCAGAACATATTTTGCCGATACATTTCTTCAAAGATGAAACGAAAACTTGAAGGATAAATTGAAGAAACAGTAAAAACAAAGATGAGAAAAATAAAACAGAAAAAATCAATCTATAAATCGACAAAAAACAAAGTTCATTAAGCCATATTTGTACAGAAATATAGTAGGGGAGAGAGACGTAAATACGCAATAGCAAATATTTTAATAATTCCTCAACATTCATAGGACTATTTCTTGCTACGCTAATCCGTAGCAAGTTGGAGTATGGTGGTATGATATAGCATTTTATTTACACTTGCTATCAGCGCCATCTAGGGGCTATTCAAAGAAGGTTCTTGACATTCTTACTTTGAAGGGAGGATAAAGTTTATCCACAGAGAGGAGTCAATCATAACGAATTATTGAGAAAATTTAGTTTAATCTCATTGCAGAGCAGAAGAGGAAATTTATCACTCAAACTTTTGTACAAATTACTGCACAATATTATTGATTGTCTTCCTCTCTTGTCTGCTTTGAAATTTCGTGTTCCTAGGCAAAATTCACGTAATACAGAATTATTCCACCTAGAGACTCCGAGGACCAACTCCCTAATACAATCCCCCATTTGGTTTATGGAGTCTAGTAATCATTTAATAGAGTTGCCAATAATTGTGAAATTCACTTTGACTCAATAGAATTAGATTGAGTTCTTTGTAATATTTCATTGAATGCTATAATGTAGTTATTAGTTACTATTTTTTAGATTAGATTGAGCTCTTTGTTATATCTTTTTCTTGTTAATTATTTAGTTATTATTCAACATTATGTTATTATTTTCTGTAATTGGGTATTATACTCTTGAGAATAAAGAACTTATTATATATATATATATATATATATATATATATATATATATATATATATATATATATATATATATATATATATATATTAAATTCTTATGAGTTTTAATAGCTGATGCTAAAAGGAGATTATTATTATTATTAAAGCGAATTGTTATTAATTTTTACTAGGAACAAATATTCACCGTTCTTTGCTGAGTCAAGCTGAGAAACTGACATGATCATTTCTCCATTAAACATGATTTATGTTCAAGTAGAGTTTACTGTTAATGAAATTAAACTTATCGAAAAGAGATATCCAACTGTTTATCGGAACTGGTCATTCCGCCCGCAGCGACAACAGAAACAATCAACCGAGACATCCTGGTAGCTAAACAGAAATCCATAAGCCCATCATCCGTGAATGATTAATTCAATGAATAAATGCAGGATTTCACCATGTGTGAAAGATTGATAGTTTTGTTGATACCGAAAGGGATAACAATAATTCACGTCGGAGAAGAAGTGCCCCGTCTAGTGGTAACCCGTTCCGAAGAGGTTGGACCTGGAATGCGCGTGGCGAGCAGTTTTCTTCGAGAAAGCATCGGAATTATGTGGGTATAATTCATTTCAATTAGACTTTTTCGTCTATTTGAATCTCTGAAACAATGTGGGTACTATTAGATAAACGTAATTCAATTTACTCGCCATGCCTACTAAAGATACGGATTGTTTTATTGGTTATGATTGCTTGTACAGTTAAGTTGGTTAAGTTGGTGTCCCTGATTCTGACGCACGTTCCTTGTGCGGAATTATTGGTAGTTATGTTTGTGTCACAATCTCGTTGTATTTTAAATTCTTTTTATACAGCAATCTTGTCGAATATTAGTAGTTGTTCTTATATATTTTCGTACCTTTTTTATTCTCTAACTACATTTTTTCGCAATATCAACTTAACTTATATCGAATGTATAATATTATAATGATATTCATTGTAAAACTTTCATTGTATTGTTCTATTACACTATTTTTATTATTCATTTATATAGTTTTCACAGTAACTACAACTAAAAAGAATGCTCACAAAATTTCTGATTCAGTTTTTATTTAGGCCTCAAACAAAAATATCCCTTCAATCGGTTAGATATCCGTTTGTGGTTTGTTATTTGGTAATACTCGTAATTTTGATTTTTTTCATACTGCAATTTTGTCGAATAGCAAAAGTTGTTCTTATATATGTTTGTTCGTTTTTTACCTTTTTATCGAATTTATCAACTTTCCATTGCACTTGAATGACATTTTCGTAAGTTTCTTACAGTGAATCGAAATTTTTGAATACTTTTTCAGTGAACTGAATTTTTTCGGAAATATTGACTATACTTTACTAATATCAAATGTATAATAATATAATGATAATATATTGTGAAACATTGATTACACTGTTTAACGTATTAATATTATTGTTTATTCAATTTTTACAGTAATTACAAGCATGATGAATGAAAGGATTGAATTCAGTTTTGATTATGAGTTCCATTTAGGCCTAAAAAAATGGCTTCAATTTTGTCAAATTTTCCATTAAGTGAAAAAGAACAAAGCAGAAAAACAGAGTTTGTCTCTACAACTAGGTCGAATAAAGTTTTAACATTCACCTGTTGTAACAAAATATCAAAATTTTTCATTCCTATCAAAAACATCTTCAAAAAAAAACAGGAATCTTGTGGAAAAACGTCAAAATGTATAAAATTTATATCGGATACCAAATGTATGACGACAAGTAGGTTTGTATACTCCATTGTACACAAGGCTAAATATTTATTTACAACAAAATTATTTATTTATTTAATAGTGTTGGCGTTTACTTGATATAAATCCATTATAATTGAATATAAACTTAAATTCAAACACTTGAACTTATGATTTACACTTTATTGACTACATAGCATTACGCGTTTCGTCGTTACAAACGACTTCTTCAGAGATAAGTTCAAGTATTTGAATTTAAGTTTATATTAAACAAAATTAGATTAGTGACAAAACAATTCATGTTGAAAGATTTATTGAATTATAAATGTATATTCTTGAGTAAATCGCTGACATTTACAGCGCCAAAGAAAACAGTTTCTAGAAACTAGAAACCAAAAATTCACTACTTTTCTGTCCTATAAATTTTAACTGTTTATTTTTCAATGTTGAATGAAGGAATGATTTCAACAAATGTTGTTTGAGCAAAAGTAGAGCATCTGATTATTTTATTTTTACTTGCTGGTCAACGAAAATACATTTTTCAGAACAGTGGTGTGTTTTTATGGCCAGTAAGTTAAAAAATGTTATGAAGTAGAGCATCTGAAAGAGTAATTAACCATTAAGTTTCATAGAATGGTTGTATAAGGACCGTATAGTCGAATGCTTACAGAACTTCGTAACCGATTCCACAATAAATAGAAACCCAAGTTGTTCCTACTTCCTAAAGAAGATAAGTCTCCACAGCTACTGAAATTTATCTGCTATTATTTTCGCTTGGCAGATTGATGCTTATGTTTTATTCTTTTCGTTGGTGTACTGGCTAGACCGGAGTTAAAAGCTATTCCGGTTGAAAACTGGAAAGAGTCTCCACATCCAGCGACACCTTCTCGGTTCGCTTCTCATGTAGTGAGTCTTGAACGCTCCACAGATTTACAGCTGCTCTAAAGCGTAGAAATTCATTTAGATCTCGCGCTTGAATTGGTCTCTAATGGCCTACGCGCCTCTAAAGTTTACGACACTCTATATAACGCTTCCATTTTTAGTACATTACTTATCTGTTTTGTAATGTTTGCCAACATATTGTGCGAAGAGTTTGCGTTATATGGCTAACCCAGGAAAAAAAGGCAGTCTGTTGTAAATGGCCCATTCATTCTTGTTTAAAAATTGAAATTTTCAAAAAAGCCTTAATTCGATGTAATAATTTTGATATCATCAGTCTTTCTGTCAGAAATACTTGTTACAAAAACTCTCGATTGTAACACCAAGTTTTTCTATTCTTCTTTTTCTTTTGTCAATTGAAAAGTAAATCTTATCGTTTGTGAACTGAAGAAGCCCTTAAAATACGAAACTAGGTGGTCATATAGAAACGTAGAAACCATTGCCTTTAGTTTGATTTGAAATTGAGTGCACTCATCTATTTAACCACCATGTTTGAAATTTTTGAGCAATAGAAAAACTACCGACCATTTATAGTAATGACTCTTCTGGAATTTAGTAAAGATTTCTATGAAATTTTACCTAAATTGAGGGAACTCTTTCATTTTACAATCGTTTTGCCAGAATTTTCTTGCAAATAGGGATAAAATTTTTGCTTCAGGAGAGTGAAATATAGATCAGAATTTTTCTGCGATTTTCTGTTGATTTTTCATTTTCCTATAGAAAATGCATTTAAATCTGCAAAGAAATGATCTAATTCATGCTTTCCCTGGTCGAAAAAGACCGAAAACTAGGTAACAGAAGAATTTAAAATCTAATGACTTCTTAGATGTTTCTTCTCTTTAGAGCTTTTGATATCACCTATTTTTCAATGCAAGAATTTCTTTGTGATTGAATTGTTGAGTTTGTTGTTTCCATTTCATAGAATAAAATACAATAAAAGATTAAAGTAGTTGATGTTCAGATCTTCATAAACTGTTTCATCATGAATTGTTGATTACCAATCACAGAAAACTGCCTTTCGATTTCACTGGTGGTCTAATCTTTGACAGAGAAATTAAATCACGAGAACCTAACAGCTTTCATCCAAATTTATCTCCTAGCCGTAATATCATCTTATCCAAATTGAATTCCCTCCCTCAAGCCAGCCAATTTCAAAGTCAATTATCAAAATAAATGCCCTATGATATTGTCGAATGGGAAATAAATTTACTTTTATTTCGTCCCATTTTCCTACAAGGCAACCCTCCTCCTTTTATCGTATATTTCCGCTTATCCCTAAATTTTAATAAGAAGCATTCGCGCGGTTAGAACGCAGGGGCTGTTTTCTCCCCGCTGTAGAACGTCTAATACGAGGAGTGCACCACTAGCTCGAGGGCAATATGGTGTGTCCCCATCTCCTGAATTTTTTATCTAGTCACGCCGACAGAGGGTTTATCTGCACAACCACTTTGTACTTTGGATGCGGCGGCTTTCGACCCCGTTATGGCATGCCTTTATCGTGGAATACATAGATAAAAATAATGAAATACGTACACATAGTGACCCATCCACTAACGCCAGGGGCACTGTGCATGTAATTTATAAGGCGGGTTGATAATAAAGAATCCATTGATGAAACATCATTACAGGCGCTTGTCGCGTTTTATCTTTCGTGGGTTTTGTACGGAATTGATTATTTGGAAGTTCAATCGAAAAACACACCCTCCTTACATCACTGAAAATATCCATGATGTACATTAACGGCTAGATTGAAAATGGATTGACAAACGCAATAGAATTATTAGTGAAACTATATTTGGGTTTTTTAAAAGTTAATAAGAAAGACAAATTGACGAACTCAATGAGCCCGTGATTGAAATAGGTAGATTCTGATAAGTTTTACTAGCTGGGCCGGCGAACTTTGTACACCCGTTTATTTTTCTCTGAATATTTTTCTATTTGTGCTACATTACCTTTTTTTAAATATTTATCCTGTGTGGACCCAGAAAGTTACTCACTTATGAAGGAACTGCATTACTTCCTGTTAGGTCAAATCATTGGAATTATCAAAAAATTCCTACATTAACACGTTTGATGTATTGAAAGTGATTAACATGTCCGTTCTATAGTTGAACGGCATGTTCTTAACTTCGTATCAAGTACCTGTTCCATACATCATTAATTATATGAGATATTTTCTGGATATAAGTCAAAAATAGTTCAGAATTTAGTCCATTCTCGAAAACCAATGGATTTAGTGGCTCTGGTGGCTGTACCAATAGAGTCTATTTTAATTGACTCTTCGCGGAATATTTTGTCGAATCATTGGTAGTATTTTCTTATCAATAACAATTAAACTTGCAATATTGACACACAACGTTCATTGGCCCAATAGCAACGATTTGCTGGGAACTGTAATCTATTTCAACGTTATAATTGAATGCAGGTCGATAGGAGTTAAACGCAACCTTTTCATATTGTTAATTTCGATTTCGTGGATTCCTGGTCAGTTTGACTTGCTCCTTTATATCTTTGACTTGCTGCAGTGCGAGTTCTGCGACTTAAGTTTGTACATAAAAAACGAAAATTCAACTCTAAATTAAAGAAAACTATGTATTCTTCTTTATACTCAAACATACCACGTGCTGTGTTAGTAACGTGTATGTTAGTCTATTCAAACTTACCCAAATTTTATATTAAATTTAAGTTTTATTATTAGTCGTGATAGCTCTGAACTAACCCTGATGTGTTAGTTCAGAGCTAGATATTCAGTTTTTTTACATCCTCTTTTATGAGAATTAATAATTATTTCTTACTTTTATTATTAATTAAGTATTCTTGAATTTTATAATTTTACACGGAATTTTTTTGATTCTTTCCCTGCCAATAAGAAACAAAAAAAATAGTGAAATCGGTCCAGCCGTTGATCCTACATATTTTAGTAAGAAAACTAAGTTCGTGTGGGAAAAAGAAATAGTCTGCTTTTAGGGTTTTTCCGGGAATTTTTCGGGTCTTTCTCGCCGTAAAAATCAAAGTTGAACTGCAGCGAGAATTTAAAAAAAAGAGTTGGCAAAATTGGCCAAGGCGTTGTTCAGTTATGCGCTTACCAACATATTTTGGGATTCATTTTTATACTATAGATAAACCTAACCTAATATAGTAGATTTCTACGGATATTTCTATGGCTGATGTACTCAACAAAACTATTCTTTCAGTAATTTTATTAATGTATTAAAAGTTACTAAATTTCATCGATCTGCAATGAATTTTGGACCATTTGACCACGTCAATTGTTGAAACAAACAGCTTCTACATTGTCTTATCTCAGTTTAATTAAAATTGCTCCATACATGTCAAATGTATGAAACACAAAAATGTCAAGACATGATAAGTCAAAAATGTTGTCGAATATTTCTATGATGATATTTAAGAATTTCTTGGACCTCTAATAAATTTGAACGATTATGACTACATCAAATATTCAAACAATCAGCTCCATATCGTTTTATTTCAATTCAATTTATTCTTTCTTTCAAATGGTTGCAAATTCGAAGCTAAATATTCAGGATTTCAGCCTTGAACACTGAAATGTTTATACCGTGGTCGACGCATAAACTAGTGAAACAGGGACACATTCAAAAATACTGTCGAGGTAAAAATGCGAAAACAGACGTAATGGCGTGCTAGGAACTAGTGAATTCAATCGGGAGGCGGGTAGATGATGGCTGCAGACAAAGAAAGCGCGAATTTATCGTCTTTTATAACGGCCATTCCTGTCATCTGGCCTGCTCTAATTGCCCCGACTCGCGCAAATACATCCTAATTAATGAGTCAAATTCCTAAAATATAAGCCCTTGTTAGTCCCGCTAAATTGGCGTAAGCAGCGTGGGCAAAACGCCTTTCTAATAATTTATTTTTCAAATGTTTACTTCGGCAACAGCGCCACTCGGTCGTTAAAAACATCGGAAACCGACGTTTCGGTTTATGTTTTGTAACTGTTTGATAATTAGTTCTTTATTCTCAACAGATATAACACCCAATTACAGAAAATAATAACAATGTTGAATACATAACTAAATAATCAAAATGAAAAAGATATAACAAAGAGCTCAATCAAATATAAAAAAATTGAAACTTATATGGCATTCAATGAAAAATTACAAAGAACTCAATCTAAATCGGTTAATTTTAATCAATTTTCTTTGTTCACATAACTCCTGATAATAAATTCTATGAAATCACAGTTAATGTCACAATTATTGGCAACTCTATTGAATGCAGACTCCATAAACCAAATGGGGAATTGTGTTAAGGAGTTGGTTCTCGGAGTCTCTAGGTGGAATAATTCTGTATTGCGAGAATTTCGCCTAAGAACACGAAATTTCATAGCGGACAAGAGAGGACGACAATCAATACTGTTGTGCAGTAAGTTGTACAAAAATTTGACTTTGAAATTTCTCTCCTGCTCTGCAATGAGATCAAACTGAATCGACTCAATAATTCGTTATGATTGACTCCTCTCTGTGGATAAACTTTATCCTCCCTCCAAACCAAGAATTTCAAGAACCTTCTCTGAATAGCCTCAAGATGGCGTTGTTGGCAAGTGTAAATGGGATGCCAGATCATGCTGCCATACTCCAACTTGCTTCGAATTAGGATGTTAAAGAGTTATCAAAATATTTGCTATTACGTATATCGAATTCATATATTTTCGCAGCAGACAAAATAAGTTGGGGGACGTGTGGGACAAAGGAAAGCTTCTGGTCGAAGGTGTAACCTTTGATGCAACCTTCTCTCCATGAAATCGACTGTTAATATTCAGTTTTACTGAATCACATTTTGTTTCAATTTCTAATAATATTTCAGCTAGTGTAGAGAAAAACTGATTTTTTTATATTCGAATTGTTGTAAAATTCAAACTGATGAAAGAAAAAATCTCCAAAAATCTGTCCGAAACGTCTTTCAATTTGAATAAAATTATCGAAGGCAATATGATATTCATACATTTTCTTTTTTTCCATTTTTTTGTCGACCTAATTTCACTATTTCTGGCATACGATTGAATATATGAATATTTTATTTCCTTAAAGAATATAAATATTTTATTGTCCTGATAAATCCAATCTAACGAAAATTTTATTGCCTCAAATAAATATTTCGCGTGTGATATATGGAGTTGATTTAACGAAAAAAGCGCACAAAAAACGTATTGGTTGGAAATAATTCAAAAATTGGAATGAATAATTAACACGCTTCATGGAACTTATGACGAATGAGTTGAATTTCGGAACATAAATCTCTGAGCTATGGAAGCGAATTTTTTATAGTTCTGCTTCGATTGGATTCGACGCCAGTTTGTCAATTCGTCAATATTGGCGAAAAATACGAATGATTTACTGCTAGCGTGAAATGTGGAGAATTCTAAAGTATCATTTTTGTTTTTTTTTACTATATTCTTTATATAATAATTGTGGGGGCTAAGTACCCCCACGAATTGAAGAAAAGTCCCAAAAATAACATTTGATGATGTTATTTTGATGACAGGGAATTTTCTAATTGTTTTGATAAAAAATATTCAATTTAAATTAGAATACTTGGCTTTTCAGTGTAGTCATTTATTCACTGTATTCTTTCACTAGTTTCACTGAATATATTAATAACTCTACATATGTTTCGGGTGATAAGCAGCTTTTCAAGAGTATACAAGAAAATTACATAAAATAATACCGAAACATATGTACAGTTAATAATAATTCAGTGAAACTTAAGCCAAGTGTTTTAATTTTAATTTAATATTATCTAACATAATGTTTCACCGAGTGATAAGCGTTTAATAAAAAAAAGTCTAATAAAAAATATTTAGTAAAAAAATTCATTTGAGAAATGTGAAGCAAAATGGAAGAAAATGACATAAAATGGAAGATTATTACATAA
The DNA here is from genome assembly GCA_030704895.1 of Henosepilachna vigintioctopunctata. NCBI lineage: Eukaryota > Metazoa > Arthropoda > Insecta > Coleoptera > Coccinellidae > Henosepilachna > Henosepilachna vigintioctopunctata. The sequence continues at coordinate 5,629,452 of JARQZJ010000002.1, read as the reverse complement.
TTTGAGATAACTTTCGAATTAATAATTACATATCCAGTTTTAGCTGGGTAGGTATTCTTCCTTAATTTCTCTTCTTCTTTTGTATTCATGAACTTTTTACTGGTTGATTTATAACATTAATCTTCATCTATTATTTCGTTTATAATTTAGGGAAAGTTGCATTGCATAAATTATAAATAACTATACAAATCAAACGAATTTCAAAGTTTTTCTTCTTTTTGCCATTGAAATTATTATAAAAGTTATTGGCAAGAGATAAGATATTATTTGGAAATACTTTGATCGACATATGTTTTGGGCTCGTAATCCAATTTCAAGACTCAAACCTTTCTTCGAAAAACAAGTTCAATAAACACTTCATTACGAAAAACCAGAAAAATATCAAAATTGAGAATGATTGAGTGGATAAAATTTAGAAAAACCATTGAAATAATGCAACTAATGCACTGCCTTATACGTTGTTACTGAGACCTTGAAATCCTTATAATAAATTTAACAGAACCACTTTAATTCTGAAATATTCCTTCAATTTACTTTATATACGTTTCCAACTGATAAACCATTGTTGAAAGCGAAAATCGTTGTTCAAAAACTAGCACAATAAAAAAACCTTATAATAACTAAAACGTTCGAGCCAAAAAGTACAGAATCAACATAATATTTAAAACGACAGATTCAAGCAGTGGGAGTACATGAAATTTCGAATAACCAATTGGAAAGTTCTTTGGATTGACTGAATGTAATTAAAGTGGTGTTCGCAAATTTGTAATAGAAGCGTTCATCTATTTTATCCGAATTCCACTGCAGAATTATATTGGTACATTACTTCGCGCTGAATATCATTAAACTGGCGTGTTTATATTTGCTTTGGGGGATTATGCGTTGGAAATGTATTCGCATAATTCTCCAGATACAAGATATAACCGCAGACGTGCCTGGGATAGTTTCCACCATTAAACATACACACACACATTTTATTGATGAATTCATTCCAATTCGAATATTATTTATCTATGTTACGATACGAAAACATCGGTTATTCCGATTGCGACGATAAAAATGGAAATCTCGCAGCTCGAAAAGGAAAACAACGCATCAGTGTGCTTTGAAACATTGTTGATAACGTCAAAGGAGATGATTGATTTCTATTCCTGGAATTTATGTCGTCGTTTTCTCTTGCGCTCTGCGAGTATTCCAGAACCTTTGGAAATCAGTCGGATGATTTACGTGGCTTGTTTCAGAAGTTTTATATTCAACCACTGAATTTTAATGTGCTTCAGGACATCGATATTTCGCCAATAAAATTTTGTTTGCAGAACTTTTCGACGGTATGAAAAGAGTTCGTAACGGACGGAATAAATAGGTTGACAATATCGAAAACTTGCGGTGAATACGTGGAACGAATCATGGAAAAGTAGGGCGGCCATCTGTCATACTGATGAATGTCGCAACTGGCAGCTATAAGCTAGATTAGGGAAATTGTCAAAGTTTGAGCGCAGTTTTCAGGAATATCAACCTTTTCAAACTGATGGCACGAAAATAAAAATGAAGCATATAAGCTATTTCAGTTTAAAGAATTTCTCTAGTAGTAAACTTCGCCTTTCTATTCTACCATCAATTTTATGGTGAAACTTGGCACTTTTTGACGGATTAATAAAATAGTGTTCACAACTCCAAGAAATGGCTTAGATATAGCTGAATTTTTATTATCTTATCCGTTTCACCAAAAGGTATAAAATATGTAAAATTTTTAACAGTTCTTTCCATAATCCCAATTCCGCTTAGAAATTGGTGCAGTTGTCTACAGGATTTTCCTCACCAACATACTCCATTTGGTAGAAATCCACCATACGTGTTCATTCAATAATCCTAATTTCTCATAGAAATTGGTGCAGTTGTCTACACGATTTTCACCACCAATATACGCCCATTGCTAACAATTCCACCGATACGTATACACTCCTTCATTAAAGTATTTTTTATAAAATGGCCGTATGTTCTATTTGCGTACTAAAAACATCCTATATAGCTCCTCTAAAATCTGCTCATAAAAACCATGTAATATCCATGTAATAACCACCAATACAGGTTCTTTTTTCATAAAATGGTGTAAGGTGCAATTATAAGAATTATGGTTTGTCACCTCTAGAAAAAGACACGAGGGTATTTAATTTTGGCCGTATGTGATTGTCTTTATGAATTTGACCAGAATTCGGTGGATTAATCTTGAGTTGTTAGTGGTATTCATATTTTGGAGAATTTAACCAACAAAAACTGATAGCAAAATTTTGTCAATTAAAGAATGTTGAACCACACTTCCATATCTCATTTCATTGATATCTAGCTCCGTTTATCTTTGAGGCTTAATGAATTACACAACTGCAAGTAAGACCTTCAAAATTGCCAAGTCTTCATGTTTAAGGGTATAATATTATTTAGTTGAGTTGTATGTTAATCGATTTGCACAATGGTGTTTTTACCAAGACTTGCTTCTCATGAAGTGGTGCAATTAATTAATGGAAGTTCTGCTTCAATTTAAAATTTGAGCTAGCGAATTATTGGTTTTGTTTTCATTTACTCATCTCTTTTAGACTTCAAATGTTTTACTTTGCAGTTATAAGTTTTTTTAGTTCTATACGTATACAAACATGCGAGACAAATAGTTACAGAAAAAGTGAAAAGTAAAAGAGATTTGTTCTATTTCACGAAATGACTTCAAGTTGAAGAACTGTACTGAGCTCGAAGCTAGTTAATTTTCTATAGCAGCTTGGCTCCGTCGCCTTTATCAAACTGCATAGCTTATATTTCATCACAATTGCATTATAATTGTGACTCTTCGATTACTTTACGAGCACTTCCAGATTGTACTCGCGAAGTTGCTTGTAACGCACTTAATGAAATTCAATTAAGGATGCTAATCTATCTGGAACGTCTAGTATTAGCACTTCGCTAAATTGAAATCCAGCCTTAGGGTGTGTGCTCCTTATATAGCAAAGTGTCAAAACAAACGCTCCATCCCCGAATTAATTTCACCATGCGTCCGGATCCCAGTCAGCTCTGGACCGTATAATGAAATAAATGCATTTTCTGTTCGCGATCCCTCTCGCAACTGCTAATCCCGGATCCGGTTGTCATCGGACCTGGTGCCTGCTTAACCCAACACGGGGGGAACCGCGTTATAAATTAAATCTAGAAAAATCCACTGCGAATCTTTTATTGCGTGCCGTCTGGCCTGAGCCATGACAAACGCATGTGTCAATGCAGTAATGAAGTCTGGAAGTATTACCAAGAAAGGCTCTCCCCCTATGAACTCGTTGCTAGATAGACAGGATAATATATTGGTGCTGATATCCTATATCCTTGCGTGATGACGCGTACCAACTGACACGGACAGGCTTGAGTCACATGCTCAGCGATGGAGCTCGAGATAGGACCGTGGAAACTATGAATTTCATCAGGAGGCCATGGAAACACGGAAAATACGAGTTAATCAATCTTTTGTGAACTAGCGTCATAGATTTCATTCTCATTTTCGACTATAAAAACAGGCAATATGAAACGACTTTGTTTTGAAGATGCCCTGATGAATGAGCATGAAGAATATCCCAAAAATTTTGATTAAGTTACACTTTGTAGGGAACTATTTATGAAGATTTCTGAATTTTACATGCCATGTTTTGCTGAGAATGGAGTTGTTCTTCACAAATTTGAAGGCTCATGGCTTCAGTAAGAAAAACTACCAGGGATATATAAGTACATATAAATGAAAATCAATATCTTCAGCATTAACAGACATTTTTCTCTTGTTGGCATTGCGCTAGAAATTGACAACAAATGACACTTACTGATTATGTCGTTAAATGTCATTTTATAAAAGCTGCTCATTTGAAAGTTTTCATAAAACTATAATTTGTAGCGGAACGTCAAGTAAAGGGTGTTTTTTTGTAGAGGTATAGAACTTTAAATTGCAATAAAACAATTGCAATGGATCATTCAATTGACAAGAATGCCTTTTATTCGAAAGATAATCTTGTGGCATTACATTTTAAATATGATTTCTGGCATAAACCGCCTCGGCTGGCTCGGATATAGTCCAATCTGGACGTCCAATTTTCGATGACTTTTTTCAGCATTTGTGGCCGTATATCGGCAATAACACGGCGAAGATTGTCTTCCAAATGGTCAAGCGTTTGTGGCTTATCCGCATAGACCAATGACTTCACATAGCCCCACAGAAAGTAGTCTAGCGGTGTTGAATCACAAGATCTTGGAGGCCAATTCACAGGTCCAAAACGTGAAACTAGGCGGTCACCAAACGTGTCTTTCAATAAATCGATTGTGGCACGAGCTGTGTGACATGTTGCGCCGTCTTGTTGAAACCACAGGTCCTGGACATCATGGTTGTTCATTCAGGAATGAAAAAGTTAGTAATCATGGCTCTATACCGATCACCATTGACTGTAACATTATGGCCATCATCGTTTTTGAACAAGTACGGACCAATGATTCCACCAGCCCATAAAGCGCACCAAAACGTCAGTTTTTCTGGATGTAACGGTGTTTTGACATACACTCGAGGATTATCTTCACTCCAAATGCGGCCGTTTTGTTTATTGACGTAGCCATTCAACCAGAAGTGCGCCTCATCGCTAAACAAAATTCGCGCGATACGTATTCCGCACAGAACCATTATTTTCGAAATAAAATTGAATTAATACCGAAACGTCAAGTATAAATAGTCTTTTTCCATTTTAGTTCTGTTTTGCTGGAAATATCGATTTTCAATAGATAACAATATAATAAAGAGGTGAAGTTTGTGAAGTTGTATTCATTTCATTGTGAGACCCAAGTTAAATTTATCTAAAAGTTATCACGCCGTTCATTGACAGTGACTTGTAAGGCGTTACGAAGATCACCGGGTCAGCTAGTTAAAATATAAACAGACAAGAAAACTCTAATTCTTCTTTTCTTGTTTGAATGAAGTTCAGTAATAGTCAATTCATATTGCTCTTCAAATGAATTCTCAATTCGTGATTTGCACAAAGTGATCGCAATCACCAGTCAAGTGTACGAATGCCCATAAGACATAATTAGTGTAATTACATAGCGTGTTTACCCACAATCTCCACGTTGAAGGAGATATTCAACAGAACAAATAGTGGTTATTAGGAGTAAATAGCCCCCTGAACACAGATACATAAACAGCTAAATGAGACATCATCTGTGTAAATATCTGATCCGAAATTTGCCAGCCAAGTATATACTACTGGCGGTTGTAACGACCTGTCCTCTTGCACTTCCTTATATATATTGTGAGGACGTAATTTTCCATAATATGATGGCATCGAACCATTATTTCTGTACGATTTCCTCGATAGGAAGAGGTTAAGTAGCGTTTAACGTGGTAACACTAGAAACAAGCTCTGAATTACGACCAGATCTAGTTATCGTGGACAATGAATCGCGACATTTCATTGTCCAGTCTCGACAACAAGTGAACAAAATCGCACTAGCTATCTTTTTGAACCAGTTCAGGAATAAATAATTTCTGTTGTGGTTCAAATGCACTGATAACATTCCAGTTTTATGTATCTTTGTTTATGTTAACTAGAGGTTTTCATAATTATTTTTTCGAAATAATGAAGCTGGTATAATTGAGGGCGCACATTGAGGGGCTAGCAAGATCTGATACTTTGAATATAAACTTAAATTCAACTTGAACTTATGATTTACACTTTATTCCCTACATAGCATGACGCGTTTCGTCGTTACAAACTACTTCTTCAGATGCTTACAGAATAATTATTCTGTAAACATTATTAAATATCTGATACATTGTTAATGTTTGTATTGTAAGTTTGTTTGAAAAGGTGGTGGAAAATGTTAAATCGTGAAATTTTTATTGTCGAATAATAGGTACAAATACTGATACCCCTTCCCCCAATTTTATGTTTATGAAACTTGGCCAAACACATTTTTCATTTCAAAGATGTTGAGCTTCTCCAGTATCAGTTTTTGAACCTCATTTTATCCAAAATGAAAAATCGGTTTTTTTCTTTTTGATCTTGAGTCTTTGAAAGCATAACTTCTGAATTAAATTTATCTTTTGGTCATCATGGAGAGTGTTCAAATATCTTTGCATATATATAGAAAAAATCCGTTTCATTCTAGCCCATTTTAAACGGAAACTAAACTACTTGCTACCAATTCATTGAGAACTCCAATACAGTTTTTCCAGAACTACCCTTATTCTCTGTCAACAAACAAAAACAATAGAATTCACCTTGTTAAAAAGAATAGAATGAAAGTCTCAAATTTATTTATATTGTGTACAATGCCTCAAAAACTAGTTCCAAAAGACCGATCAAATAGTTCAAGGTTGCAGAGAAACTATTATAGTTCGAATTCTCCACTACTTTTATGTCAAAATTTTCTACCCTCTCTCTTGAATTATCGTATGAAATAATTTACGTGTTTGTTTCTTCCAAATATCAAATATTTGATTTTCGCGTATAATAGAAAAAATCATTTATTCTATGTCAGTTTCAAACTGAAACAGAAGAAATAAATTAAATTAATCCTACAAAACCACAGAGTGGAAGTCTAAACTTTCATTTTATTCAGTACAATAAATTGAAAACTAGTTCCCAAAGACCGGCCAACTAGTACAAAGGCGAGAAAAAACTATTATAGTTCTTTTCCACTACTTTTCATTCAAAATTTTTTACCTTCTCTTTGAATTATTGTATTAAATACCTTACGTGTTTGATTTTATGCATTTATCCGTCCACATTTATTCGAGATCGTATTATGAAGTCCAATGGACATCAAATGACATCATCTGACCATCGCATTCGCCAGACTTAATTGCTCCACACAGTTCCAAATTGAATGGATAACAGACAAACAAATTGCTTCATCTAAATTTGGGAAGGTTTCTCAAGTATAATTTTTCGTAAAATTCAGGAAAGCATAAATATTTATAGCAGGAAGTTACAATTATTTTAGAAACCTTATTTCTGGTGTTGGTGATGGTGGGTTCGATTCCCACCGTGTTTTAGGCCGTTCGGAGTTGGCGTTAAAGTGTAGGTTTAACTTTCAGACAAGCACAACTTTCCAAAGAATAATTAGCATACATCCTGAAGTATTATTATTAATAACGACCCTCTTATGCGTCATTACTTCCCGCCAAGTGATTTTAAGTAGCTTCTAAATTGTAAAGTTCAAAAGGTACCGCTGAACCACCCAAATTGAAATAAGAAGAAGAACAAGAACTTCAAGTACCACATCCTTACGAATAAATCGTACACTACCGAATCATATGCACCGGTTCAGGTATACAACAATGGCCCTGCGGTATCACCTGTGGGAACAATGACGATGTACCACTGCCTCAGTAACTCTAGAAATATGAATTTATTGCATACGTCTTTGGTGGGTGGTAAACGTCATGCTCGCAGACGCGTCTCTATCTCACGACCGCTAGCTGAGCAATTCGTGAGATATCGACATTAGTAATGACTGGTGCACGCGGATCACGGTCACTGTAATTTGTTGAACCCGATACTTGCTTTGACTTGCTTTAACCAGCTCATAATGAAAAAATAAATCAGTTCGAAGATGCGGTTCGCTTGCAGGCTTCATTTCGTATTGTGGTTTAGACAACTAAGTGGCCGATTCCATCACTTCGACCTCTTTGTCTTCAACTATTTTCTGTTTTTATTCCTCTTACATTGGTTTGACCGACGTTAATCTAGGACTTTACTCAAGGAAATTTTGTTAAAATTATTTGTTTTTGGTTTCAAGTCATGAAACTTCATTCATTGGAGATGTTCTTGAAATTACAATCTACTACAAGTAAACAATGGACAAAATTCAAGGGGCTAATCCTTGAACTATTTCAAAAGTATTTCGTAGAATGTTTATTCAGATATCTCTTCGTTTCGAATATATAACAATAACAATATTTTATCCAGAAGTAGTACTATTATTAGTAGTAGTAATCTTTATTGTAGAGAAGAGAAATTTTATTCTTACAATTTGTAGGAGTTTGACGAATCATCCTTCCACTCCTCCAGAAATAAAATTAACATAAATCAGAATATAATATAAAATAGTAGAGATAAAAGATACATTTAATTCTAGGTGAAACTAAGTCTAATAAGTATAAACTTAGTAAACTTTTTAATTTACATATCATGCAAAAAAAATAACACAAAAAAAGTACCACATAAAAAGATGTGGTGAGCATGGTGAGAAAAAACTTTTGAAATGGGAAGGTTAAATATTGTATAAATTATAATTTTTCGAGTCCTTTTTTTTTGACTTTCTTAGACCATATTTAGTTGTTCGGATATTATTTGGGCCTCTTGTATTGTAATTACGTAGATCAGACTGTTTGATCAACGTATCTATATCCCTATGTAGTTCTAATAGAACGTTTCAGTAGAAGGTAAAGAGTACCAAATTTCAATTTCAAAATAGTTTCAATACTCGGCCTGTAAGTCTTTATGGTAGAAGTTTAGTGTAATCTAATAGTCACCCATAATTACAACACAAACTGGAGGCGGTTTCTATAGATATCCAACATGGTTTTCGCAAATTTCATTAGCCTATATCTGCAAACGAAGGAGTGTTTCTAAAGCATCATAGGACAAAATATTGTTAGAATAAATAACGAAATAACCCTTAGAAATTCTAGCGCATGTGTACCCGTTACTCTGTATATTTCAAGATAATCCCTATTGGCTTAAAGAATCCAAAAGGAGTCACTACCAGAAAAAAATTATCATTTTATTGTAGTCTAAGTTGAGAGAAAGTATGGAAATTCGTTTCTGAAGCGGCCAACCGACTGGATACGTGTTCAAACCCAAGGACTTATTCGTTTACTATCAATTATCATTCCTTTTGAAGATAAGTATACACCAGGATAATAATAATATTGATCCACCATTCAAATTAGACTAATGAGACCGGAAATGCAACTTATAATGCACAAATGAATAGCTTCGAAGTATTACGAGTGGAACACACAAACTGATTACGTTACGAAATGGCAATATTCGCATATTTACGTCTATATTTAGCGAGTTCCGGAATTTTGCAACAATTTCTATTCAGTACATGTGTCGCATAACCTCAATTACCGTCATTTCACTGAACACGCATAGAGCTTCACATCTGTAACATAGAAATAACGTCTGATTACCGTCGCGTAGCTCGAATATAATTCCTTGCTGTAATCTGGCGTACAGAGTAGGGGCATTGCTTCTCGTAATTTGTGTCTGAAGCTAGTTGAAGATAATGTATTTTATGAATATGATTATTACTTATTGTAATGTCGCTGCGCGGAAGATTGTTCCGAAGATATATTTTATATATACGCGTATGATTTAACAAACCGACTGTTTGGAATAGCAGGTAGCTTTTAGACCAACGGCACTAATATCATTAACATATAGATCTACCATCTGAAGGTACCATTTGCATTTCTTTGGCGTTAATATGGACTCCAACTGTAGTCATTATATCATATTTACATGTTGTTTTTCCTTTATATTTCTAGTGTGAAAATATTTTATAATGAATGTTTTACTAGTCGATTATAGGCAACCTTACAATTTTATCCAACACTTTATATCTCCTAGCTATTAGAAATTTTCGTTTCGAGATTGAAAATTGTAGGTATTTAAAAAGGTTTCTGATCTATTAATATATGTGAACTGAAAGTCCTCACACATATTCGTGTCATAAATCTCTCAAGAATTTCTCAATTTAATGTTTTCAAAATATTTCTTCAATTTTTATACTTTCATATATATTTTTCAAGAAATATTTCCAACAATAACAATTCAAGTTCATCCATTCCCTTCATCTTTCTATTGTCACAAGTTTCATCATATTCAAACTAGACAGGATGTATTCTGGAAAAATTATTTGTAAAAGAAGAAGATTATAACAGTGTTATATGAAGAAACTTAGATGTTAGATTTTCAACACTGAGTTTCATTGTGGCAATGTTTCAGTCTTCCTGTGCTTTAGACTCTCCTTTTATAAAAATTCTTCTAGAATTTTTTTAGGATTTTTTTATTTACTTGTAAAGTCGATGCTAATTGAATTCTTGTTTCAACAAAAACAACGTGGAAGCTTGAGGTAATTAAATATTGAAATGAATTTCAATAAAAGGAAATTTAACTTCAAATTTAAATTTATAAGCAAAAGTTGGCATAGTAACACAAAGTTCATACGGAAAAGAAAAACAAAAAATCAAAATAAAACAAAAATTTCATCATTTCTATTCAAATGAAATAGAAATGTTTATTGAAGAATATAAATTAATAAATATAAATAATAAATGCTTCAAGAGTAGTATGTATTACGCGATGATATAATCTCTAAGTACAAAATGTTGAAACTCAATTTATTATTTTGGGAAGAACAAATAGCAAAAACCTTTATTTTCGAAAAGGAGCATCTATTCAACACGATTTAATAAAGGTACCTGCTCCAATATCAGTTTTCATCCTAAAAACGAAATTTAATCGCAATGGGCAATTTTCATTCACTCCAACATCTCTTTTTAATTCGAGATCCTATCAGAGAGTGCTTGTTGTTTGAAAGGATTATAGTGATTTTGTATCGTATCATCGTTCCGATAATGATTCGATAACCTTTCATTAAAAACTGTTATATAGCGTAAATTGAAACTTAATGTTGCCTTGATAACAATTTGTAATTTTTGTTTCATTCAATTTCAAATTCGATATTTTTACTACAAAATTGATAATAATCAACTTTGAAAAAAGGAGTGCTACAGTGACTATTTCTTTACATTCACGATGCACTTCTATCTCCTAATTAATGATAATTGATCATCAATTATTAGTAATTATGTTTACAGTTAGCGATAATTATTATCTATAAATAATATTTTTATTTGTTTTTATTTGCTCATTGTATATTGCTATTTCATTTAATTTTCGGGTTTTTTCAATGTGATTTTTATTCACCTACGCATTCGTTTATGTACTTTTTTTCATTGATTGATTGTTAATTTTTCCCCTCTAATTGGGTGTAAGTCTGTTGGGAATGGACGCCTTATGATTATTACTACATTAACTTAACTTAAAACTAGAAAAATAATTTTCAATTTGAGAAATTATTAAAATGTTCATATATAGTGAATATAAATGTTGATATTTCTTTTTTTCATAGAACCAGAAGATCATTTGAATTTCAATTCAAATTTTACTTGGTGGACAAGTTGTATTGATTATTTTTTTATGCGATATTTATGTAATGAAATGTGCTATGTACGTACGGTGTTTTCTAATTTTTTGTTATTCTGACTAAGTTTAGAGAACGTTCTTTCTTTTCCAATAGATATCGACTCTATCTTTCGACTACATATTCTAAAGTTGCTATAATTCTTTGGAAAAATACCTTCGAAAGCTGAAAACGTTTAATGAATTTGTGAACAAATTGTTACTCATTTTCAAACACAAAATACATTATTGGTTGATTAAATAAATGTACTCTTACTATTGAAAATAATGAAACAAGAATAAAATATATTAAATTAATTCAGAATATAATATATATCATTTATTTTGGCCCCTTCTGTTTTCAATAAATAGTTTTCTGCATTCCTCACAAGCCCTAAAAATCAATATGCCCTAAAAATTCATTCTTTTGTTATCCGTGCAGCAATTCTTCAAAAATTGTCATTTGGGACAACTGAGAAATTCCCAGTGGGAACTGACACGCAACACCAATAACTAAATGTCACTGGGTAGTCGGAAGTCAAAAGAAGGGGACGAACATCAAAAGTGACAGCCTAACACATCGCCATCTCGCGGAACGAATCTAACTGACGATGCCACAAAAGAAACAAGGCTAATTGGACCGGAGTCCTCAACGGAAAAAATCGTTCTATTTGTTTTATAGTTGACGAAGCTTCGTATCGAATTCGTAGAAAATCGAAACTGTTAATTCCCGGATATCTATCGCGATTGAAATGAGTTTCGAGATTGACGCGTCATTGTTATTCATTGACTTTTTCGTGATTGTTCTTACAACGACGGATTTGTTGAGGTGCTTCGTCAATGTTTCTTATGGCATTTTTGTTGCAGTATATATACATCACTAAACAATGATTGCGATGTGATCAGGTCAACTGGTCGTTGTTCTTCCATTCTTCTATTAAAGACAGTAAAAAACAGAATGTTTAGTTTTTTGTTATAATAACTTTAGTCTTCGAAATTATTAATTAGTTTTATATATGACTAAATGCGTGACATTCAATTTTTCAGTTTGAGGCTGTCCGATCCCTTTCTTGAAAAATATGTACATTTTTTTTTCTTCTATAACGAATTCATTTCGATGCGAAATTAAACTGATAAATAGGGACATTCTTTAGACATATAATAAAAACCATACGAAAAAATGAAAGACTCTTTTATTGAATAAAATTTCGCATTTGAATGCATGGAGAGAAAACAATAATTTTTTCAATTTTTTTCTGAATCTTCATATCAATATTCATTTCCACACTATCGTGAATAAAATATTTTATAAAAATTGTATTTTAGTGTACATTATTCTTATTATCTTTTTTTTTGATTCAACATCTCTGATTTTTGGTTTCTGAGGTTACACTAATTCGTCGTTCAAATAAACCTCCCATTCTGTAGGTACGCGATTCAAAATCATACTTTCCATAGCTAAGTTTTAGCAAATTTTCCTGATCAAAATACATTTCCTGATACATTTTAGTTTCAAGATCTTTTCTTCCCGCTAATATTTATTCACATCCCCACAAAAAGTTCGAATATATATACAGTCGAATCTCGATATATCGAACCTCGATATAGCGAATTCCTTGACAATTCGAAGTTTTCTATTCCCTTTGAATTTGCCTACCATTACTTAATTATTTTTACCTCTATATATCGAAGGATTAGTTAAGAAGAACTTGATATAACGAATTTTCAAAGATTCCTAGGCCTACACCGCACCTCTACATAACGAAGTTTTTTTCAATAAACCTCTACATATCGAAGGCTATTTGATATAACAATTAGCCTTTAGACTGAAGAAAGTTTGTTCTTCGAAGGATTATCGTTCTTGGAACCGTCTTTTTTAATATTTCAATAAAATAGATACTTATTTCTATAATTACATTGAGTATATACGTTTTTATTATAAACCTCTAACCTCTATATATCGAAGTAAGTCAGAAATCACCTCAATAAATCGAACCTCCCTATATCGAAATACTCGATAATTCGAAGTTTCCTCGTTCTCCTTGAGGTTTGACTGTATATATATATATATATATATATATATATATATATATATATATATATATATATATATATTCAATCGTAAATAGTGCTAGTCATAACTCCAATAAAACACTTGAACGAAGGTGCAGCTGTGCTTTAAACGTTCGTCAAATGTTTATATCCAACAACTTCACAACCAATTGAACACTAGTCCCCAAATTCTTGTTCTCTAGTACCATCGCCATGTGCCTGTAGATAATAAAAACTAATATAATCAAGTCATGTGTGATGTTTACTTTGATATACATTTAATGAGCCTTCCACATCTCGAGTGTTAAATACTGAATGGGATGTGTTTGTTTCAAAACACTCTAATTGTTTATCTAATTATTCTTTTTTTCTTTGCAGTGCTGGGAGAATTGTGAGCTGTTGCAGTCGAACTTCCAAGTGTGGGGCGCCATGTGCGAAGAAAAAGAGATATGTGTAAGTTGTATTACTGTTTATTTCACCAGCGTTTACGAGTCTCAAGAAGACTTACGACCGGAAGTTTTGGGGGTATTAATTACTTGAATTTGAATAGAAAAACCTGAATGTGTCTCATCCTGTCGTAAATTATTCTTCAATGTATTCAGTTATGGCGCCTAAATTAAGTATGAAGTAACTTTTCACCTGAATTTGTAGGCTGAAGTTCTGGCTAATGTGAGTGGGTGTATATGTTCCTTCCATTTGTATTTGATTCCTAGTTCTAACTCGGAAAACATTGCCAAGAAAAAAAGGTTCAGCTCACTCCAATTTGCAAATGAGAATATATCTTTATTTTTGAATGACCCAGAAATTATCAATCAGTACTACTTCACAAATACTTGTTTGGAAGAACAAAAACAAGAGGAATTATCAATTTATTTTCAAAAAACTAGAATTCGTTAGAATTAATCATTTTCATCAGCATGTGGTCTTTAGAGATAAAGATGACTAAGATGCTGAATGAATATGTCATTTTTTTAGTCCCAATCTCCAAGAAGTTGAATAACTTCTTCGTAATGAGTAAAATGGTAAGAGAAAACAGCTCTCTACTCGATATTGTGTTATATTTTAATTTATATTGCTTTAATTTATCATTAAATATTTTCTATTTGTTTATCTTATGGTATATTTTTTTACTGAACTGTCATATGTCTACATTTTCCCAACACATTACCAATTTATTTAATCATAATTTTAAACCACTCAATTCAGAAACAAAAACTGAGGTCTACATTGAGATTAGAACCCAGCACATCTGCTTTATTGATTACTATGCTGTTCTCGAACAATTTGTTTTGTTTGGATAAATATTGACTATTCGGTTCATAGATAATGTCGATGAAAATATTCACTGTATCACCTAACTTCCAACCAATTTCCAATTAGATTGTTGTGTCTTCAGGGAAGATTCTTCGTCGACATCAATCCTGCAATATCTGTTGGTGTACCAAAAAAGTTTCAGAGTGGATTGTCCTTGTTTTATGATGGATTGAGGGCATGAAGAAATTTTCACTGAAAAAGTTTAGACATTCCAACTCATTATTCATTTCATTCCCAAGATATAATCCCAGGTACCTTCTGAACCCGCTACTACATTTTCATTCATTAGCTGCTGTCATTTATTCCCACAGCATGACTGAATTTAACCAGCGGAGTTGTACTTTCGAATTAGTATTTCCGGCTTGGTTTATTTTCGTAATACGCAGTGCCTGCGGGAAGTGAAATGGCCTCTTAAAATTCAAATATACACAAACAACCCCTGAGACAAGTTGATGAACTAACAAGTCGCCTGGTCCAGCAGAGAATTAGACAAATTAACATGGGAATGCTCCAACCCGAAAGAGGTTGATGAAGGCTGTTAGTCATTTGCTTGAATATCCTTGATTAGGATTCACAATTTTTCGACCTGGTGAAAAAGAACGTAGCGAGAAATTTTAGTTTTTTAATATCCTTGGTTCGAAATCTTTTGAAGCACTCACAATGCAATTTCGACAGTTTCAATCAGGGAATTCGAATTTCAGCAATTTCTATATCAACCAAACTCAACTTAATTTCTTTCCCATCTTCAACATTCGATAACTTTTCAACGTTTTTTACAATAAAATTGAACATTGAAGGTTCATTTACTTACCAACGATATTCGAAATACAGGATGTTTTTAGAGGTATAGAACTTTAAATTATTGCAATAAAACACCGATGGATGGAAAAAAATATTTTTTCGAAAGATAATCTTGTGGCATTACATTTTAAATATGATTTCTGGCATATGACCGCCACGGTTGGCTCGGATCTAGTCCAATCTGGACGTCCAATTTTCAATGACTCTTTCAATAACACGGCGAATATTGTCTTCCAAATGGTCAAGCGTTTGTGGCTTATCCGCATAGACCAATGACTTTAAATAGCCCCACAGAAAGTAGTTTAGCGGTGTTAAATCACAAGATCTTGGAGGCCAATTCACAGGTCCATAACGTGAAATTAGGCGGTCACCAAACGTGTCTTTCAATAAATCGATTGTGGCACGAGCTGTATGACATGTTGCGCCGTCTTGTTGAAACCACAGCTCCTGGATATCATGGTTGTTCAATTCAGGAATGAAAAAGTTAGTAATCATGTCTCTACACCTTTCACCATTGACTGTAACGTTCTGGCCATCATCGGTTTTGAAGAAGTACGGACCAATTATTCCACCAGCTCATAAAGCGCACCAAACAATCAGTTTTTCTGGATGTAACGGTGTTTTGACATACACTTGAGGATTATCTTCACTCCAAATGCGGCAGTTTTGTTTGTTGATGTAGCCATTCAACCAGAAGTGCGCTTCATCGCTAAACAAAATTCGCGCGATACGTATTCCGCACAGAACCATTATTTTCGAAATGAAATTGCACTATTTGCAAGCGTTTTTCAGGCCCGAGTCTATTCATGATGAATTGCCAACCAAACTGAGAATAAATCACTTCTCAGCTGTTAAATCGGTCGCCATCTTCAACAGAAATGCCAACTTAAAGTTCTCTACCTCTAAAAAAAACCTCAACATAGAAAATAATTGAGTATAATTGATAGGGACATTAACTGAACCATGAAATTGAATTGAAATGTTATTGAAGAAATCCCACAAATCATCGATTTCTTAACCGTTTTTAAGAGGATATTCACTTTTCAATGAAACTTAGAAGAAGTGTAATATTATTTTCAAGAATAGAGCTTCAAAGTAGATCCACTCTTTCAAAGGTGGATCTGATCTCTGGCTGGTCAAATCTGAATTTTTCAAATCACATTCTGAACCATATTCGTTATTCTGTATTTCTTCTGGGCCAAAGTTAGCAATAACATTATTTAACATCGAAATGAGTAGAATCTTATCGATCTGAAAGAGCGAGTGAATACATATTTAACGTATTAAATTTTTTTTAATATTTCTTGGTATATTATGCTAAGTTTCGGAAACAATTGGTGCAATTTCGAAAGGTCTTCCGAAATTTGTAATACCTCACTTCGATAAATCATATTACACTATGTAAACGTTTTTTTGTTGCTTTAAAAGCAATTCTGCGTTCCTGCAACCTCGAACTTTTCACAAAGCGTTGCTTTTTATATATTTCTCATTTGCTGGCCTGATTTAAGAAAATGAATGGCCAGCCTATTCAACGAGTGATTCGCTAACTAATACATTTATGCATGCAAGGTATTCGGTTCAATTACCGGAACGATATATATCGAAGTTTTCTTGGCACTTTCATTAGTTTTCTTTACACCATAAATTACAGACACTAACAAAAGAACTAACGCATCCAATTTACCCTCTAACAAAGCTTTCGCGCGGTCTCTTTCTCCATATAAATTCCCAGCTTGCAAGAGGTCTGAAGATTAATACGTATAATTTGATATTCTCTGGCTTTGTTTTGGTGGCTTACTCGTTTTCTATTTTGCTTTCATAGCGAGATATACGTAATTAACTAGAAAGGTTTTTTAACGATGTTTGGTCGTTAATAACATCTTCAGGGTGTATTTTGATTGAAGTGGTTCAAGATGAGATGAGATGAATTGATTCCTGTAAAATCGCAATTATTTAGTTAACTATGAAATCTGTGGAATTCCATTTCACCTGCCAATCAGTTGGTTTGAAGTATAATGATTCTCTCAATTTATGAAGAGGTATAATGATTAAATATAATAATATCAAGGCTTTATTTTCTCATAGGTAATAATTTACAGTACAAAAAATTTTTACATTTATTCAAACAAAAATTTTGTAAATATCGGCATAGTGATGAAAATATCATCTTTTTCAGCAAGCCCATGAATTGCATATCATGCTTTGTTGTGTATTTTCTCATCTTTTGTAGGGTCTTCCTCACATTGATTGTATATAAAATCGTCAGGGTTTGAGTGGTTTTCGTACCGTTTGTGTTTATTTCACATATTTTTCTTACAGAAAAAAGTCAGGTCGATTTGTCTTTTGTTCCATGAGTAAAAATATGTCTTGAAGGAAATCGCTAGTAAACGGAAATAGCAGAATGTCGTGTATTTTTCGAGAATGGGGACATGATGTGCCACAAAGTGAAAAAGCTTTTGGTCTATGGCTACAAAAAATTTACCATGATTATTTGTTGTCATTTCAAGATGTTATTGGGTTATTTTGGAGAATTTGAACAATTTATTTGGGATATCCTTTGTACTTGAGCTTTCCACTACTTTTTAAGGCTTCATAAATGCTTATCTCGAAACTACTTACAGTCAAGCTCTAAAATCTTTTCCCTTTTTCAGTTACATCGCTGAAAAATCAAGAGAGCACACCAAAAAACCAAACGTTACTTGGTCACTTCTACTGATGCTGAAAAATAAAATAAACCAACTCCCTGAAAAGTCTAGGTATTTATTCGATTCAAAACTTCAAGAAACATAGAAAAAATCATAGTAATTCAGTGAATCATAGGCTTGAGCAAACTCCCAAGGATGTCCCATTCAATTCTATTGTGAACCAAAAAACTGAACTAAGCTGATCAACCGATAAAACTTACAATTTGTCCAAGTAACACAATTTCTCGATCGAAGAACGAGATAGATAAGAAATCCATTCATCTTTCAATACATAAAATAAATTGAATCTTATTGTGATTCAAAGCGCGCATATTGAGTTTGGTGCATAACTGCCCAAATATAATGGACACATTATGTTCAACAAGCTTGTACCTCCCTCTCTGGTTGAAATATTCGGTCCTCGAGTGAGAAGAATCGTCATCCTGGCCCTACACGTTCGTCATTAAGTTGAATCGAAGAGCATGAACGTAATCCGATACCAAATTTCATTATTTATTCTGTAACCACCAGATCACGCTATATACGCCGGACACGTTCCAACTGCGTAGATCTCAGTGGAGAGGAGTTGATCGAGAGAAGAAAATGTTTAATTGTATTGTTTTTTGAGCATTTGGCCCCAGGAAAGATGACGCTTTGAAAGATATTGAGGCTTAAACAAAATATAATTGTAGATCGTCTTTCACATCTTAGTTTTGGCGAGTTTGGAAGATTATAGCTTTTTTCAAACAGTTGCGGTATTTACAGTCGTGTGGACTTATTAAACTGCTGCAAGGAGGGTTTCGAAGACTTTCATAAGCCGGGTCAATGTATCAAATTTCATTTTAATATAGCAATTTCCACTTTCACTTTTGATAGGTTCCAAAAAATCACTTAATGGACAATTGGACATGCAGTGTCTAACTAACAAAATCTGCAACATATTTCAGAGAAAAACTGATTCAAACTGTTAGTTTTCAATTGATAAAATAGTATTATTTATGAATGCAGTTAGATTATGTTATTGCTTATTTCAATGCACATTGTGTTCATCAAATTCGAGCATGTACCTCTAATGGAAATTGATTTTTCTCTTCTTTTCCTCGAGTAATATGTTCAGAAGCAAACACACGTTATTAGTGTCGATTTTCCCTCAATTTTCTTCGAGTGATGAGCAGGAATTTCTTCTGTCAATCTAGATTCACATGAAAAGATAAGTCGAACAATGGCTTAATCATACGAGTTTCCTTTATTGTGTTGAATCATAATGGAACAGTGTTATCAAGGATTTTCAGAGGTAACTTTAACAAAAACACGATTCGAATAAAATAATTCAAATAGTACACAATTTCAATACAATTTTCAATAAATAGATTGCGCTTACCAGTTATCTGTAAATTATGTTTATTACGCAATAGTCTAATGCTTCTAAAGACTGTGCTTGTGCGTCTGTACATATTCAGGTATACCGGGTCATTTTTGAAGTGATTATTATGTGTTTACGTATTTTTATTGTCACAAATTAACACGATGAATCATACGAGATATTTATCAGATTGTCATGAAAAATGAAGCATATATATTCCAATGAATTGTTTATCGCTTATAGCCGTCCAGTAGTTTATGTAATTCATGTAGATTTGTTTGAATGGCATCCAAGGGAAAACTAATAGATACAATCAATCTATGTATAGCAATATGTTAAATAAATAGAAAACACGCCAAGCTCCATCATGGAGGCGATGTTTGGGATCATTGGATAATAACTTTCAGATATGCTGGTTGTAGTCATTAACTGTCAGACCCCGGTTCGAATTCTGGTCATCACTCAAAGTCGATTTATCTACATAAATTTGAAAATCGTTTGGTTTCGAACGAACCGGCCCAACTTGAATATTTTACTGGAGATGCCAGAGATCAAACTAATCGATATTAATGAGTGGTAATCTGGAAATTAACCGACGATATGCACACAAAATGAATTGGTCAACTGTCTGATACCGGATTTTATACGGGTGGCTTTGTGTTCGACAACTACAGAAGGCATCTTAGCTATTTGTAAAGCCTAACGAAGGCGATTTCCTCTAATAATATTTGAATTTCTATGTTCGAATGTTTACTCCACCTTTATTTATATTCATATATTATTATTAGTTTTCATATTTCTATTAACAACAGGTTCTTTTGATTGAAAAATCTTTACTTTTGTTGACATTTCGATACGAATTGCAACTTTGTTAAAGCTTGAAGATTTTTGAAATCAAAAAAGCCAGTTATTGCTGAAAACAGTTCCAATACATATAATTACCGATGAAATAAGCAATAAAAGAATTCAAAATAATTTATATCATTATTATGGCGATTATTCCCTATCGACTTTGAAATCATAATTTCAAGGCTCTTATTTTTTGCTTCATCTTCTAAGAAGGTTATTCCGTTTAGGTGTCCATTTTACTCTAGTTTGGTGCTATGTTCTCTGTTCAAACTTTCGAGATTTTCTATATGCATTTGTTGTAGAGTCCTTTGGGCTTGTTTTAACCATTTTGTTGTGTTGCGTTTACTCTTTTTCAGATCGAGTAGTTTCTATGTTCTTCTTGACTATTATGTCTTTTAGATGACACAAAATTGTGCATGGCGTTTCCTGATTTCTTTCGATGTTGATTTACTCTCTTGCTAAATTCGTTCTGGGGTCTTTTCATACAAATATGTCTATGTATTAATTCATAACAAAAATTATTCCAGAATCAATCGACGCAGTCGAAACAAATGCTGTTTATACTGATGTATAGACATAATACTTCAAGGGTTTATATGAATTTAAATTTGTGATATACCATTATTAAGTAGTTCATATATATCGCTGGATATTCAGGAATTCCTAATGAAACTGACAGTCGTTCACTTCTCTAACCACCCACGTACTTCACGTTATATGGAAATGTATAAAGTCCATTACCTAGTATTACTAGGATATCATGAGATGACACTTTTTTCAAGAAATATCTCAGCACGTTTTCAGTCTTTGTCCATCACTTCAAAATATAGTCGAGAGAAATTGAATACAGCGTCAATCTGAGTTATTATTCAGATGTTGGATATATTCCAACGAACGTGAGACTCCCGCAGGGTCGCCGCTTCGGCAGTATTTATGAATTCCCACTTTCAGTTGAGTAGAATGGGTGTCAAAAACCGCCGAACTTCCAAAAACTAGGAAAGTCACTTTGTTTGATTAAATGCACGGATACGGACGCCGCATTAGCCTGGTATTGGCGGCAGTTGCGCTCGCCAAACGGCTACGAACCGTTACAAAACACAACAAACATTTTAGGTGGCCAACATCCGCACGGTTTTACTCGTGCCTTCCCGTTTTGTTACGAATATTTGCTGGAAATTTATCCGTTTTTGAGAATATAGTTCTTCAAAACTTATTCAATTCACTGGACACGAGATTCGGGCAGCTAAGACATTGTCAAGAGTTAAAGCAACTAACTCAAAACGGTTAACAATATATTATGACTTGTGATATAAATATTCTTCATTAGCTCAATGAAAGCGAACTATCTGAACACTTTCTAAATGCGTGGCTATTGTAATTTGTGACTTAGTTGAAGGAAGGTGCCAATCATGCTGCCAGCAATCCTCAGGAGAGATTCGAAAACCTAGGCATTAATAACATGGCCTATTAAGATAATTAGAGGTTCGGTAATTGAACGAACTAGTGATTCTATATCGTGGTCATTCACTTATGTAAGTAGGTTCGATTCTAGACGGGTTATTTGGTGTTATCCAGTAGAAACTATGTTAGGTCTCGCACCTGTTTGTATCACAGACTCTTGCGACATTTCATGGAAAAATATAATATGAACATAATATATTTATTAAAATTATTCCTACTATCATATATTTCTTCTGTTCCTTCGAGTGGGAAGTCGATACTGACATAGATCAATTTTGTTATGCTTTGTTTGAATTATTGTAGGTATGTTTGAATTCTTGGCCAAATCTTCTGCTTCCAGTGGGAATACACTGCCACAGGAGTAGAACTACGTCCAAAACTATTCCTTAAAAAAGCCTCTATTATTAAAAAAAAATACCATATCGCATCAGCTGCAACTAGCCTTAAGACTTTAGGACTAAACATCAGATTGTGAAACTGATAAAAAAAATCTTCCAAGATTCCCGAAGTTCTGAGGAAACGATCGTTAGTTCTCTTCTTCTTCTGGTACCTATCTGTTTTAGATGTTGTCAATCATAACTTTGCTTTGTATACACTCAAATAAGTTCCTCTGATCTCTTCCCAAATCCAGAATCCAGTCCGTGATTAAGTTCCGCAATAGAGATATCGCTATTTTTCTTCATAACTTGCCATAGGTATTCTAGTCTTCTTTTTTATTGGTGTATGATATTGATTCTGACATAGATGACATTAGATTCTTGAAAAGAATCTATGTCATATACACCAATATTTCTATATTTGTAACGTGGGCTTATAGTTATTTAATATGAATAATTGAATGATTATATTTAGTCTTTTATACGAGTATACACATAGGCATTGAATATACATATTTTTCTTCAAATCTACTCAATTAGAACTTATCTTTGAAACAGTTTTGATTATAATTTTTGATAGTCAATTGTAACTCATTTCAAAGGATTTTTGTCGTAAGTGTTGAAATTTTCAGATTAGAAAGGACGAGAAAGCTCGTAGAGATATTTTCGACGCACGTCTTGTAGCTATCAATGTTGATGTTAGAATTGATCGCTTTCAATTTGGCATATCGCGAAAAGAATAGCTATTGCCTGGATTGCGTTCTGGTTTCGACGCAGTCTCCAAATTACGACCCATTCCCTTCAAGCAAAATCCAATATTCCGCAAGGTTTCCAATTTTCATGTTCACATCATACCATGCAGGAAGACGTTGGCATTTTCAATCTCACATCTCATATAGTTTCATGGCGGCCTAGGTAGTTCGTATCAGTTTTCAAGCGCACGAAAATGCCACATGCGGGCCCTTCAAACGTTCCACACTCGTTGGTTTTTTCCATTTTTTTTCGGCCGTTTAATAACTCAGCCTCTTGTCGGTTCAAATATTAAAACTGACGTTGTGTAAGCCCATCTCGCATTTATGGGGAGTTGCCTCGCCCGATTCGCGCGCATCTAATTGAGTTCAGGTGTACCAACGTAATTATACCGGTTTAAGTTTCTGGAATTACTGAACATGGTTATTTTTGCGACGCTTCAGTGCATATAAATTACATGCTGAATAATAATTACCCCATTGTTGAATTACTTCTCGAAATTACCCCCTTATTATTTATTATCGTTTTCGGGATTCCTTGAGAGATGCGTCGAGTTTATTACAGGAAGATATTTTCAATTAGAGCATGTTCTGATATGAACATGCTACGATAATCCAAATGAAATTAGTTTCTTCAATATCATCAATTTCTACAGTTACATAGGATCTCTCTGAAAATTTGGTATTTGATTTTTTAAACGAGACACCTAGTATATTATTGCTTATAATACAACAGTATATTATATATTGTACTGACGTGTTGGAGAAATGAATAGTTGATGATAAAATTAATCTGAAATTGAATGGTTTTCTTCATCTAAATACAACACTAATTTTTCTCTTTATTTTCAGTTTCCTGGGTGCCAAGAAGCATGTCGATTCCACGCTGAAGCCTCCTCAAGAGTTCAGCAAACTCAACCTGTTATCCATACTAAGGGAGAAGGTGTAATAAGAGTATCAGGAGCGCACGCCCGTTGGCCAAGACCCTCCTCAGTGGACCAAAAAACACCTCTAATCTACGTTGTTATGCGAAAAGCACTTTCTGGGCCATGGAGACAGATAATCCAAACCTTGGATCTTACCACTAGAGTTCCAGTAAATACAGATCAAGGTGGTGCCATGCTCAGGGTGTTAGTAGTCGATCCACAAGGTTTAGTGACAATTTACAGTCCAGATGAAGTGAGTACCAGAGAAAATAGAAAGAAAAAGAAGACTATAAACACAGAAATCAAAGCAACAACTAGTAAAAGTACAATCAATGATGTTGACGCTCCATGGGTACTACGAGAAGTTTCGCTTATACATCAGAAGGTCCTGGTTATTGGAGAAATTGCATGGGAACCTAAAGCTAGTCGAGGAGTGTACCTAGTTACGTGGGAAGTTGATGGTGGTGGTCTTAAAGGCAATCTCTTCACTGACTCTACATGCGTTACTCTTTCCCTTTGGCCTGATACTATTTACCATATCCAAGTTGAGCTTGTTTCGAGAATCCCTGGAGTTGAGAACCTGAAGTCGGAAATGATGGATTTGGATACTGGAAGAGCTCTGAAAGTTTCCACTGAAAGCCAAGAAGATCTCAGTATGATGGCTGATGAGATTCCAGAAGAAGTAGATTTCAATTCACCACTGTTGTCCGTTCTGGTCAGTGCTGCGCGTGGAGAAAATACCAAACGAAGATGGTACAACGCAGAACTTATTACGGGAATTTGTGCAGCAATTTTATCGTTCTCTATTGTACTATTCTTCCTATTCTGGAGGTGCAGAAGGAGGTCCGGAATGGCTTTAGAGAATATGATCACTGGATCTTCTAGTATAAGGAGCAAAAAGTTGATAGATGATTATTCAGGTTGTACAGGTTAGTAATTCTTATTCACTGAAATTCTCACCATTGATAACTACTACACTCTGTTCATATTGGTCAGATCAGGGATGATCAATACTTGAAGCATTTGCAATAAACTTTCACTGACTCTTGTGTCAAAAAGCTTATGTCGTCTTGGAATTTGAGAAATCACAGCAATCTTGATATCAATTTACAGTGAGAAGTTGGTGCGTCTTATCCATCTCTTAACTCTTAAAATTATTTGAAATGTAACGACAATGGATTAAACAAGAGGAAATTCCCTCTATACCTAATATTACTCAGAAAAAAAACTAAAACTGAATTCCAAGCACCATAAAATATAGCTTCCTAGAAATTACCATAATTACTTTATTTCATATATTTTTCGTCTTGAAGATTGATATGAACCAGTCACAATTTCTATCGAATCGGAATTGCATGAAAACCATAACTGACTAGGTATGCATTTCATGCAAATTTCCTCATATAATAGAAGTTATTTTCAGTATCCGTACCAAAGAATCATGAGAAAACAATAAATCAACCTTTATAACGATTACATGCCATGATGCAGAAAACTAATGGCTTTGTAATAGTATAAAATATTGTCGTTACTATAAATCGGGAAACTATTTAATCGCTGCTAGCATGCGATTCATTTTTGAACGGATCGTTTGCATTTCACGTACCTTTTCGAAGTTTTTAGGCTGGCAACAATGCCAATCTGGCACGAATAGAGATGAGAACAGCATTCTGCTGATTAGTTCCGAGAAAATGTGTCCAAGAATTGAAGCTTATAATAAAAAGACTGAAATCACGCCACTTTAACGGAATGATTTATTTGTTCAAGCTGAAAGGTTTCATTGATATGCTTATAGTTCATACATTTCTATGGTTCGATCATTTCAAACGTGACTACGCAGGGATTTTTGTTCATAAAAATGCCTCAGTGTTAAGCTTGGCCTGTAAGGTTTTCTCTTTATT
Organism: Henosepilachna vigintioctopunctata; assembly: GCA_030704895.1. Taxonomy (NCBI): domain Eukaryota; kingdom Metazoa; phylum Arthropoda; class Insecta; order Coleoptera; family Coccinellidae; genus Henosepilachna; species Henosepilachna vigintioctopunctata. The sequence continues at coordinate 5,603,711 of JARQZJ010000002.1, read as the reverse complement.
TTTATGTTGGCGATCTATATCTCTTTCTATATCTTTATCTATATATCTTTCAAGTTGTATCCATAGAAAATATAAAAATATAATTATTCAAACAAGCGTAAACGTCGAATGAAGGCTGTCAATGAAAAAGATCTGTAATTTCTGATGAAACCTGAACATTTCAGTGCTTTTCTGTGTTCATTGCTCGTAAACTACGATTCAAAACGCGTAATATATTGATTTACAAGCTCAAATATCTGAAATAAGAATGAACTCAACTAAATCAAATCACTTTTTCACTTATTATGTAACTTATTTCTATGATAGTTGAGAGTGGTTTAGTTATTTATATCTTTTTTATTTATATGTTATTATTTTTGTTCATTTTATATCTTTAAATTTACTAAAAGCACATAAACTCCCTAATTAAAAATTAATTTGGAATGAAAGTAATTTGCAGATTTTCCTAAACTTGAGTGATAGAAAACACTGATTTGATCATTTTACCCCTATTGAACTTGGATCTTTAGTTTGAACCTGGTTACGAGCTCTCTTAATTCACAAAAACACAAAACTTACATTCACTAGGATTCGAACTGAAATCTTCTATTAATCCATTAGTACTATCATTTTTGAGTTCACAAATTCTATAACCGACATGATATTCTTTCACATGTTTGCCAACATACATTTTTCAACATTGTCACTCAATTGAAAGAAGAAGCACCCTTAAAAAATGTTTCAAACTGAGTCTATCATAAAGTCATTGGAAAGCAAAACTTCAATACGATGTATATAATTCACGTTCAAACATACAATTGGATGAATTTTCAAAAATATCCCCGCATTATGCAACTGAATCTTGCCGTTCTCGTTTCGAAATATTCTTTAATAGTATTCCTTTTTTGAGATTTTAATACAATATAAGAATAAATTGTGTTATTGAAATTGTATAAATTAATTTTTATCAGATATTCTTGATAGGTTTGTAGTTCTAATACGGTGTTTCCCAACCTTTTTTGTGCCATGCCCCACTTTAATTTCTATTATGCTCTCTACCGAAAAGCATGAAAAAGTTAAATTTAACAAGCGCGAACGGGTTACCATCGTGTCAAGCCATCTTCGAATTGTCCCCCTTAACAATTAAGTTGCCCCCCATGTGCTTCTAATATGTCATGTATATAAAAATATTTTTTTCCAATTCAGTCAAGTGTTACGAATTTTATTATACCTACTTGAATATAATTTAAAATATCAACACACTATGTTTTGAATTAAAAGCATTTCAAAGAATTAATAATTGATGAGGCCGATACTTGATGTAAATCGATAAACATAATAAAACAATTGTTAAACTGATTTACACATATATTAAAAATAATACTGCATGACGTACGTTTCGATGAGATTCACCTTTTAGATTCACCATTAGCCTGCACGTAGCATTTGAAAAAGGTGAATCTCATCGAAACGTACGTCATGCAGTATTATTTTTAATATATGTGTAAATCAGTTTAACAATTGTTTTATTAAATTTCAAAGAATACTTTCAGTATCAAATCTGACAATTCTGGAGCTACAACAGTGAATGATTTCTCCATGATCCTAATTTTGAGATGGCTGTTAATATTTGTTCACTTAGAAATTGGAAACGGAATGCGTATACATTTGAGTCTTGTTTTACCATCTCAATATTCTTTTCACTACTCACTACAGCGCATTCTTTTCACGTTTAAAACCTAATACTCAATTCAAAGAACAGAACACCCAAGAATAACCATACAATGTTGCATACAAAACCTTAACTTACCGTATATTCTACACTTAACCATTTCAATTTTACCGTCTTGAGTTACGAAGACTCGACATGTTTATTTTACCGTCGTAAAGTTTGAGTAATTAGCCTAAAGTATAGCCTATATGCCCATAATCGATCAAGGGCAATAAAGTAATTGAGTGTTATTGAGTCGAGTACATTCTATCCGATTTTTATGCTCATCGTTAACGGTTTAATAGCCGAATGTTCGCCTTGTATTTCTGAAACCTTTCTCAGGCCTTTATTTCGTCAGATCAATCTTTGTAGTACTTTGAAGAGTTGACGTTTTCCGTCGGGGAAAACTCAACGCCAGCGCGAAATTGATTTTGGGGTCTTATTTCGACCAATTTGTCAAAAAGCGTTTAGAAAAAGTTCGGTTTATAGACCGACGCGTGCTCTTGCATTTTTTACATCATCCAAGCAATTTTTTCACCTCGTAAATATTACAAGTAATCGTTTTCATCAACATGTGGAGGTTTGGGGTTAATAAAAAGACACTATATGGTTTCTGTATATACATTGAACTCTACAGTTTTTCTGAATAATTGTTCTGAATTACATAATTTCTAATCTATATCATTGAAGAAATAACATGATAGTTATAAATTACGTCAAAACTTCGATCTTGATAAAACCAAACAGATAGTAAATAAACACAACCATGTTCGAAAATTATTGTCCTTAACGCATCAATATTCATAAAACGATCTGTTAGTTGTCCTGAATATAAATAGTCAACTTATTGTAGGTTCGGATTATTTTTTCGATATAGGTAGTATCTGAATATTTAAAAGCTGACAAGGTGAAAAATTTTTAATTCTCATTGGGTTTCACTTCAGTCTTCTATTGGGTGGTATCTGTGCACGAGAGACTACAAATTGTATACAAATCAGCTGAAAATGGTTGTAACCGATTGAAATTTAATCTTATATGCATAAATAGGTTTGTATTTTGGGTAAAATAAAGAGAAGGCTACATTATAATCTGTTGAAGAGCTTATTTGTGATATAGAAAATATTTACCAGAAATAATGAAAATAATAATAATTGGTTCTTTATTGTCAACAGGTATATTAATCAATTACAGAAAATAATAACATAACGCTAAATGACAGTTAAATAAATAATATGAAAAGAAATAAAACAAAGACCTCAATCTATCTACAAAAACTAATAACTAAATAATAGAATGAAATGAAATATTACAAAGAACTCAATCTAAATCAATCAATTTCAGTCAATTTCCCTTGTTTAAAAACTCCTAATAATAACTTGTATGGGGTTAAAGTGAATGTCACAACTATAAGCAACTCCATAAACCAAATGGGGGATTGTATTAGCGAGTTGGTCCTTGGAGTCTCTAGGAGGAATAATTCTGTAGTAGAAGAATTTTGCCTAGGAACACGAAATTTCAAAGCGGACAAGAGAGGAGGACAATCGATACTGTTGTGCAGTAATTTGTACAAGAACTGCAAAGTTTCTCAACTACCCTGCAAAGAGATTAAACTAAATCGACTCAATAATTCGTTATTATTGACTCCTCTCTGTGGATAAACTTTATCCTCCCTCCAAACTAATAATTTCAAGAACCTTCTCTGAATTGCCTCAAGATGGCGTTAATGGCAAGTTTAAATAGGATGCCAGATCATGCTGCCATACTCCAACTTGCTATGGATTAGGGCATTAAATATTCCTATAAATGTTGAGGAATTATTGAAATATTTGCCATTGCGTATAACGAATCCATATATAAGCCTGTCTATTTCTAATTGATAAAACGAACATAAGATGTCGCTATCGATGAACCAGTTGCTCTGTAGTATCATTGTTTTTCATTCTATTTCACATTTATATTGAAGAAAAAAAGACAAAATTGTATTAACCTGGATATTTTTTGTTGCAGATATCTACCCCGTTCTAGTTGCTCCTGCGCATATGTCAAACGTCAGTAGATCAGCCTATCCAGAGTCTCCATTGTACGAATCGTCCAACTTTATCAGCGAAGATGAAAAAACAGTGCGAAACGAGGTTCAAGTGTGACGTCATAGCTGTGGCGGTATCAAAACATCACCTAGAGAAGTAGGACAAGACGAGTGAAAAAAGTTCCTAAGTGTTAAAGCGGCTGCAAAAAAAGTGATGTTATCTTTGAACGCTAACTCAAAACACTGGGTATGTAAATGTATTAAGTGTATAAAAACTAGTCTAATATCGTAACAGACTTCTTATACGTAAGGAAGGGGACTGAGATGAAATTTGCGGAAATGAAGCTTGTAAGAAACAACGAAGAAAACGGAATGTGTGATTTGTTCGAGTTATATTTTGTTTCTGAATGAAATTGTCACTGATGCAACAATAGTTATAAAAATGAATGATGAAATAAGTCTTTCAAATCGAATTTTTGCTGTGCTTTCAAAGATATACCTAAAAAAACGCATGTGTTTTCTCGTTATTTTCTTTCAAATCAAGGCTCACCTCCGTGATTTGCTGTATATAATGAAAACTTCCGTTACATGGATCCCATTATGATAATTAGTAGTCGATTCACAGAAAATTGATTACTATTTCCTAACATCTCATCAATTAATCGATGAAATGATTCGAATATTATTTAACCTATTTGGTTGAATATTCATTCAACCGATTGAAACAGATTCATATTCTGCCAATTTAATGTCTTTTTTGTCAACAAAATCACCAGTTCAAAGTGATAATTCAACTAAAAGCTGACAATACCTAAATTAGACACGTTTCTTATTATTTCAAGTTGTGAAATAGTTACTTAAAGAACTAAAATGAAAAAATCAAAAGATTTAAATGATTAATTCGAATCGGTTTTCTGTGAATTGTAATCATTCTTGACTGTGTTATTCTAAATAAGCTATATTAATTTATTGATTTTATGTAGAGGTAAAAATATTCAAAAAGTTATGTACATTCACGCAACTGTAAATATTAACGATTCTAGGATGTCCAAATCAAAATATGAAAAATCAAATATTTGTGTCAAACTTTGCAAAAAATTTTTAAATAATTGTCATGTTCTGGGCCATTATATAGCAGAAGTAGATGTTGTTAGTTAGCTTCCTATAAAGAATGTGCTCATTTGTAGATAATACTAGAAATCTTCGCTATCAAATTGTTTAATGTATCGTTTTTCATTTTTAGTTGATTTGTGGATATTTTTATCGGAAAAAGGAATGATTATTTATTCAGCGGAGATTTCTTCTGCAATCGGTTTTGTTTTATCGTTTCTTTGTACATACTTACATTGTATTATACTTATTATCTATTATACATTGTATAAGTTATTTTTCTATTACATAAATGGTCTAAGTCAATCCAATGACTAAATGTATATATCATGAAATATATGATCAGTGGATATTAAATTTTCTTTTATTTATATTTACCTACATAACCTTCATATCCAATATTTTGTTTATTAACCGCAGAAACGAAATAATCCCTCTTTGATAGAAACTTTCGATACAAAAGTACACCATTGTTAGTTTTCTGAATGACAAATTTTTTAACCACAATCGAAAAAAGATATTTACAAGTCTGATTTGTGGTTTTGGCACATAACTAAATGTTAAATGTTAAATGAAAGATCAATTGACTGATGCAAAAATATATTTTTCACATTTACCTACATATACATATAAAATGAGAGGTAAATTGAACTATTACAGAGTTGATTCATCGTCCATTGAATTTATTATATACTATTATATACATATAACTTAAAAACTCGTAATCTCATTCGAAATAAAATAGAAGATTGGTGGTTATTTTAAAAACTTTGAATGTTTTCAGTACGAACAAGCCATCGTTATGGTGAAATGTAGCTCATAATTGTCAATTAGAAGTGACTAGTTTTAGCGTTTTAAGTAAAAACTTTTGGTTGGTTCTAAATAACCTCAAATTTCTCATTAATAGAATGGTAGTGTTCGTTTTGAACCTATGTCACTTTTTCACAAACTACAGCAATATCTGATTTTTCGAAATTTTTTCTGCATACTGTGACTACCCAAAACCTGCAACCCTTCAAGGGGTTGCAACACAAAAGATGAGTTTGTCGTAAATAAAGAAGTATTTGAAAATATTTATAAACGATTCATCAATTTGTAGATAAATATTTGTCTAACATTATAACGTCAATTTTTACCCTTCAACTCAAGCATGAATAATAAAACATAAATAATAAGAATATAAATAAATATTATATATAATAATAAGGATGTATAAAATCCATAAAATTAAATTTATGATTTGATAAACTCACCAAAAAAATTACTTGGCTTAAGTTTCATTAAATATATCAAAAACTCTACATATGTTTTGGGTATTTAACCCATTTTTAAGAGTATACAATGTTACTGATTATGTTACTGAATACAATGTTAACATTTTATACTCTTGATAATGGGTTAACCACCCGAAACATATGTAGAGTTTTTAATATATTCAGTGAAACTTAGCCAAGTGTGTTAACTTTAGTTTATTGTTTATAACCTAATGTTTCGCCAAGATATAAGCGAAACTTCCGAGTCATTCATTAAAAATTACTTCAATGAGTTCAATGCCATCTACATCTTTCACCAGTCTTATATGATGTCTAAAGCTATTAATCACATCAAGGGCAAAAGCAGCGATTCACATCTGACCAATTCTAAAGTTGTCCAAGTTCCACTCGAATTGTAAAGCACACAATGTTATATTTAACAGGTTAAGGGTGGTTTTATGTACTATGCTAATATCTGACCCATATTTCATGAGGCGACTTCCTACTTCGCATATATCGATTTATCACCGTCGTTGTTTCGCCGAACTCTGTATTTTGGTCGCAGAGCCGACTACTTGAGCTCATAAATGATAAAGGGATGTAGCACAAAGTGCAAGAAGGGTAAATGGAATAATAGTCTAGGCAACTGTATGAATAACTTGCTGTCCTATGATTTTGACAGTAGCAGGCTCGAGTAAAAAGATAAGTCCTTTGTAAATGTTCAATAAAAAGATGTGAATACCAAAACATGAATGTCTTTCGCTTCATACATATATAATACAATTTTAGTAGGACCGTGTTTATTACAATTTATTATTTTTCTACTAGGTAATGTGCGGCTAAATTTAAAGGAGTTACCCATGGTTATAATTTTGAGGATATATAATTCAAAAATGATTTTCAAAAGTCCCTTTTGTTTCGAAGACACAGGGCAAACAATATTTGCGAAATTGGAGTGGTTTTTCCACCAGAAAGACTTACTGGATAGGTGTATTGCAAATGGTTGTAAGCAAATAGGTGTATCGCAAATGGTTGTAAGCAACCGTGCAGGAATATCTAAAGAGACCTTATGTGTCAAGATTTGCAATGGGGTTTATGCATGATAGTGCACTACCACATTTCCTTTTGGTTACCGCTGTTATTCGCTGCTATGGTTGTGGTAGCTCCACGAATAGCCTGTTTGATCCCCAGACTTGAACTCCTTGAATTATTTCTTCTGCAGGCCTGTGAGCTCACTAGTTAACTCTTCCCGAAAACAGTATTTGAACGTTTTGGGAAATAGGTTAATTGATAGGTGTAAATCAATTAGAACGACCCCTATGTGTTTCAAAGGGTTCGGCAGTCAATTAAAAGAATATTGATTACTTATATTTAGGGTGGAGAATTTATTTCTAATATTTATCGTAGATTTAGCAAGTTCAAATTTATGTTTTGATGATAATTCGTTGTTTGTGTCGTAAATTTTTTTAGCACGAAAGTGTGTACACGAAACGAAAATATTTGTTAAAAATCATCAAAGAACAAAATGAGACCCGTTAGATTTTTGCCACTTTTCTGAAATTTGAAATGATTTTTCTACGGTGGATAAGTAGCATATATTGTTCGAAAAATATTTTCCTTTTTTTAAATTTCAGTTATAATTCATCAAAACATATACTTTTATCAAAATAGGTACATGTATCTCATTTCCATTTTTTGTATCATATGCAATTGGAGCAGAAATGAAGATAAATGTTTTGCTCTGTAGTCAGATTCAAATTATCCAAATTATAGAGAAGCAAAATGTCAGCCTGTACTGCAGGGACACGTGATTTCAATAGAAGACTTCAAAGTTCTTGGGATTACTAATAAGTATTAGTATTAACAGTTTAAATTTATGACCAAATACAGGCTAAAGGGTCGTAAAGAGATGATATAAGCGGAAACCAAAAGACCAAGATGCAAAAAACTCTGCTTTAGAGTATAACCTTTTGTATGGTTACAAATATATGTTTTAAACAAATTTATTGTTTTATGTATAAAACAAATATATGTTTTAACCAAAAAGATAAATTAGTTAAAGTTTCGTAACTACCCTTACAATGATAATTTCGTTCTCATTATATCCTTAGATAGATTGTCATAATTAATGGCATAAAGCTTGTTTCTCGACTTACTCGAACTTGTGAAGACAATTATATACTTCCTATAAAGTTACTGAATCCTATCTTGATAAAATTTGTGATTCAAAATAAATACGTCCTATAACTTCTTAGAGAACCAACTGTCCTAAGAACCTGGACCGTGTAACGTCTCTAAAGCTGAACAAACTACAAGAACAAACTTGTTAAGTTTTGTCACGTATGAAGTTATATCGAGTTACGCAGTGTAGATTGATGGGGGTTGGATATGTGTAGGGGTTGGGAGAACCTCAGCATAGGGAAGGTAGTTGCATCAGTGGCGACTGTTCATCTGATATCCCATGGGCGAAATTTATATAGAAGAGGATTTTTGTCTTCATTTATATCTACGAAAAGTAATAACACCGGTCTAGAGTATTTTTGGGCATGGGACATATTTATCTCGTTACCTTATTTTTATTACTTTCGTAGCTCAAAATAAAAAGAAGAACAAAAATGATTCTGTAGTTGATTTTGTCAATAAAATCAGAGAATTTTTATATGGAAAATATTATAAGAAGGTGATTCATTTTTTTTCAACAAAATGTACAAATGTTCAAAAATGAACAGTTTTTTCTTTTCTCTCATGTTCAACAAGAGTTTCTCTCATTCAACCTCAAATCCTCCATTGTGGTATTAGTGCTGTTCTTGTGGCGCCTCATAAATTCCAGTATATCTTGAAGGAAACGTTCCGTTTGTTCTCCGAATAAGCCTCCATGTTATCTTCAAATTTATCCAATTGGGGATGCAGCATAACCATCTTTAGAGATGATTCTATATTCATGGTGCAAAAATCTGAAATTATTAGGTTTAATTTTGGCCTCTGCAAAGCTTTAGACAAAAACTCTTCAAATATTTGAAAACTTCGAAATAATAATTGGGAGCACTAAAAATTGTTCAATAAGAACTTGAATAAAACCTGAATTGTTATGGCATCAATATATTTCTCGGGCCGAAAAATGCACATTTAATATAATAATAGGCCAATTTAATGAAGGGCAATATTTTCTTCTGAAGTTGCATAATTTGCAAAGTTTTCAATTTTTAGGTAAGTAAATTATAGTTTTTCCTTTTTTCATTGAATACTCCTCAATAATTATAAAAAAACAGTCAGTGTAAACAAGGCGTTGGATCAATTCATGTTTTAAATCACAAGGGAAATGAATTCCCAGAGGGTATAAAGCTTTCTGTGATATAATAAAAATAAAAAAACCTTCTACTTCTAATATTTCATTCCTATTATTTCACGATTCTTCTTTAGAAATGTGGAATGCTCTGACTGAGTATTATTTCGGTAACTTGGACATTATTAAATTTATCTAAATTAAATTAAAATTATAAACGATATTGTCTCTCACGCGAAAAAAAAGAATGTTCTATACGTTTATTCGCTAATGATACTATGCACTATATATGTGACAAAGATATTAAGAATATGAAAGAGGGATCGACAGAGACTTTTCTGCACTTAATGAAAGGTTATGTGACAATAGTTTATCCCTAAATGTGCAAAAATCTAACTTTTGTACTAGTTTTGAGTACAAGTAATACCCTTAAGATTAATAAAAACCAGGATTTAACCATAAAGATTGATGAACAAAAATTAGAAGAGTAGAAACAGTAAAATATTTAGGCATTATGTAAGGCAAAAAATCGATTTTCAATGATCATGTTGACTTCATATCATCTGAAACCTCTGAAAAAACGGGTTTTTGAAAAGAATAGGAAAAAATCTGTCGACACATGTGAAATTATTGTTGTTAAAATCAATAATAATGCCACATTGTGAATATTGCTCCACTTTGTTATTTGGTTTGACTAAAGAAATAGTTCAACAATTACAAAAATTACAGAAAAGAGCCATGCGAAAAATTTTAGAGTTAGGTATACGCCAGTTAAAATTATGCTGAACCCCTTGTAACTAATGTCTGTTACACAAAGAATACTCTTTGCTTCATGTATATTCATATTTAAAAGAAAAAATCAGTTGCTTCCATGTAATGCAATAAAAAATGTAACATATGTCAGTGATGTGCATAGGTGAAATACTAAAAACACTGATAGTTTTTATATCCGAAGTTGTAAGTTTCCTAAATCTAACAATAGCATATACTTACTATGACGGAATCAAGGTCTTTGATCATTCACCAAGTGTATTGAAAACTTGTACTAGTATTAAGATATTTAAGCGTGATCTGTGAAAGCATAATTTAAATAATGAGATAGGTATGTAATTCAAAATTGACGAAATTCAATAGACGATGAATCAACTCTGTGATAGTTCATATTTAAATTAGAGGTAATAAGATATAAATGTCTAAAAATCACCAACTGAACAATCATTTATTCGACTAGTTTCGACAAATTTATGGTGTATTCTGTGGACCGAACTGATCTGCAAATATTTAAAGGATGTCTTTGTAATATGTATTCATTCTTGTTAATGCCGTAAAAGGTGAAACTAGTCGAATAAAGAATTGTTCAGTTAGTAATTTTTAGACAAGTATATCTTATTACCTCTCATTCAAAATTGACTGTTCAAAATATGTAAATTTTTTGTAGAGGTTCAGCTAAAGAAATACCTATTATTATTATATTGAAAAATATCATCCAAAACTTGAAAAATATTTCTAGTAATCTCAAACCCAATATCATATTCTCTTTCTGCCTTATCTTTTTATTGTTGTCATAATCCATATTTTTCTAAAAAACCATATTATCTCCCTCAAACATTCAGCCTGCAGTTTCTGATACGCCGCTGGAATAGATCTTGGGTAGAATGGTAACACAGTGACATCTGGCCTAGGATAATCTCCAGGGAGGAATTCTGATCTAAAAACTTGCCTGACGTCACCTTTCCATTGGCTTTCCTCAGGAGGACCATAACTTTTGATAAATTTACTTCTTTCCCCCATCGAGTTGCTCTATTAATGGACTTTTTCTCATGTGAAACCGTCGCGAATTGTGAACTCGTTAAGCCAGTTAGGGTCAGATTTCAGCCACTATGCGAAAAGTGTGAGTCAGCCGCAAGAACCGCACGAAATTGGCAATCCGTGCCCATTTAGGCATCCGAGAAAATCGATGAATAATCAGAACACATTAGTGTTCGAATCTTTCGTCCATTTATTATGAAAATATCAATAAATGACACGCAGGTTTAGCTTATCACTTGGTGAAACACTGTGTTAAATTAGAAATTAAAATTAAAACGCTTCACTAAAGTTTAACTGAGTATATCAACAATCCTACACATGATTCGGGTGATCGGCTTATTATCAAGAGTAATAACAATATAAACTACTATATTAACCATAGGTAAAATGAGATAATATTGTTACTAGGACTCTTGATAATGGGCTAACCACCCGAAAGATATGTATAGTTGATAACATACTTAATGAAAATATCAAACATTAGCAGGTATTCATCGATCATTTTTAAAATACGGGTTCATAGTTTTGATGAATATTGTATTCATGGAAACCTCTTTTTTTCTATTCTTTCATAAGTTAATATAACAGAGTAAAAAGTGAGTAATAAATAATAAGAATGAAATAATCTAACCGCAATGAAATCCGAAAATCCTAGAAAAATTAACATAATTCTCAGGTGGTATAACGAAAATAATGATTCAAATCAAAATTCCTCTGAGAATTACATTATAAAACATATTTCTAGAAGGAATACTATGAGATCTACATCTAGAGTAGGTACTTCCACGCAATTGTTTAAAATATTGAAAATATGTTGTAAATATTGTTTCAGTGTTCATAATTATCCAGCAATCTGCTACAATTCAGTATTCCGTTACTAGTATTCAGTTTATCTACTACTATTCAGTTCGGATAATAAAATATCGAATGTGCATCAGCATATTTCAATTAAAATTGATGATGTTGGCCTAAATCCAAAGAGTACAGTTAAAAATCTTGGAATTATCATGGATAATAAATTGCGCTTTCATGATCATTTGCTAGTTATAGTAAAAAAATGCTACATGGTTCTTAAGGCTTTGTATATGAATGAAGTTAATGACTAAAGAATGAAGCTAAATTTCAAATTACGTAAAAAACTCGTAGAAATGATGGTATTGCCAATATTGCATTATGGTTTGATTCTTATTTATCATTGATTGGATCAATGCTCCAAGAATAGGATTCAACGCATTCAAAATTCATGTTGTAGGTTTGTTATCAGAATACTTAAATACGAAAGAGTATCTGCTAGAACTATTCCGCTTTCATATGAGTTCATTTGTACATCGCATTCTTTTATCCGGAATACCCATTTACCTCCTTTGTAGACAAAATTTTAGACGACATGCACATTCGGTTAACATTCGACATGTTGATACCCTTCATTTAACTCGGTTTGGCCAAATATTTTTAAAAGATCTTTTATATATAACGCGACCTTAATTTATAATACATTAAATAGTGACATAAAAGTTCTTTCTTTGTCCGGATTTAGAAAAAAGGTTAAATACCAGCTCTTATCTGCCCAGTAGAATTCAATTAACTGACTTCATTTAAGGTACTTTGCAACTCTTTTTGTTTTGTTTTTTTTTCCTCATTTTTTCATTATATAACTTTATTAATTTGACTTAGGTTGTCATATTCATTTTGTTAAATTGTTAAATAATGTTTACTTTATATCTATATTTTTTCGATATTCTATTATTACTGTTATTTTTAATAATAAAAAATCATAAATAAATTTTAATAATAAAAAATAATCATAAGATTATTACTTTTTCTTCTCTTTTTTTGTTTTAAGAGGTTGAGTACAAAAAGCTATGCTAAACTTTGCCTCTCACTGTTGTAACACAACTTATGTATAAAAGTGAATAAAGTCTTTATTATTATTATTATCAAATTTTCACCAATACAGGTAACCTTATCATCAGTAATCAATATGTTGACTATTTTGAGTAGGTAGTAAAAAAATTCGTTTTTGATTCCGAAATGAAAAAACTATTTATTTTTGCACTAAATGATTGGCTTTATGTTTTAGGAATGTATTGAATCCTAATACAATAATGAAATTCAGATGTAAACGAGTTTCGAGTGGTTAGCTCATAATCAGTTTTTGTATATTAATATTTATTCATTCGTTTATGTTTGCAAATACGGGTATTTTGACAAAAAACCTGAACTTGTTGACAAGTAGCTTCTTCTTTCTCCTAGCATTGAACCTTTAATCGGTTTTATTTCTCAATAAAGCTAACTGAGACGTCATACTCCATCAGGAAAAGACAATTTCAATGCGATGCCTATCACCGAAGATGCAACCTTGAGTATTCAGGGCGTCATCAAACTGACAGAAGACAATTTCATTTCAATTGTGGACTACAGACGAATAACAGCGACTCCGAATCCATTATTGTGGGCCACATTCACGATCAGAATAATTGATAAGAAAGGATGAAGATAGGCTCAAATTTGTGGAAATTGAGACATTATTCAAAGTGCTGTCAAATGATGGAACGACTCTGGCCCATCATAGCATCCAGAGAGTCATTTTGGAAGTCACCTTCGAGTCATTTAGATACAATCTAGGGCTTATTATGGAGTTAAAATATTGTTAGTTCCTGACGTTGTCGTAACGCTTGGATATCACAAAAGATCCATCAGAGGCGGACTTGACAAATTCGAAACCGAATGAATTTTATTACTTCTTTTATCTCCCACGAAATTATACTCATAAAGGATAGATAACTAACCTAAATGAATGAAAAATATTTTTATCCTGGAAGATCGAACATGCAATTAATATTTCAGTTTAGTTTTACAATGTTTTTTATTGAGGTTTCACATCTATTGGTCCTACATAGACACCTTTTTCATGCACTAAACTATAAATGATAGTTATATATGTAGATCCGATTATATAATTATATAGACATTCATAGTAGTTTTCAACTCCGGAGGAACTACAAACAAATTAAAAAAAAGTAGTTAATAGTATAAAACATACTTATAAGCAGCCGGTCACAACAGTTTCGAGCTTGTTGGCTCTCATCGAAACGGCGTAGTCAAGTTTCAGATGCACGAAATAATAGATGGAAATACAACGAATATTCACAGAAAGGAAGCGGTCATTTGTGGCTTCTGAATGATATACGAGGGTGGGGTAAAAATGTTTCCGGCTGGATCATGAGATGGCGCCACCAGGTCTACTTTTGTAGCGGAGTCCTACAGTACCATTACTACTGAGCTTGTATGTAACGTTTCAGCCCAATCGCTACTGTTAGTTTGAATGGAAAAATTGGAGAAACGAGCTGTCAAAAAATACTTCTATTTGAAAGGTTTTACGCCAAAACAAATAAAAGAAGAGATGAAAACACTAAATTTCTAGAATCTCTGACGAGCCTCGCTCAGGACGGCCCGTCCAGGTCACAACTTCTGAAATGATTGAGAAAATTCATCAAATAGTACTGGAAGACCGCATATTGAAAGTGCATGAGATAGCTGAGACCTCCAGAATGTCAGCTTAACGTGTGCGAAATATTTTGCACAACCATTTGAGCATGAAAAAGCTGTGCAATATGGGTGCCGCGTTTGCCGATGCTCGACCAAAAACTGATTCGAAAAAACATTTCTACCGAAAATTTGGCGCTGTATAGGCGTAATCCAAACGAATTTTTGCAGATTCATAACTGTTGATGAGACTTGGGTTCCCCACTACACTCCTGAAAATAAAGAACAATCAACAGTGGGTTGGAGAGGCGCAACTCCAAAGAAGGCAAAAACAATTTTATCGGCAAACAAGGCTATGGCTACTGTTTTTTGGGATGCGAGAGTAATTATATACATTGATTATCTTGAAAAGGGTAAGACTTTCACTGGTCAATACTACGCAGACTTATTACAACGTTTGAAGGACGATTTAAAAATTAAACAACCTCATTTGGCGAAGAAAAAATTTTTGTTTCATCACGATAACCAACGTCGATTGTTGCGATGTCCAAAATCCACGAATTGATGTTTGAATTGATGCCGCATCTTCCCTACTATCCAGACTTACCCACTGCGACTATTACCTGTTTCCTAACCTGTTATTGAAAGTTATCTATATAAATACTGATTTATAGAAAGAATCTATAAATCAGTATTTTGAGGAGCTTGACAACTACGTATAAAACTCGTATAGCTAAATTAGAACACCGTTATGAGAAATGTATCTGTGTTGATGGAGATAATTTTGAAAAATAAAAGAAAACAAAAATTTTGAAACATCGTTTTTCTTGGTAAGGAAGGAAAATTTTCACCCCTTCCTCGTACATGTTGTGTTTGTAGATCACTGATAGTGATCGAATATGTTGAACTAGTTGAAAAATCCAATAAACAGATAGGAATGGAAGAAAATAATTAAGAAGGAATAATAAGTTATAAGCTTTAATGTCCCAACTGAAACTGTAATTATTAAAATAATGAAATTTTTGAAAAATTAAAATTGATTATAATAATACATTAAGAGTCAAGAGTTTGCTGCAAAATAAACAGATAGTGGATAAATTTTCTTTCACATTCAATTCCATTCAAAAAAATCCCTATTTTGTCAGGATTTTTTTTCAATTGAGCAACACAATGTCTTGTATTACTTAAATTCCCTATATAATCTAATATTTTTCAGCTCTCAAATCATCTTAATCTTAGTAGGTTATGTAGACAATTGAAACTGCAATTCGCCTGATTTTTTTGCGATTAACTCGAGCTTCTGGGTAATTCAGTTTTCGTCGAATCTCCTCTCCTAACTATAAATTTGTCACGTTCGTATGATGCGAGAACGACAAGTCGGCAATTTTTCTACCCTTTCACGATTTTCTTTTGCTCTAGTAAACTGTCAATTCCAGCGGGGTTAGTTCACGTCAACCTTATTATCGGGCGATATTGACGAAATCGATTCTTGGAATTCTAGACACAACTTTTCAACTTCTACTGAATGTAAGTTATCCGATAGCCCGTCAATCCCACTGTGGCTATTGACATATTTATAAACGAGTTAGTTGTTCTGCAACTTTTATCAATTGCTTGGACATTGAGTTATATCTTCACCTACTTCGCCTTATTCGGCTATTTGCCAAGAGCAACAATATTGTGTGTTTTCCTACGCAGTGGTCTCATTTCGAAATTATCATAACTTGGAAATAGGTATAATTGCTACCATTTTCCGGATTTATTCAAGTACATTGTTGCTATCTACGTGACCTTTCTTTGTGATTAAATGGGATCGATTGATGTTTGCCAAATTGAGATGTAGGAAAAACTCAGTTGTATAAAGAAAGTGAAAATGAAAGAAACTGTGTACAACAGTTAATGCAAATAGAGAATGAATGCAATTGACATATTGAACACTTACTGAAACAATATTGGAAAATATATATAAGATATTTCCTTCGTAGTATCAGCCCAAATCTTGGTTCAGCTCAATATCAAGTGTGAGAAATCACTTCACGATTTCTCGAGATGTTGTTTCATATATGGTGGAATATTGAATATACAGAAAACTAAACTTATTCATTTCCAACTCCGTGTGTCTTACCTCGATATTCTTCTGATTGTTGAGTTACATGATCGACAAATCAAATCAGCTGATAGTGTGAAATTCTAGGGATTTTTGTCGATAAGTACTTAAGGTGGCACTGCCAAGTAGATGAACTTAGCAGAAAGTTGAATAAGTCCCTGTTTACTATTAATCGCCTCAAGACCATTTTACCACACTAGTAACATTGGTAAAATAATCAAAAATAATAAAACAAAAATTAATAAAAATCGAATATGTGGGGTATACAAAATTGAATGTGACAGTTGTGGAAAATTTTATATAGGAAGAACTTCCAGAAATTTCCAAATTAGATTATCGGAACATAAACGTAGTTTTGAGAAACAGAAAACAGATTCACATTATGCTAACCATTTATTAGAAGAAAGTCATATATTTAGTTCAGAGTTTGAAATATTAAATAGAGAGAATAATGGTTCCAAGCTAAATTTTCTAGAATCATTACATATTAATAAATTAAAAAATTCTGCACTTTTACTCAATAGCCAGTTAGAGGTTAACACTTGCCCTCTACTTAATTGTAGAGGGCAAAACATAAGATTGAATTTACATTCAATTTTATGTTTTATGTTCAAAAATTTTTCCTTTTCTTTATTTGTTCTTAGAAATCTTAGTTGTATATTTGTATCTTTCCTACATTTAGTTGGAATACCTGATTTAAGAAATTGATTTTCTGTGTTCATCTCCAGGTATACGATCCTCTTGTTAAATATCAGTGTCTTTATGGTCCTCATTCCAAGTTAGTCATAGAACATACCTGGTATGTTCTGTGAAAATAGCTAAAAGTATTGACTTTGTAAAATTACACATAGTATTAATCCAGCATTATTTGATAAAGAAGTACCTACTTCGAAACGTCGTCATGCGTATTTTATATTAAATTCTGAGAAAATTCTGAATATTGTTTTATTATTCATAATAATTAATGAATATGGTGAAAAACTTCGTTTAACTTAACGGTACCCAGGAACCCTGAATATGGCATCCCATATTTATGGTTTCTGTATTCGCGACATATTTTCGAAACGTATACACCGTTTTTTTATACGAGCTTTTACTGTACTATCAAAACAGTTTTTTGTAAACATCACTAGGCCCAAATTTCAATCGTCATTATAGATATTATGGAAAATTTTCTTCTTCGATATTAGAGTTCTCATTAATGTGATGTTAGTAAACTCTATTCCAGGCTGTCGACTGTTAGGAATAAGCCGATTCTCTGTTCCACTCAACGCACTGCGATAGAATTTGAGATTGAGCAAGTATGACACACAACTGGAATGACAGCTCCAAATATATGATTACAGCAATTGAATTTGCACCGCACCAGGCTCTCACTAGCAATAGCATACGTTTTATTGTACAAAAAGCTTTTTGATTAATGCGACTTCACTACGTGTCATACCTCAAATTAGAGGAGTCATTTCCACGTAGTCGTCATGATTTAGTGAAAGCTCGGTTGAATTTTCAGTCTCTAATAACTCATTTTCCACATCTGCATTATTACTGTATATACTGGCGAAATGTGAATTGTAGGATTCATTGAAATATTGAAAAACATCAGCAAGTTTTGAATCTTCATTGAACGTTATAATTGTGATAATTTATAATTACCATCTTTTCTTGCGATTACCACAAGCTACAAATTTTAAATTTCAGTTACACAATCTGAAGATTGAAGTATATTTTGGATATATAGTTTATATATAGCAGTGCTGAAAGCTATCTGAAATGCTTTAGAAATATAGGGTGTTTTTTTAGAGGTATAGAACTTTAAATTGCAATAAAACAACGATGGATCAATTCGATTGACCAGAATTTTTTTTAATTCGAAAGATAACCTTGTGGCATCACATTTTAAGTATGATTTATGTCATATGACCACCACGGCTGGCTCGAATGTAGTCCAATCTGGACGTCCAATTTTCGATGGCTTTTTCCAACATTTGTGGCCGTATATCGGCAATAACACGGCGAATATTGTCTTCCAAATGGTCAAGCGTTTGTGGCTTATCCGCATACACCAATGACTTTACATAGCCCCACAGAAAGTAGTCTAGCAGTGTTAAATCAAAAGATCTTGGAGGCCAATTCACAGGTCCAAAACGTGAAATTGGGCGGTCACCAAACGTGTCTTTCAATAAATTGATTGAGGCATGAACTGTGTGACAACCACAGCTCCTGGACATCATGGTTGTTCAATTCTGGAATGAAAAAGTTAGTAATCATGGCTCAATAGCGATCACCATTGACGTTCAGGCCATCATCGTTTTTGAAGAAGTACGGACCAATGATTCCACCAGCCCATAAAGCGCACCAAACAGTCAATTTTTCTGGATGTAACGGTGTTTTGACATACACTTGAGGATTATCTGCACTCCAAATGCGGCAGTTTTGTTTGTTGACGTAGCCATTTAACCAGAAGTGTGCTTCATCATAAAATGAAACCATTATTATCGAAATAAAATTGCACTATTTGCAAGCGTTGTTCAGGCGTGAGTCTATTCATGATGAATTGCCAAACCAAACTGAGAATAAATCACTTCTCAGCTGTTAAATCGGTCGCCATCTTCAACAGCAATGCCAACTTAAAATTCTATATCTCTAAAAAACACCAGTTACATTGAATTAATTGAGATAAAAACTTATTTCATTAATTTCTTCATTTCATAACTTAATGCTTAGGTACATAAACGCAATTATAAGGTACTATTAAAGGTACTAAGGTACTAAGGTACTATGTGAATGGTACAAGTGATGATATAAATGACAAATATAAATGGAACAAAAAAATACTTGAATATAATTAAAAACAATTTAGTTGACACAATGCAATATAAAGAGGTTGTACATGTACAAAGGAAGAAAAAAATGAAATCGAACAACACAACTTAATTGAGAAATACTCAAATAAACAAAATTCAAATGATTTAACAATTGAGTTTACTAATGCTTAAATTACACGATGTTTCGTTTTAATTTTATTCCACAAAAATTCTTTTTCTACTTGAAATTTGTATCTAGCTGCTGAAAAATTTTCAAGTGTTCGATGAACACAAATGCGAACTTTGTTTAGTGTGAAAATATCATACAAAACAATACAATAATACCTCAACGGTAGAAGCAGGGGAAAGTCGGTGGGACCCCTCAATAATTTAATTAAAATATCCCCGCCCAAAAGAAATTGAAATGCTTCAACGTCAACGCGGAGTGAAATAAGGACCAATTTGTTTTTTCACCATCCGTTTTTTGCGATTAAAAATTTGAAACTCTGTCTCAGAATGATAACCGTAAGAAAAGTAGAACGTGATATCGCTTCATCATCTAAGAAGAATGTTCAACATTTCTCATTCTGTGGGGATCATTCATCAAAACGGCTTACTTCTGCAATATAATCAATTGTTGGATGAGTGAAATTGCAACCCTTCCTTCCTTGGAAAAATGCTGAAATATTTTATATTTCAGGGATATTTTATAACACACCCTCAATAATTCGAAGACTTGAGTATTTTCGAAGTTTATGTACATAATGCCTGATTCATAATTTAATAAATTACATGGTACACCTTATACAAAAGTATTCAACTACATTTAAAAAATATTACAGTACATTTGGCTGAACTATCATTTAGAGCACAGCAAAATTCAATTTTCAAAATATGCAACACAGCCTTTTCACCTTTTAACTTTCAATATAATATGATGTAAACAAGGATTTGGTCCCTATAACAAAATAACAATTCTGAACATATATTTGAAAAATTAATGAAAAATTGTTGATCCACTCTGAAATTTCCATAAGAATAATAAAAATAATTCGAATTAACCTCCCAGAGAGCTGTGAACTGAACCTGTAATAGGATGAAACAGCGCTGTATGGTATTTCCAACGACTTTGATGTTTTTCGGAGGGCTAAATAAATATTCACTCCAGAAAGTTGATAGTTTGTGTTTTCGTTGATAACATTTGTGTAGACAGCTCCCAGAAAGTTTATAAGAATTATTACGATATGTAGGTATATATATATATATATATATATATATATATATATATATATATATATATATATATATATATATATATATAATCAAATCCTAATGAAACATGACCACCAATAAGTAATCGAGGTTCACAGAAAAAATTCGTGGATACCAGTTCGTTCTATAGTACCTAAATAACACTTGAATTATCTTTTTAGTTCCTCATGTTAAGTCTGTAATTTCGTGAAAATGCGTAATAGAACTTCATATTTAAGTGACAAAAATATTTTTTGGTTGATCAGTTTTTTAATAAGAAGGTAAAGAAGTTGCAGCAACTTTTACACACCGTGTGAGATCTGAAAGTTCGATATGATTTTCTTTCTTATGTAAGTGAACAGCAAAACAGCGTACATGTAGAGTTGTATATTCCTATTTTTCCACTCAAATAGGAGGACCAGAAACGACCAAAATTGTCTTAGTAACTAAAAAATGGCCCTTTTATCCCGTTTACACGAATGTGATATTTTATATACCTATATTGTGAATTTAAATTGCTTGAAAGTCTGGCCGAGTCTATCTTCTTTAGAGTTAGTCATGACCTCACAAACCACATTTTTTTATTTATTTGCTGCAATGATTTCAACTGTAGAAAGCAAAGGGCGGCGATGCGCTCCGCGAAGTTAAATATCTACACGTTTTCCTAACCGGAGGCCAAGAAAGCAATTATAAAGCGGGAATGGCGACCAGGTCACAGGCGGGGTGAAGCAACTGAGCGAAGGGTGCATCTCGCTGTATGAGCAAATACATCAGAAGGATCAAAAGATGTTTCAGCTACAAAGGGATTCTTATTCAAATGCGAAACCCGATTTCGGTTATCTGAAGGAGCCAGTCGTGTCTGGTTTGCTACACAGACGTTCTGTAGTACAAGGAACCATCTCAGAAATTTCATTACTGTCGGAATTATATTGGTGCAACGTTGTTCGTTCGCGAAATATGCGCTGAATGACTTCGGGAAGCTCAATGGTACCGGATGCAGCGTACAGTGTTGTCAAATTATTACTTTATTACTTCGATTTGGTGATCAAACTATTTCTTTATTATCTGAAAAAACATTGCTAAGATTTCAACTAAACTAAAATCCTAAATAGGAACTAAAATCCTTTATAGCTTAAATTCAAACAAGATCACTCAGGCTGTATCATCCATAAAGGAAAAAATACAGTTAAACTATAAAAACGCGAGTCAAAGAACACCTTCCATCGAAACTATATATCGAAATTTTTCTATCAATTTCAAAAATTTTTATGATTTTTTCGATCTGGAATTGAATCAAGACCGCAAAATCATCGTCCAGAATTCAGAAAAACTCTTTAAAATATGAGACAGAACGTCATTGGGGTATTAACAGCTCACCTGTCGTTGCAGTTAAAACAGACATTAGTTTGCATTCCACTTTTTTTTTAGATTGATGTTATAATAATAATGATAATAATAATAATAATGATAATAATAATAATAATAATAATAATAATAATAATAATAATAATAATAATAATAATAATAATAATAATAATAATAATAATAATAATAATAATAATAATAATAATAATAATAATAATAATAATAATAATAATAATAATAATAATAATAATAATAATAATAATAATAATAATAATAATAAGGATATTACATTGAGAACTTTCTTATTGCTTGTTGTGGAATTTCCATGTAGGTGAAGATTCGAAGACAGAAAACATACTGAAATTATGTCCTATATCATCCCATAGTATCATTATGTATATTGTAGGGCAGAAATAGTATTCAGCATACTGAAAGTTTGTTACCTAAAAATTGGTGTCTATTTCTTATATGTGAATGAGAAAATCTTGGTCTGAATCTCTGGTGTTTTACCAGCTGTCTCTTTTAATTAGATGTTCATTGTTTGCATATAAGAACCAGATCTGTTGCTCTCCATTCTTTCAACGTACTCATCCTAATCTCTTACTGCATTCTTCTCTTACTGCATTCTAATACGTGTTGTACTCTGCACCTTCAACTCATCATATCACTAGTTTATCAGTCTGTTAGTGTAACATGTGCCTGTTTTCTTAGGATCTCTATTTCCACAATTACATCACATTAGATATGATAAATAATTAATAAAACAAGTCTTAAACCCAATGAAGTTTGAATTGTACAACTAGTTTCGCCTACTTAAGTATCAAGCTATAATAGGCAAAAGTAAATGTACAATACAAGCCCCAGTGGTTTTAAGACTTACTCCATTCGATATTCAAAAATTAAGATGAACTTGGTTCCACAAAGTTGACAATTTATACTTAAAACAAGAATTTTTTCGCATCAATTCCATTTCGCAGTATTTTTCTACACGAAAGCTGAAGTTGGCGTGTTTCTAGTTTCAGTGCTTCATAAAAAAACTATATAAAACTAACTCACAATACTCTAATTGATCAATACGAGTCATACATGACGCATAATTCCAGTAGAATGAGTAGAAATAATAATCCGTCAATACAGTGTCCAGAAAAAGAAAGGGTCCACATAGAGCCTTGCAGAATACCTAACAATTAAGTAATTTTTATGGCTTTACTTCTAACCTGAATGAATGGAACAGAATAGTGACAAGAGGTTCATTCAAAATGTCTACAATGAATTTATTCAATTTCAAACATCGAAGGTCATTAAATTGAATGCTTGGATTGAACAACTTTGTGTAAAACGATGCCATTGTTTTTATTATAGGGTTTTCACATTATTATATTCATCACGCAACCAAATAAAGATCTCGATTCATCAAACTAATATTTTTACCAAGTATTCGATTAAATACTCAAAATTCACACATAGCGAACCCGATAATACGTTGCTGAAGGGTTAAATCTCTGGCTGCCATTATAAAATCATTAAATCGCAATTTGTGCCGTTTGAAAATTTCTATCATCATTGCCGGTAGTTTAAAATCGTTTAAGCCATAAATATACAAATAGGTATTACAGAAATTATGTACGATGTTCTTCTATTAAGCTCGTTAGGTAAAAGCTTATAATCTACATTTAGGTTCACATACGTTCGAATTAAACCGGGTGGAAAACGAAACGTCACAATTATATATGATATAATTTAATAATAAGATATCGTAGCAGGAACTCGAAAAAAAATAATCGTGTCGAACACCTTCCATGTTTAACGTTCGGATAATGCATTCTAGCTCGGAAAAAAATGAGAACCTTGGTAATTTCCATGTTTCTGACATCTGCCACTAATATGAAAATAACGGGCATTTAAATCGTACCAAGTTGTATGGTATACAGATAAAAGAGTTAAGTCGTAAAAAATAATTATATAATAATTATTTACATAAGCTGAAATACAATGGGGTTTATATTTATAATTTCACTTATTATGTTTGTATAATCAGAAAATAATTGTTAGATCAATGATAAAAATAATTACTATTATTTTTTTGTAATTAGAAATCAGAGTTTGTCCTCTTAATCTCTTCTTGTCCTTCTTCCTTGTCTTCTTGTAGATTAGCCTTAAGTACTTATTGTACCTAAAGTAACCATATGCAATTAGTACTTGGTGCTGCTTAGTATTCATAAATCGACAACAACAGAATTTAATTCATTAATTGAAAGAGATTTTGTTGACCGTTGTTTCAAATATTCTGTGAAATATCACAGAATTTCGTTTGCTTGCCAAAAATTTCATCCAGTTCAAAGATATTTTCTTGTGAATTTTGTGATTATTCTGGCTTCACTTTGCTGTATTTATATTCATTCCGTGGCAAATGCGATTTAGCGCATTGGAAAGACTACTCGGTCAAGAGTCCCCTATAGTTTTTTTGTAAATTTATTTGTTTCTGATAACCGAAACAAATATCGATTTCTTAACTTTCGAGGGGGTGCTGTATTTCATTCTTTGGTAGCCATCAAAGCTGCAATTGTGTCGTATTTAGTCAATTTCTGTGGTCCGATTTCATCAGTTTTAATTGGGTGAAAACTTGTTCCACACATGCGTTGGAAAATGGCAAAACGAGCAAAACAACCATTATTTCCTTCGAATTTGGGAACATGGGTTGTCCCGTCCCATCTGTCATTTTTAGGTTTTCATTCCAGTATTCTTCGTCCGGCAAGTCAAGCGAAATGTTTTATTCGATGAAGCCGAGAAAATCGTGTTTCTTTCATCCTTTATTTGAATTTTCTGCATCAGTAACAATATTTGGAAATCTTTCCATTACGCATGATAAGTCTTTTACTTCTAATTTTTGCGCTTTGATTGGATTTGGAATATTTTCTAATAAATGAAAAAGAGGATCTTCAAAACTAAAGCGTCTGACCGATTTGGGCTAAAGCGTCGATATAAAAAGATAAACATGTTTTTCGAAAATCGTTAATTTGTGTTGGAGGTATTTCTCTCGAAAATTCATCAATTGATACAGATTAAAATTTGATTCTACAAATTCAGAAAAATCACCTAAAAGTAACAATTTCATTAGTGTAACCTTAAAGTAACCAAAGCATTTTTCAAAAGTCGCAGTTTAGGGATAAAATCTTGATCCACCTATGTAGAGAATCCGCGCATCTTCCTTGGTTGGTGCATATTCATTCAGGGTTGTTTTCAGTACCATGGTCATATTTTGAATGAGTTTCTATATTGAAGAAAATTTGTTTTTACATCCGACTTTAACATCGATAATTTTTTAGGGCCTCCAATTTTTCACACTTTCCTGAAATGTGAAAACTATTTCAATAAATTTAGTTATAGTGTATAAAACTTTCATTATAAACTAGATACTTTTACCAGTGGGAGCAATTGAAACACAACTCTATAATTTATTGAAAATATTAAATAAAAATAACAATAATAGTTCTTTATTATATGAAAAATTCATACAAAAGGCGATTGACTGTAGGTCCTTCAGCCTATTCAATATATAGTGTATTTTAATTTTAATTAATCAGTGTGTAACATGCTTAGTGCTTCAACTAGTGTGTCAGTTGGGAATTTTCTTCGTACATAGTTCCTGTTGTAGGTATTATGGAACATCGGTAAAATTTCCTCCAGTTTGTTCAGTCTTGTATGGAACTTGCGGTTAAGTTTCTGAAGCCGGCTTTATATTGGTTCTATAATTTTGAATACAGCAACTCATTAGGTGTTTTGTAGTCTGTTCATTGGGTGTCTTATTCTTTTAATGGTACTCAGAGCTGATCGCTCTACTACCTCAGTTTGTATAGACTCCAACCTCAATACTTATTCCTCTGTTTCCATACTTTAGGCATCTGAAATGTTTTGTTCTTGTTTTCTTCTTCATTGGTTGTGTGTGGAGATTGAAATTTAATTTATTGTCGAAGAGTACTCCCAGAGGGATGACCATGGTGCTATACTCATTCCGTTTACTGTTACCGTTACAATATAAGAATATATTTCATTCAAATGAAAAGGAACAATATATATATATATAGGTAATCGAAGAAGGTTATAAAAAACTAAAAAGAAACAACACTATCTCCAGTACAGAGGCCTTAAGGGAGCAACTTGAGCCGTTTAATATCAATCGAAGAGTTGAACAGATCGATAAACACCTTTTAGTTACCCATATTATATAGGTTGCGTATCGGAGAGAATTTCAAAACGTCTGTATGTTTACTACTGTTTAGTCTACGTAGCAAAATCGTTGAATCAATAAGTGATTTCACTAGTTTGAAAATAATGACGAAGAAAAAGTACATTCTCGAAGAAAATTTGGAAAGATTCAATAAAAAGAAAAGCAAAGAAGAGCCTACCTAAATTACAGTTTATGTTTCAAAAACGTCTGCTGTCACCGATGGGTAACGACTTACTGATGAGGAACCACTTGAAAAAACCTTTGTTTTGCTATAGATTACTGACTCATTGAGGGTATAATAAGTTATCATCATACTTTTTGCCATAAATGAAAATCATCATGTAATTATTCGACGGCAAGAATTTTTATTTTCCAATTGGACATGTTGCCTTCCATTCGCAGATTGTTTTTAGTGATTGAGTTCCACTGAGCAGAGAATCATTTTTCATTTCTTTTTCATGAGAACACTTATGAACAATTCAACGTTTCTCAATTTCATCAGAGTTCTAGGACCATTCAGAACGTGTTCATGTAGCACTATGTCAGTGGACTACTGGTTAGGAACCACTGCGTTGGAGTAAAGAAAATAATCTCTTCTCAACAAAAGCATAAATAACAATTACGTTTGCCAGAGAGAATGAATTTGGGTGTTGTCATTTTCGGCGTTGTACGAAGAACAACCACGATAAAGCCAATTTATTCGTTTGCGCAGTCATTCGAAAAAAATACAGGCACTCTCTCCAGCATTCCTCCACCTCGGTACCATAAATCCGAATACGGTGGACGGTTGTAAGTTACCGTAATTCCCCACGTGCAAGGTCTAGGCGAAGGATCTTCCTCAACAGTGGTCGCGGTGAAATACACAGAAGCCAGCTAGATTGGATACGGAGATAAAACCTTCAGGCTAAACCGAGTGGGTCGGACATTGACGGCCGGCGGATTCCCTTCTCTATACGTACGCGGGTTCTACGCATCCAATTCGAACTCAAAATTCATCCGGATTATCTGAATAGGGCCATAATTCAGTCGCGCCAGTCCGAACCGGGATAAATACGCTGGGTGGTTATCTTCGCAGAGGCGGATTTAGCCGCTCTGGATGGAAAATCTCAATCACGTCATGCACAGCTGGAAATCCGATTTGGATGTTGCGGTATAATCGCATTCGGGCACTTCTTTGTCGCTAAAAAAATATTAACACCCCTTTTATTATACCTCAAAACACACATAGGCTTCTGAATTGATGGTGTAAATTTTCGCTGCAATATCTAAAAGCAATACATGTTTCTAGACATTATCGATTGTGTGCCTTGTCTTACCTTTGCGAGTCCGAGCAATGGAAACGCTACGAAAAGATACAACCAGGAAGCAAAAACGAACAAAACAGCTGTGAAAAAGAGGCGAGTGAAAAAGACAAAAATGGCATAAAAAATATGAAAAATATAGAAAATATCAAAAAAAAATAGGAAACGTAAAAAGGTAAAAAATTTTGCGAAATATTCTGAAAATTGTGCAACATATTTGACAAAGACAAATTGTTAGAAATTGACATTTGGCAGTGTTTTCATTTCAGTGTATAATATAACTTATGAAATTATCGTTTGAAAATAAAGTATAATATATTAATGAATTCATTGAATCAAAATACCTATCATAACACCTTGTTACTGCAGCTGTAAATTTCCTGAAATCACTACTGTGAAGTGACCTACAGTACCATAAAGTTCCTACTAGGGTTGACAAAAATCATGATCTTATAATCAAATATCGGCTATATTCAATTTTTTATAGTTTTATATTTTTAATTTTTTGTCTTTTTTATTGATTAAATAGTCAGTTCAGTTATTAATTGAAATGAAAACATTATATTTCTATTTAATTTATTGAATTCATAACTTTTAAAAATAGTGGCTAATAAAAAATTAATTCAAAATATTTATTAATCAATTAATAATAATGAATAATAAATAGTTATTAAATAATAATTAACTGAATTGTTTAGAACAATGTCAGTTAAACAGAGAATACTTATTGCTACATATATATTTATATTTGAAGTTAAAAACAAATTGTTCCCATATAGAGTAATAAACAATGTAACATGTGTCAGTGATGTGCACAGTTATAGAACAAGAAATGCTGACAATTTCTACATGCAAGTTTGTAAGCTTAGGAATAGTATATTTTATGAAGAATTCAACGCATTTATTAAATTGCCTAGCTCCGTTAAAACAATTAGTGACCTTAAGATATTCAAGCGTAAATTAGCTAAGTTCGATTCGAACATATAATTGTAATTGAATATAAACTCAAATCTAAACACCCGAACTTATGATTTACACTTTATTGACTACATAGCATGACGCGTTTCGTCGTTACAAACGACTTCTTCAGATGCTTACAGAATAATATTATTCTGACGAAACGCGTCATGCCATGTAGTCAGTAAAGTGTAAATCATAAGTTCAAGTGTTTGAATTTAAGTTTCTATTCAATTAAAATGGATTTACATCAAGTAAACGCCAACACTATTGAATACATATAATTGTAAATAATATATTTTGGACCTAAATGTATATATGATTTTGTAATAGCTATTGCTGAATTAATATTATTATTTTTATTATTATGAAAAAGGAAAGTAAAACCTTGAAGACTTCAAAAGGAACACAGACCGATACTAATGCAACCTATTGATGAACTTTAAAGATAAATAATACGAGTTAAATCATGAAATATTATATTTTTCAGTTCGAAACTTTTTAATTAAATTTTTATTTTTCTTGATTATTGCCAATCCTTCTTCGGTTATATATTTTTTCATATTATTTATCGCTATCTGATCAATAAGATGAAGAGCATTTGGTTGGAGAAAAAATGTAATGACCAAAATCATTGATTAAAAAATCACTTAATTAATATACGATTCAAATCTCTCATTAAAATGAAAGTGATTTGAATAGATTGGTATCAGGAAAAAGCGAATGATTTCGTTCGATACCAGATTAAAATAACAGAGCAAATTCGTCCCTGCTTCATACTTTGAAGCAACGTTGTTGCCCTTTTTGTTCACAGGGGCGTTAATTGTATGTCCACCATCTCTTTGTACGTATCTCAGTGGCTGTCACCATAAATAACGAATCGATTCTTTAAACGTGGATTATTGTATTTTGTTTACTTGCATACTGATTTTGTTGAATTGTGTATTTTTTCTCATGAATATTAACAAACAGAAAACCAATTTGAGCACTGCACACCTTGGTTCGGAAAAAATAATGAGAGGTTGATTACCCTCCTTCAGTGAGAAGTAAAATTATCTACCAGAATTTATTTAATGTGACATCTTCATGAAATTTTTCTTCTTGCTCTATCTCGTTTGATTTTATTGGAGAAATATTTGGAGCAATATCAAGAAAAAGTTGAAAATCATGTGTCATTATTACCAAATGTCAAAGATAATTCATAATCAACATAAATCTATGTATGAAAGACTCTTAAAAAAAGAGTAATAAATTGAATCCAAACTCATCATTATGAGTATTTTTCCAGACAATTTCAATTTTGGAATATGAAACTCTCATTAAGACCTTCGAATATAAGCAGCTCAGGATGAAAAAAACAAATTCTTTTAATAAAACATGAGGATCATACAGTTTTCAAATAACAACTGTTTTTTCAAATATGTATCGAATATATTTTCGAAAATTTATAATTTCCTATCAAGACATGTCACAATGACGTTCACAAATGTCAAATCAATGAAAAATTTGATATAAAAAACGTATTACATAAGTTAAGATAAGAGATTATAGACGCTATAATAACAAAGATTCTCGTGTTGATTCTCATATATTCTAAAATACAACAAGTTTCAGAAATTTATAGGAAGTTGTAAGAGCAGAATAGTTATTAGCCAAACTAAATCTTATTATTCATCCCTGAATTTATCGAATTAGTGCATTACAAAATTCATTGTACACTCTTGCAGAATTTCGAGCATCAATGTCAAATTTGAAATTCTGACGAAATAGGCACTTACAGACAGGCGATATCAGTTTAGTCGCAAATAATTTCCGGAAGAAATATGACAGTTTAAAGCAGGTGAATTATGAAATGGAGAAAACATTAAAATTGAGTTTATGATGCAATTGTGGCATTCAAGGATGCTCATTTAACTTTCCTCATAATTTTGATAGATCTGGCTGATACTCAGATATGAATTATATGACACTCCGAAATAGGTATTCATACTGAACCCGAATTGATTTTCTTGCATCTAATGATTATATCTTAGTTAACAATGCTATGATGAAACTAGAATACATTCAATTCCTTGCATCAATTTCCTCCACAACAAGAGAACTCCGGAGGAAACTTTATTCAATTTGCTGAATGGTAATCTCTCAGAAAGCTTTCGATAGCATTAAGCATGAGCACATGATGGAAGTACTACAACAAATTGGCCTTGATACAAAAGATACTTAGAGTTATCCAAAATTTCTATTGGAATCAAACAGCAATACTTCGTATTAACAACTTTTAAGATACGCAAGAATTAGAAGTAACAGAAGGGGTTCGCCAAGGTTGTATTTTGTCTCCGCTACTATTCAACGTATATACTGAGATGATTTTTAGAATGCGCTGGACAGTCAGCAAAAATGTATAAAAATAAACGGAATCACAATAAACAATATACGTTATGCTGATGACACTGCCATCTTAACAAACGATTTGGAAGATCTACAGCAATTTCTGAACAAAATTAATACTATAGGTAAGGAATATGGACTCAAAATCAACACCGAAAAGACAAAATTCATGATCATCAGCAGAGAACAGCATAATCAGGCCCAAATAATGATTGAGGATAAACCCATAGAAAGGGCTAATAAATTCAACGTTTCGTCGTTACAAACTTGGTTGTAGCATTAATGACAAATTGGATAGCGATATGGAAATAAAATACCCATAGAAAGGGTCAATAAATTCGGACGGACAAAGATGGCAAGAACTGACATTCATTAAATTTCAAAGATATCTATGTCGAAGAGAAGTATCATTACACATAAGACCTCATATGGTAAAATGCTATATTTGGCCCATACTAACATATGGAACCGAAACATGATCACTCAAAATAAAATCTATGAACCGTATAGAGGCTTTTGAGATGTGGACACTCCGCAGGTTATTAAAGATTCCTTGGGTGGACCGAATAACGAATGAGGAAGTACTTAGAAGAGCCAGCGTCGAGCGTGTGTTATTAAAAAATATAAAACAACGCAAGATCTCTTATTTGGGACACATACTTCGAGGGAATAAATATGATATCCTAAGACTAATATTAATGGGTAAAATAGAAGGTAGAAGAGGTCCAGGCCGAAAACGACATTCATGGTTGTGCGATATCAAGAACTGTTGTGGAGTGAGAAACGTGGGTGATATATTCGCACTAGCTACGGAGGGGCAATTACGTATTATAGAATGAGTGGATGATCGCCTTCACGCTGTAACCGTTTGGCACGAGAAGAAGAAGAATGATAATCTCGACTGCCCTGAGCTTTTAGGAAACCTTAATTTCTTTGTTCCTCAGAGGAGTACTAGAATAAGCCAGATATTTTACTCAAAAACCCACAGAACCAATGTTCTGTCGCAGTCGCTGCTAAGCTTTGCATGTTCTATTGCAAACCAGGTATCAAGTTGTTGTGATTTGCACTAAGACTCACTTGTTTCCATCATTAATGTGTATTTAAATCTTAACCTTAACCTTGAACTTAACCTCTTCATTTCTCCCGGTTTGAGTTATGAGTGATTTGTTTTCTTGTATAGTTATTACTCATTGTTTAGAGATTCAATTAAATAATTGAATATTTAGATATTGATATTATAGATTTAGATTATTATACTTCATAATGTTTTTTATTATTATAATTATTTTTCAATATTGTATATGTATGTTATTATTGATATGTTTATTTACCATATTTTGTATTTCATTATTCATTATGTATTTTTCTGTAATTGGATAGTTAACTGTTGGAAATATAACGGGTGTTTTTTTAGATGTATAGAATATTAAATTGCAATAAAACAACGATGGATCATTCGATTGACAAGAATTTTTTTCAATTCGAAAGATAATCTTGTGGCACTACTTTTTAAATATGATTTCTGGCATATGATCGCCACGGCTGGCTCGGATATACTCCAATCTGGACGTCCAATTTTCGATGACTTTCATACTCGAATTTTGTATAGCGATGACGCGCACTTCTAGTTGAATGGCTACGTCAACAAACAAAACTGCCGTATTTGGAGTGAAGATAATCCTCAAGAGTAGGTCAAAACACCGTTACATCCAGAAAAACTGACTGTTTGGTGCGCTTTATGGGCTGGTGGAATCATTGGTCCGTACTTCTTCAAAAACGATGATGGCCAGAACATTACAGTCAATGGTGATCGGTGTACAGCCATTATTACTAACTTTTTCACTCCTGAATTGAACAACCATGATGTCCAGGAGATGTGGTTTCAACAAGACGGCGCAACATGTCACATAGCTTGTTTCATAATCGATTTATTGAAAGACACGTTTAGTGACCGCCTAAATTCACGTTTTGGACCTGTGAATTGGCCTCCAAGATCTTGTGATTTAATACCGCTAGACTACTTTCTGTGAGGCTATGTAAAGTCATTGGTCTATGCGAATAAGCCACAAACGCTTGGCCATTTGGAAGATAATATTCACCGTGTTAGTGCTGATATACAGCCACAAATGTTGGAAAAAGTCATCGAAAATTGGACGTACAGATTGGACTACATCCGATCATAGGCCAGAAATCATATTTACAATGTAATGCCACAAGATTATCTTTCGAATAAAAAAAATTCTTGTCAATCGAATGATCCATCGTTGTTGTATTGCAATTTAAAGTTCAATACCTCTAAAAAAACACCCTTCATGAGTATTATTATCATTATTATAAATATTTACTCCCTTCCTCAAAATTTCGAATTTTCGTTGGAAATTTTCATAGGTACTTATGAAAAATGATGAATATATTTGTGAAACAATTTAAGATTCATCATTCTACATTCTACAATGTAGTTATTTACTTAGATTCTACATTCAATCTAAGGCTTGTTCTTCAGTACTCTTAATATAAATAGCACCTTCGGACAAATTAATCACTAATTTAATGTGCAATT
This sequence comes from Henosepilachna vigintioctopunctata, assembly GCA_030704895.1. NCBI lineage: Eukaryota > Metazoa > Arthropoda > Insecta > Coleoptera > Coccinellidae > Henosepilachna > Henosepilachna vigintioctopunctata. The sequence continues at coordinate 5,570,093 of JARQZJ010000002.1, read as the reverse complement.
TGAAAATGTAATAGTATAAGGATTTAAGTCAACGTTGTTGAGGGGTTTTGACATCTTTGTACAACTTTGAAATGCTGAGAATATTTCATATCGATGGAGTACATTAAAATATTGAAGCTTACAAATTCTCAGAAAGATTTCATGTCTAGATTTTCGTAAACGTTAGAGGTTCTATCGACCATCAACTGTTTCCTCGTATCGTAATGAAATGAAATAACACACAACATTTTATGTTTTGTTTCATTTGACTGAATGCACTTGAGACTTCATAATAAACTCATCCTAATTGAAGAAAGCAATCCACAACTCCGAGGGCGTACCCATATTTGAATGTTACGATGTTTACCACAAGTAGAAACAACCCTTACGGCGTGGGTCATTCCTGCGTACGGTTCAGTGAGGCGAGGAATGATAATTCGGCGAATATGATGTTTTCAGATGTTCCATGTTATAACATCCATGGATATCCATCCTCCTAAAATAACACTGGTTCATATATGATCGTGCTTTTACTGGCTAAACGATGGAAATTGAAAGGACCAGCAAAAACATTCCTATACGTTTTTGATGATGCCCCAATTATTCACGGACCAATGAACCGAATTTCGAAGCTGAATATGCAATCTTTTTCAGCAGGTGTATTATGGAGATTTTTTTTTTGACATGTTGATTCATTTTCCGGTTGAACCTATAGCTGAGTGTGTTTACTGGGATTATGGTCTCTGTCCTATCTATCAAAGGAACGTCGAGTACACTGAGGATTATTATATATATATATATATATATATATATATATATATATATATATATATATATATATTTAAATTTTAAATTGATTTATTGCCTGTTTAAGATATTTTATTTTGAATGTTTTAGCAATAACAGGCTTCTTTTGATATGAAAAACTTTATTTTTGTTAACGTTACGTTGTATATCACAACTTTGTCAAAACTAATGAACCTAATTAGTTTAATTAATTAATTAATTAATTAATTAGTTTATTAATTAAATACACTCAGATTAGTTTGACAAAGTTGTGATATTTAAACGTTAACAAAAATAAGGTTTTTCTTATCAAAAGAAGCCTCTTATTGCTAAAAACATTCAAAATAATATTTATATATATATATATATATATATATATATATATATATATATATATATATATATATATATATATATATATAAAATAAGGTTTTATATTATCAAATATAATATCTTATTGCTAAAAATATTCAAAATAATATATTATATATATATATATATATATATATATATATATATATATATATATATATATATATATATATATATAGTTTCAAGATTCACAAATCATTCAATACTGGAAAATACTGAGTCTCTCAATCGAATAATCTCAAATAAAACTCTCAGGGAGCTGTCTACAAAAATGTTGTCAAGGAGAACGAACCCATCACTTTTGAGAGTGAATATTAAGAGCGTTTCGAAAATTTCATCGATCTTGTTGAATGATCATCAACATTATTCATCAGTTTCATCATTATTATGAATCATCAGTCCATATTTAATCTATCAATCAAGAATCGATAACTTTCAAAACGCCCATAGGTCCTATACCAAACTGAGGGGAATTTTTCTCAGTGTAAAATTCACGTGAGCTCCCTCTATCGGAGAAAAGACCTATGAACTCTCCCTAGCTTTCAAGATTCTTACTCATGACAACAGTAGCGCGAGTTTGTGGCTTTGTAGAATTTCATTCGAACACTACAGAAAACTGTCTGCAATGTGTAAAAAATGTTCCATGCCTAATCGCTCCAGATCACGCCCTGGCGGACAAAAGCATAGATAGTTTCAAGATTCACAAATCTTTCAATACTAGTGAATACTGAGACTCTTAACCGAAATATCAAACTATTTCAAATAAAATTTATTTCGATAAAATAAAAAAATATACAATCTAGGGGGCATACATATACAAAATACAAAATATACAATTATACAATTCTGATCACCGAAAATGTCTCAAGCAGTAATTGAAGTGTCCCAAAGGCTGTATTGAATGTGACATCGTGTTGTTGAATCCGCATATTGACCACATCAATATCATCCAATTTCGGCAAAAGAACTCCGTTATCATTTCGCATAAATGATAACGGAGCCAATTCAAATCTTGCGTAAATTTCGTTACCCGCTTTATAATGTCAAATTTTCAATTTTATGTTCCAAGAGACCAAATGAGGGTATGATTATTCTATAATATGAATTATCTTTCATCAGATAATTCAGTTGATATTGAAATACTTCTATTTTCACTAAACGTATTTAATTTCTTATAGTTTTAATGGTATAACTGTAACTCAACTATATCTGCAGTTTATGAAGTATTATATATCAACAAACTTCAGACAGAGCTTTTTGGAGCCATAAAGGGTCTCTTCCACCCCTAAATTTTACCGGCTCCCATCAGTCGTCCCTCTTAATTGTAATTTATGCGACATATCATTAAAGTGTCTAACTATATTTCAAACTGAGAACCAAAAGGGGTAGATATACCACGAAGATGCTTTTAAAATGATAATTATATTTTACGTTCTTAGAGTTTAGTATCAAACTGTCACTGCTCCTCCAGTTTATTGCTTTAATTGTTTTATTTAAATTTATTCCTTTTCGTGTTTTTACGTCATTAGTAGTTTCAATTTCGGTACGAAGTATTTTATTGAATTTATGTACCAATAAAACATTACTGTCGTAAACGAGCTATTTCAGAAAAAAATATATGAGGCATTTAAAGTAGTAAGTTTTCAGTACAGTTGGTCAGTGTTTTCGTCTTTTTTGTTGTGAATTGAATGAATTTTGTGAAAAATTGGCATTGATTATCAATTTTCATTGATAATCTGCAGGACTTTGAATAATATAGACCACCAGCTATTTTTTTGGAGGAATGTATACAGAAATGAAATTAATGAAAACGAACGATATGAAGAATTACAAAAAAGCAACACTTGCCATACTTGAAACAAGTCTTAGAAATATGAACTACACTTACCAATATTTGGTAAAATCACTTCATTGAGAGGTAGTGGGATTCATCTATGTTTGGATATTTTCAGCATTTGCCAAAAACTTACGATTTCATTTCAGTGTAATATTGTCTCTTTCACAAGGAAAAAGATCGAATTGAGTGTGATTATAGAGTTGGTGCTCAGGTTCTTTGTCGTTCTGATAGGGTCAGAGATTAGGTATAGTCTTGGATCAGAAACTTTCCTTCTTTTCAATAATTCCTCAACATTTATAAGAGTCTTTAACGTCCTAATCCATAGCAAGTTGGAGTATGTCAGCAATATCTGGCATCCTATTTATACTTGTCATCAATGCCATCTCGAGGCTATTCAGAGAAGGTTCTTGACATTCTTAGTTTGGAGGGAGGATAAAGTTTATCACGGTTTATCACTTAAATTTTTGTACATTGTCCTCCACTCTTGTCTTCTTTGAAATTTCGTGGTTATAGACAAAATTCTCGTACTACAGAATTATTCCACCTAGAGACTCGCTAATACAATACTCCATTTGTTTTATGGAGTTCAATACAGTTGCTAATAAATGTGATATTCAATTTAACTCTATAGAAGTTATTGTTAGGAGTTATGGGAACAAAGGCAATTGACTAAAATGATTTGAATTAAATTGAGTTTTTCGTGATATTTCATTTAATTTTATCATTTAGTAATTAGTTACTTCTTTAGTTTTTTTTAGATTATATTAAGCTCTTTGTTATATTTCTCTTCATTATATTTATTTAGTTATTTTTCAACATTATGTTATTATTGTCTGTAATTGGTATTATACCTGTTGGGAAAAAATAACTCATTATTATTATTATTATTTCGTAGTTTTGAAATATCAGATGCATGAACAAAGAACAAGAGAGAGTCAACTACTGATGTTTCTGGAACCTCATTTCAATACAATCTACATATTTCTATATATAATCAAAACGTTTGACAATTCACAATGACATATCTCTACTGTGTCAAAATGAAACATTGAGTTTTGTGAATGACTAGTTGAAAAAATGTTACTAATGAAAAATATGCTTGGAAATACTTACTGAACTTTGATCTATTCATTTTCAATATAGTGGAATATATCAGGTACTTAACACAGTTGAATATATATTCAGAAAATGAAAATGAAAAATACGAAATTAACAAAATGAAAAAATAATAAAAATGGAATATGCGAGTTCTTCAAACCGATATATTGCTTACTTAGAGCATTTTTATTCTGTTTTGATTGTTTCTTTAGTTATTAATGTTTTACATCATTCACTTATTTTTTTATATTCATTAAGAACGGGCATGTAATTGTTATAAGTTTGAAAATTTATAACTAAAATGTTCCAAATTTGAACCATTAACTTCATATTCTGTCACTGCATTGAATATCACACGTAAAATCATCTTTTCATATATAAATGGAGAGTTTGAGTCTCATCAGTAACAGTTTATCAATTCGATGATCAATGAGAGTTTTCAAAGCTGCGATACATCTATCAGTTTCAGTTTCAGGCTAAGTTTCAAAACATCCTTTTCATGAGAGACAAATAGAATGTCCGAATCAATTTTTCACCCCTCCTGTCACGTCAAACATGTTACTCGCTTTCACTTTTATATATTCACAAATGCCGAATCAATAAAGAAAATAAACACAAATATGTGTATGCTATAGAGATGTAAAAACTATCCTAGGAAATCCCAACCGTAAGTAACTCTGATATATTTTGAATTCCTAAAAGCATTTCCTTCGAATAGCATCTTTGTCGTTTTCTGAAAAGCATCCCCGATATGAGAGTTTGAAATAAATGTGAAAGCATACCGTTTTTTGTGTCTGGGTCGGATCAGTGCCTGAGGTCGCTAGATCCAATGAGAAATGGTTTCCATTTAGAATTTGACGCCTTTTTGCCTACCCGAATTGTTCTCGTGCGGATTTTTTTACGTCATCTAATAAACAGGCCCTATAAATTCATGAAACAAAAGAAGCTTGCAAATCGGGGGAGTTCGGGACCAAGTGATATATCTCATTGTTTACAACGTACCTACTCCTCGCCGTTCTAATGGGGATGGGGATGAACTTATTCGCGTGTGAGATTTACCATCTCCTCATTATTTTCGTTTCTTCTGGCAACCATTTTCTTATGCATTTGCTTTGTTTTTGTTTCTAATGAATTCGAACGGGCTTTTGTATTCAATACAAAGCGAGTAATGGGTAGAGTCGTTTATCGTTCACAATTAGAATCCGATATCAATTCCATTATGGATATATTGTACTTTCATCGCCGTGAAAAGATAACATAAAAAAATACTCGTAAATTCAGTGAAGACGTCCTATGAAATAAACTTAAACGACAAAGTTGTAGGTAATAAAAAGGCTTTGTACCCACACTTTTTCAAATAGACTCAAAATTTATGTGAAAAATTCTAATATCCATGTTTTTCGTTCTTTTCTTCTATCTTCTACAATTGAATATTTTCTGAAACAAACTGTATTTTATCTGACAAAAAATTTCAATTTTTCACCTTCTTTTGACTTTATATCAGAAAAGCACCCTAATTTTAAATCGATTATTCTCACTCCAAAACCTCCGTTTTTTCAAAAAAGTCGATGGACCCTTTCTTCGTTCAAATAACAAATTTCTAATGATGTGAAAAAATATACATTTCTATGTTGAATTAGTCTTTTTTATTTCGTAGAAGATGTAAAAACTGTTAACCAGTATTCAAGATACAGAGCACTGAAAAACAACGTTCTTCATAATACAGGTGCAGGTTCAGGTATTCCAGCTGAAGCGACAACCTTTTGCGTTTTCTGAGAAAATTTAGCATAGAAATGTATATTTCTAATACTATTAAAAAGTAGAGAATTCAACGAACAAAAAGCTCGCCCTCTTTTCTAAGAAAGCAGATTTTCGGACTAAAAATAGGGTGAAAAAATAAATTTTCAGAAACAAAAAGAAGTACAGTACATATGGGGTGAAAAAAAAATAAGTTTCTATCGAATTTCCTGAAAAAAATTTTTTTTTGTGAAAGATGAAAAAAAAATTAAAGAACTTAGTTTTTGAAAAGTGTGAACACTGTTATTCAACTTTAAAAACTCCCCCCTTCAACTTCCGCTCCCTGATCGCCCCTAAATAATTTTTAATTTCATGTCTCTCTATATTTTCTTCCTTTTTAAATGGTATCATTCTGCTTTTATTTTTTCTCCATTTTACAGCATCAGGCTTCAGCTATGGTCTATACAAAAATGTTTGAAATGACATTGATGCCTTTCATTCATCTTTCTGTTAATTTTGTAATATTCTTATAAAGTGTTGATATTTAAAGAAGAACAATATAATATTGTGAAGTGGTAAAAAAGAATTTGTTTCGTTCACGTTTCAGGTCATAATATCTTCTATATTCCATTTTCAACTGAAATTACTAATTTTACTGATAATAATACATTTATTTTCAACAGATATACATTCAATTACAAGGAAAAAAATAACAAATTGTACACAAATAATAATAAATAAGAAAAAATGAAAATAAAATCAAAAAAAAAGTATAAGCGAATATATACAATGAAAATAAAATGAAATTAAATTGAAATAATAATGAACAATAACTGAATGAAAAACATATCAAAAATAAAATATTATCATCTATTACAAAGTCACACGTAGTCAAAAAATTTAATGAAATATACTCGATGAAGTCAACGAAAATGAAATTAAAATCAATTGCAATAGTTATATAAAGTAACCAAATGAAACAAACAAGAATTGAAGTCAATTTCACACAACGTATAATTTAAATACATTGTGTGAAATTGACGAAAAGCAGTTTTATTTCAGACTGTTTGAAATGAATTTCCATAAAATAAATAATTAATCAATATATTTAATTCAAATTGAAGTATTATATAATAATAATGATAATAACTCGACTTTTCGACTTTTTCAGTCACATACATGATTATCAAAAAACTACAAACTTGTTAGCAAGGATGGAATGGCTTTGAAGGCGAAGTTTGGCCATGGCTATTCTTCCACTTAACCTTCCAAGTAATGCTCGTCGATGATGGTTTTCTTATAACTAAAAAATAACGATAACAAAAAAAATGAAAAAAAACAAAAAAAAAAAAAAAACGATAAAAAAATTAAAAAAAAACAATATAATACTAATTCATATGTAAACAACAGAACTTCATGAAAATATCTCGACATCCCATTGTGCGGCTCTGAGTCACATATCAAAATTATTGATCACTCATCAAAATAGATATCACATCGAGCCATAATATGTACCAATATACAGTTTCGTTATTTCATTTTGATGGAAGAATGCAATTATTGCACCCGAAGCTGTTAGAATGCATTGGGGCGTGGGTATTAGGTATAAATGACTTGATCATAATCGAATAAAGCCCTGCATCTCCCCCGTAGGCTCTTAATAATTGAGAACACTAAGTCTATTTCGAAAATTTAGTGTCATCACTAGATGGCAATTTGCTACTCGTTCCAACCTCATGAGTCAGCTTATTGCGTGATATGCTCATGCAAAGGAAGGGCAAGCTTTTTTTTACATCGCGATAATTATATCTGAATTTGCGATGGCGCTATTTACCTCCACTATATCATCTAGAAATTATCTTTTTTATCGAGATAACGATCAAACGGTTAAGAGAATATGCAAAAAAATGTAATTCGCTCATAGTAATTTAGTTAACCTGGTGCCATATATTGAATTAAAAATAATTATACACATAACAGAATGGTTTACATTTAAATTTTTTTTGTGATATGAATACGGATAATTTGTTTTTAGTTCATTTATATTCATTCCTCAAAAACGAATATTTTCATATTTGAAGATAAACTTATTGTCCACTAAAAATAATTATGAAAAACTATTTTTGTAATTTTGAAAAATATGATTAATTCATTAATAATTTAAATAAAACTAAGTAGTTTTTCGATTTTCACTATAATTAATTCAAAACATGACAATATCGTTTCGCCAACACAGTGGCTTCATCAGATGTTGATGATAAGCTGACACAGTTTAAAATAAATAAATAGTAACTTCTGTAAACACAACATTTAAAAAAGACATTGAATCTTAGAATAAAACTTAAACCGATAAGTTTGTTAAATTACAATGAGGTTTCGCTCATTACTTTCTTTTATTATTCAAACAATTTATTACCATAATATTTAACAGTTTATTATTCAATAAGTTTGTGATATTTTTAGACTCTAGATTTTTAGAAGGTTTAGTCTCAATCTGTGAAGTCTCAAATGAATTTTATTCGCTAAATTAACAATACAATTGAACTTAGAAGAAAGAATGTTTTCATTTTGAGTAACAAAAATTTTCAATATATTTTTTGTTTTGTTGCTGAACTTAGGAGCAGATTATTGAAAAATTGTTAAGTGTGTAACCCACAGAGTATTATTTCCGTAATATATTCTCTCTGAGTAACCTCCTAGTACGATCGTGTTATGTTGTAACAGGTTCCAGGATATCTGAAATATCTGGTATGATGGATGTTACGAATTAGCCATTCTTTCATAGTCGTAGCACATATGCTTAATACCTCCAGATGTTGAGAATAAGAGAAATACTTATGTCACTTCCTGAAATATTTATCTCTCGACTATGAACTGAAGCCTGCATGCAGAAATTTATTAATAGATTTGGAGCTGACCTCAGGATATCCTTTTAACCACGTGTTTTCTATTTCAGAAAGTGAATGTGACTTGGTGGAAGTTTTTGTAAGGGATGAACAACGTTTTTAGTCTTCAAGACTAGACTTCCGCCATCCCCTATTCCTTGTATCATCATTTGTTTGAAAAAAAAACACTAATTAAACTTTTTAGACAGTAATATATTCAGACAATATCTCATTTTACACTTCGTAGTAATTTCTCGCATATATCTCCAAATCTTCTAGTCAATAAATTGATTCATGCATGAGATTTAAAGATATTGTGAAAATTTTATATATGGAATGAATATTTTTGTTTCATAAATAAATAAAAACCAGCAGCTTGTAGTTGAACTAGAAAAATAATTACTTCAACATCCATGAAGCACTGGGGGAAATATTCCTGATTATTTTACCAAGAACCCAAGTGAACATCAGTAAAAATATTGAAGAAGTAGGTTTTGAAGAATTGCAATGTTCTGCCTTATAACAGTTCGAAAGCCATGGATATAATATATGAAATATATATTTAAGCTTTGAAATTTTTATAACAAATTTTTAATATAAAAATTTATATTGCCAGATAAAAACCTCGTTCTGATAGGGTGAAAGATCTTGGCCTAGTCTTCGATCAGAAGCTTTCCTTTTTTCACACATCAACCAACTTATTTCATCCTACTCGAAAATATATGGATTCGCTTTACGCAATGGCAAATATTTTAATATCTCCTCAACATTCATAGGACAATTTAATACCCTAATCCGTAGCAAGTTGGAGTATGGCAGCATGATCTGGCATCCTATTTACACTTGAGATCAACGCCATCTTGAGGCTATTCAGAGAAGGTTCTTGAAATTCTTAGTTTGGAGGGAGGATAAAGTTTATCCACAGGGAGGAGTCAATCATAACGAATTATTGAGTAGATTTAGTTTAATCTCATTGCAGGACAGGAGACAAAATTTATCACTCAAATTTTTGTACAAATTACTGCACAACAGTATTGATTGTCCTGCTCTCTTGTCCGCTTTGAAATTTCGTGTTCCTAGGCAAAATTATCGTTATACAGAATGATTCCACCTAGAGACTCCGAGGACCAACTCGCTAATACAATCCCCCATACGACGTTTTCTTTTAGGATTCAAACAGAATCTTGTGGCAATTTAAGGATGTTCAAATCGTAAACACCCAAGACTGCATGACATTTCTAAAAATTGAATCTATGAAAAAATTAATGACTAGTCTTCGACAAAAAAGTTTTTTTGTTATGAAAATTCTGTGTTTTCAGATTGATTATATGGACAAAATACAGATAAACACAGTATTCATTTTTAAATATAAGGAGAAATATGAAAATGTGAAACAAATGAATCTAGAGAACATAATTCCTGAAGTATAGCAACACTCCTAAAATGTACTTCTTTCTTATGCTTTATCAAAAATTATCTATTTTAGTTGAGCTCGAAATGATATTTTTAATCGTTTCAGAAATAGAGGAATAAATGTTACTGGCGTTAAAAAATATTAATTTGACGCAATGAAATTTCAGTGGCTCCAAGTACAAGGGTCAGTATAGATAGATAGTTGCCCACTGCAACAATGAATTCATAATAATTCTTGATGATATGTTGACATGTATGTGAAGTTAATTCAATTATGTGAGTAATTCAATTGAAACACATTATGGGAATAAAGATCAGCCTATCGTGGAGACAGGAGTCAATTGGGATCAACGGAGGATTCAAGTTGTATCACTTCTTTAAAATGAGTTAATGAATAGACCAAACAATATAATGCTGAGTGAATTAAACACTAAATATCGAATTGAACCGAAATATGCCTTTTCTATGGAACCAGCAGTGTTTATAATCATATCATAATTTTGGGCCAACAAGTGTTGAACTAAGCGTTCTGCAAGAGGCCAGTAAACATTAAGTGTTTAATTATAAATATTTGACTTGAAGATCACACATGCATAAACGTTGTTACATCACTGCCTAAAGAAGAAAGCTTCAACTTTGACTTTTGCCACCGTCATAACACTTGATGTCAATGTTGACAAAGATGTCATAGAATAAATACTGCAAGGCGAAAATGGCGCTCTTTAACTGGTGTTCTATGTGATCCTAAACAGTCCATCAAAGCTATATGAGATAGTGATGCGACCGCTTTAGTAAATGGAGCAGAATGCTAGATTACGAAAAAAGTACACGACCAACAACTAAACCCAAATAGGATCAAGATGTTGAGAGGGGCGAGAGGAGCGACAAACTTGGATAGAGTGCGCAATGAGTACATCAGAGGTTCCTTCCAAGTAGCTCCAATTGTAGAACAAGTGAGAGAAAATCGTTTAGGCTGGTATGGTCATGTCCAAAGACACAAAGATGACTATCAGAAGACGACATCAGAGCAAGAGGAAGGCCACCCGCCACCTGGTAAAACAAGATCAAGAAGGAGATGGACCACGACAACCTGCTAATCAGACCAACTAGAACACAGGTCTTAGAAATGGGAAAATGGGAACATGGTATGAAGATAGATGAAAAAGATTTGGCCCGAAAAACATCTTCTCTGAAATATCTTGAAACAGTCATAGCACATTCACCAGAATAATATTTTTTAAAAAAGTTTGGAATAGAACACCTACAAATCAAACCACCCTATCAAACCACCTCACAGTTTCAATTGAAGTCCTAGAGTTTCTTGAGAATTTTCTTGAATAAGATACCATTCAGTTGCAAGCCAATAATTCTCCTGAACTTATTGAAAGCATCCACTATATACCCGAATATCGGTTTAATGGCTGTACAAAATCCGATTCCGTTAATGTAGCCTCCTTCCTCTGACCGAAACTAATACAGCATCCGGCGGATCTATATTCGTTTCAGTGAATGCCTTCCCGGTTTCCGAAAAAAGGGACAATACTTCGGCAATATATATCAATCGAGCGTTCTTTGGCACTGCAAAAGATTTACTAGTCCAAACATTCTATTGGCGTGATAACGTTATTCCAAGATGAGCGTTGTATTTCTGGATCATTCGTGTGTAAACACATCGAAATTCCTGCAACTTTTTGTTTCGTTCGCTTTGATGTTATTTATGAAGCTGGGGGTGCGTTCCATATTGGACGTCAATAATCGATAAAAGCAGAGATTATAACGGGAGGGGGATAGCGAGGATAGTGACAATGTATTGGGCGGTGTAAGTATTCAATTACATAGTCTACATTATTTATTGCAGATACGTACAGCCTATCATTTCGAATGCTTAAATATTTGGGAACGGAATTTCCTTCGGAACCAACACATTAAGCACCCTAGCAAGTAATTATGAGTCATAATATTAGTTTCTGGAAGGACAATAGCTAATAGATCATTTCGCGTTCTCTAATTATTTTTTTCCATTTTTTTTTGGCTATGAAATTCAGAATCTTTTTCTGAATTGTTGTCGTGATGCTATAGTTTTTATCCAGCTCTATATAAACCTTTTGGAACTTTTGTCTACATTGTACCTACCCCGACACTCTTTTGGTTTTGATAAGCTTATCGAAGTTCTTCAGCGACTGAATGTTACAGCTTCTGGACTTACATTTTGAAAACTCAAAATAGTGTCCACCTTCAAGTAATTTTACACCACTAATTTACGTTGAAAACTCAAATTTCCATGGTCGTACGATCGAAACATCCCCAAAGTAAAAATTCTTTCCTAGCTTTTTGTTTTCATTTCTTCTTTGAATTATAACGTTTGAAGAATCTTCGACGAAATCTCTGAAAAGAAGGCTTCGTTTTTTGACATTTTTTGAATTTAAATCAATATTTACCGGCAGAGATTTTGGCTTGGCGTGGGTAGTTAATATTCCATAATATAAAATTGTCATCAAAGTTTTCATAAATGAAAAAGATGGCTCCTTCTACACCCATAGGTGTTCATTTTATAACTTGCACTTTTTCTACCTGAGTGGAAAATGAATGAAGGGGATCTATGTAAAGGTTCAAACTGATGTCTGGTGTTCAGGCATTATTGATGATGAAATAGTTATTAATATATAGGAATATTTGATGACTTCAATTTCATATCATCTTTCTTTAGTTTTCGATCAAACTTTTTTTCATCTTTTCGATAAGGTTTTTTTCGCTTGGTGAGAAAGAATCCCTGAAATTTAGATTGTTCAGTATTGAAGATAATGAAAATGAATTTCATGGAAAAAATATAATGAAAAAGGTATATTGTTCGAAAAATTGTTATGAGCATTTATCATATTCAATTATATAATATATTTATTATATTTAACATTCTATTAAGCAAATGAATATAAAACCACATTACTTGAAGCAAACTAGACACCAACTTAACATTCATATGCAGAAATAATGATTGAATTGAATGCAATAAGCGATATCATTTGTTCACAGTTTTTATTGTTACTATGGAGTTTTTGAAATTATACCACAACCATTTTACTGTCATATATTCAATAAAGCGATAAAAATAATTCATATGAAGGGAAAAAAAAGTTATAAAATCGCTAAAGCACAACATATTGGCAAGAATTTTGCATCGTCTCTCCACTTTTTTCTACAGTAATATATCATCCTTCCATGGTTCTTATTTCTTTGATATAATCCATCAAAGTAGTCTCTTTTACGTGAAGTAAGAATGAATCGTAAGCTGGACCGCAGATTTCAGAACACGAGATCGTTTTGTTCAGAGAAAACTTTTATGCTACTACCCTCTCTATTGCATTTCAGTTTCTATGTTACTTGGAGATTTATATATATATATATATATATATATATATATATATATATATATATATATATATATATATATATATATTTAAAATTGATTTATTGCCTATTTAAGATAGATTATTTTGAAGGTTTTTAGCAATAACAGGCTTCTTTCGATATGAAAAACTTTATTCTCGTTGACGTTTCGTTGTATATCACAACTTTGTCAAAACTAATGAATAACTGAATTTATGAATTACCATAGATATCAAAATGTCAATCTTATTTTTCAGAAAAATCGGATTAGTTTTTTTGTATTTTCACATAGTGATTTTTAGTATCAGAGGAATATTTCTGGCTTAGAATTCGCTTCGGAAGTGTTAGTCTTCTTCACCATGAGGAAACCTCTGAAAAACTCAGGGTAAGCCAAGTGATTCTATAAATGTGATTTATATATACAATTACATATAGTTGAATTTTATACTTATCCAGAATATGTATATTAATTGGTTTATGTGTGTGAAAAAAAGTAATATTATGATATATTACTTTTCACACACATAAACCAATTAATATACATATTCTGGATAAGACTCAACTATATGTAATTGTATATATGTATATATAAATCACATTTATAGAACCACCGGGCTTATGTACCATGAGTTTTTCAGAGGTTTCCTCATGGTGAAGAAGACTAAAACTTCTGAAGCGAATGCCGAGCCAGAAATAGTCCTCTGATAATGAAAATCAATATGTGGAAATACAAAAAAACTAATTTGATTTTTCTAAAAAATAAATTTGACATTTTGATATATATAGTACTTGTAATTCGTAAATTCAATTATTCATTAGTTTTGACAAAGTTGTGATATACAACGAAACGTCAACGAGAATAAAGTTTTTCATATCAAAAGAAGCCTGTTATAATAATAATAATAAGTTTATTTAGCAAGAAGCTATTACAAAAAATACAATAATAATATTTATCCACTTTTATCACAGTACAATATTTCGAAATATGAATAAATTCAAAGATCTTCTAAAACTTCTCAGTGAAATACAATTTCTTACATTAGCAGGTAAATTATTAAACATTCTTATTCACTCATTTATTGTGGATCTATGCATTAAACCTAAATTATGTTTTTCTACAAAAAAGTCATCTCTATGACGAGTTTCATGCCCAGGAATTTCATTGACGTATCTCAAATTTTCAACCAAATACTTTGGCAATAACCTGTTCTTCATTTTATAGATATACTCTAATATCCTGAAGGTTATCCTCTGCTTTACGCTCATTAAATTCAAAATTTCTAACATTAACTTAATGAGTGTTCCCTTTTTACATTTCAAAATAAATCTCATTCCTCTGTTCATAATTTTCTGAAGTTCACTGATAGATGATTTCTGAAGATTGAATAAAAGAGACGAACAATAGTGAATATGTGGCAAAACAATTGTTTTAAACAATAACAATCTTGTATGCATATTCAATCTGTTACTTAGTCTAGCCATAAAATGCACTTTTTTTGACATCTGGTTGGCCATGTAATCAGCATGCAACTTGAAATTAAGATTTTCATCTTACATGACACCTAAATATTTCATACTATGAACTCTTTCTATATAATCATCATTTATTTTAATACCATGTGAACGTGTATTTTTTATTCTATATGATGTTCCCACCATCATAAATTTTGACTTTTTTATGTTTATTTTGAGATTATTATCACATAACCACACATACAATCTACTCAAATCATCATTCATTTTCACAACCATTTCATCGATATTATGACCCGATATATAAAGCATTGTGTCATCAGCAAACAATGAGATTTCACACTCTCTTACATATTTTATGATATCATTTATATACAATATAAAAAGTAATGGTCCCAAAACCGTTCCCTGTGGAATACCATTATTTTTAACCCTTTCTGAAGATATGAAAGTGCCGAACTTTACCCTCTGCCGTCGATCATTTGAATATGTATCAAACCAATTATATACTTTGTCACTAAAACCAACTTTTTTCGTTTTCTCCAATAAAAATAATCTATCAATAGCTTCGATTGCCTTTTGAGAATTAAGAAAGATCACTAAGACTATCTTACCTTCATCAATTTCTTTCAGCCATTATATATATTCAAAATATTACTCTCACATGAATGCTTCATTCGAAATCCAGATTGATTAATTACAAGTACATTATGCTTCTCAATGAAATTAGTTATTGCTAAAAACCTTCAAAATAAATAAATACATAGATACATATATATATATATATATATATATATATATATATATATATATATATATATATATATATCTGAATATATAGGATTATCGTTGTGAGTGTTAGCTTTTATAATAAAAGAGCTCCAAGTATAAGTGAAATTTATTGTACCCATGAAATAATTCTTTCATTTGTCCTTAATGAGTCCCGTATTTGTCAGTTGCAAAACAAAAGAACAAAATCATTTTCATTCTCATTTCACTTTTAAATACTGTCAATTGCCATGGCCATGCCAAAATTGCCATTTAAATTTGAATGAAATTCCAATTCTTGCATAAGATAAGTTCCCCATAATTAGAAGGTTTATGCACGGCATGCACAAGACTCTTTCTCTGAATTTTGACCTAGGTGGAGAAGTGTATGGAACTTTTTGAATAACATTTTTTCAAATCATTGGTTCGGAAACGATTGAACATTTTGGCACCCAAGTTAAAGCACACTTTATCATCTAGAATTTATTATGAGAATGTCTTTGGAATCATTAATTTACACAACTCTTCCCTGAAACTTTTTCCATGCAAATGTAGTAATTAAATCGGTAATCCATCTGACGTCCATCAGAAACTTGTTTTTCAGATTCAAAATAGGCATTGTGAACTTCGAAGTGCTCTATTTTTCAATAGTAAACTATTATTTTTCAAATTAGAATAACCATTTTTTAAGTTGATTGAATATTAGCGGATCTCTGGATGAAACATTGTTTAATATATGGTTTTACACCTGGGTTTTGAAAAGTGTTTCTGTACTATTTTTTGTCTTAGTTCATCAAAACATTAACGCTTCATTGGAAAAATAAAACCATGACCAAACCATATTATTTTCGATAAAACTTATGAAAAATATTCAAGAGAACTTTTCGTCTCGAAACTTAATGGCCAACTCTCCATAACGATATTCATTACTTATTACTTCGAAATATTTCGTATCGCACAGCAAGTACTTCTATGGTTCATGCTCACTTCTACAATTTTATTCCTCTTTCTTACCCACTTAAAGCCGTCATCAATCACAGCAAATAGCGTTTATCAATACCCCATGCTTCGATAAAACAACTACTAGCGACGAGAAAGAAAAAAGAGCTTTTATATATGGAATTTCAATGTGCGCTATTATAAACTGTCTTTTCCGAAGAAGTAATAAACAATTGCCAAAGTAATCATTTGTTTATGAGCATGTAAAAATAATTTATGATATGACTCTATAATCCAATATATAATATATTTGTATTATTATTATCATAAATATTGTTTCCCATGAGGAGAGCGATTGAACTTGAATTCGCAATTCTTAGGACTTTTGCTTAATCTTTTTGGCCTCCCAAAAACGCTTCATCCTCTCTGAATGCTCTTTCTTCCGTTCATCTGTCCATTTTATTCCAGGTTTGCGATTTGATTTTTACTCAAACTTCACATGTGCGATTTTATAGTGATACTCAGTGCGATCATCCAGATTTTTAATATTGACCTGTTGTAGATCTTTTTGGACCTCTTTCAACCACTCTGTTCCGCATTTACTCTTTATAATTATATCGAGTACTTTCTTCGGTATTCTGGACTGTTTCATTCTGAAGACATGGCATATAACTTTGCTCTTCGTTTTCTGATTTCTTCCGTTATAGTATTTGTCTTTCGATAAAAATCATTCTGAAGTCTTTTCATCCAAATACCGTTTCTATTGATTGGCCCGTAAATCTTTCTGAGAATTTTTCGTTCTTGTTTTTCTATTTCCCTATTTCGGAAATGACCGCCCATAACCATTGTTTCAGCTGCGTAGATTGCTTCTGGAAGAATAGTTGTGTTATAATGCCTCAATTTGACACCTCTCGTAATGCACTTTTTGTTATAGTACGTCCATGTTAGCTTGTTCTTGAATTCCAAATTCTTTCATGATTTTGAAAAGGGTTTCATGGTCTACCGAATCATTTGCTTTCTTGAAGTCAATGAATGTTATCACTTCATTTCATATAACAATATTATTTTCATTATTATTATTATTATTTATTCAAATTATAAGCTGATATTAATTGATAAGATGACACAATAATTTATTGAAAAAATAATAATAGATCAGCCTAAATTGTATATTTTGTATTCAAATATCGACAGATACTGGTTTTATTAAAAAATACGTGAACGGTAGAGCGATAACAATTCCAATACCCTCCTTCCTCTTCTTGCGACTAATATATTTGTCAAAGGCTCCAGCGAGTTCGAACTTAACAAAAAAAACAGACACGAACGCTACAACGGTTGAAAAATGTAAAGGAACTTGTTTGCTTTCTTAATTGGTTTATGTATTTACGACTTTGGCAGCTTCATATTTTTAGCTGCACTCTCTTCTCACTAGCTAAATAAATTATAACTTATTCATTTTTAAAATTGATATTTCACGGCAGGTAAAATATAAGTGGTAATAAATGTCAGTGAATTAGTCAAAATAATATTTACTGCCCTTGTATACACGGTCGTAAAATAGTGAATTTGAATAAAATAATGAAAAGTTTTAAGAGTTGTTTTCAACGAATATGGTAGAAAAATTTGCGGAGATGTATCTTCTAATGTTTAGAACTACAGAAAAAACATTAACGCTCATATTTTACTACTAATGATTCCATGAAATTAATAGATGAACGTTCAGCACGATTTGAAAGAGAGTTATGACACAATTTAGAAAGAATACTGTTATGACTCATTTTGATAACTATATTTTTATGCAAAGTGGACATAATTCACTCAATATGAGAAATAAACCGAAAACAATAATAAAATATTCAATTATAGTTGCAATATTTCAAGTTGGATCATATTATATAACTGAAATTAATATACCTGTTTCAGACCAGTACCGTAATAGAAAAATTCAGTTATTTCTGTTAATTTTTCATCTTTTTGCAGTGCAAAGACATCAGTGCATTTTTGCGCTCACATTTTCTGAAGTTTTCCTTTTCCGATGCTGTTTGTAATTTATTGATTCATCAATATTTTTTCCCAATTTCCATACTCTTCTTGGTGTTTATGTTCAGACAGATAGTTTGAATGTAAATGTTTTCTAAAAATAATGTCTCCTTCTATATTTACTAGTTGTTTTACCTCATTGGTGTCATTTGATGTGAGGACCGTTTTATCAGCTCAAAATACGTATGTTTATCTCCCAGACATCAATGAGCTTGAATCGATTTTCTTTCATTTTAATTATAGCTCAAAAATTAATGATGAATATAATTGAAAGAATGATGGTTATTACAACACAGAACCCTGCCGGACTCCTCTGCGCATACGAACAAAAGTCGTTTCCATTGCTTGTGTAGTTTGGTACCATGACAAGTTTCTGATGAATGGAATGTCATCGTGGTCCAGGTCAAGCTTTCGTAAATTCTGTATAAGTTCATGATGCTGTACCTTTTAAAAGAACTTTTGATAGTCCACCAAGCGCAAGCACACATCTTTTCGTTTATATAGGAGCATTTTGTGTTAATACCAGTGTTACAAAAATTGCTTCCTGTAAGCAGATATAGTCTGAATTCCAAAATTTCCTTATGACATGACAGGGCCAAGCTTTTGTACAATCGTTAATGAATTATTTTTGAAAATGATCTCTTAAGAGATTTATGTAAATCATGAGCTTGCGAAATTTTGTGTTGGCATTCTTCGACTGGGTCATGTATTTGGTTAAAAAGTTCTTGAAATAATCTCCTTCATCTAGACTATGAGCAAATCTGATTGAATACCATCAGAAAAAATTATTATTTTTGATTTAAGCATTTCTTAAAATTTGTTCAACATTTCTAAGTTTTGATACCTCTTTCATCATTAGAGCGTACATTTAGATCAATGAAAAATATATCAATATTCCTTCCGTACATAATAAGAGTATTAAAGTAATTTTCTACAGAGTTTTTTCAATGTGAGACTATTTATCTAAGAACGGGTTTTTTCTGCATTGAAGATACTAGGCACGTTTCCTAATAATACATTAGTAATAGCATAATTATGTCTTCCTAACAAACAAACCTATTACTGTGAAGAAAGGATCTCAAATATAATGAGAAAATAATTTATTTTTTATCACGCGAGGACCATATATCGACCTCTTAGAATTATCACAAATTCCTTAGTAACAAGGAATAAACAACAAGTTCAACAAGACACCGTTTATGCTCTCGCACTTCAAGTTCTTGTTAGTAAGAAATTGATCACCCTTCAAAACTAGTTTCTTTTTTTGTGAACCAGAACAAGGTTCGGTCTATTTTGAGGAATTGTTTGATCATTGCAGAAAGTGCGGTTCAAGTTTTGTCTGTACAGGTTATTCCCCTTTTTCACCTGTGAAAAAACACCTTTTACTTCTGTGAAAGAAGTAATTTTAGTGCTGGTTCTAGATGCATCAATTTTGCTTCGGCGTCATCTCCTCATCTCCCTCTTTGTGCAAATTTTTCCCCTATTATGTGCTGAATTTCAAAATTATTTTTTCTATTATTAGTTTTATTATTATATTTATAGTTCGAAAAAACGATCTAGGTATGTTTTATAGTTTCTAAACTCTACCCTCTCGTACGATGATATGTGTTTCCAAGAGAAATTCCACCCCGACGACAACTTGATAAACTTTGTACTTCTAGAGAGAAAACTAAAAACTTTCGGGACCGATAGTAGCACACCGGGCAGGAACTAATTAGTTTATTGTCTCGTCCGAGCCACCCTCGGCCCGATCCACTCATTAACGCTACCGCCCCGCTCCGCCCATCAGGCGAATCTTGTCGACACACACAAACACACCACTCACTCATTTTCCGGCCTTATTTCCGCCCGTCTAGTCTATGGCAATTTTAAAATTGCAGGATGCTGTGATTTGTGACCAGGCGAAGGACAGGACTGAAGCGAATTTGTATGATGAACGGTATTTTCGTTCGACCCGTCAGTCGGCAATGAAATCAATAGCTAATCAGACATCGACTTTTTCGGTGACATTCGATGGAAGCTTGATACTGTTGAATAGTAAGGAAAAAGAATAATTGACGAAATTATTCGAAATTGTTATTGACGAAATTGACGCCCTATTCCACCAGAGAAATTCCAAAGCGTTTCATAATTAATTCAAAATTATCAGACGAAAAAAATATTTCCTGATAATTTTGCCGAGTAATGAATGAAAAAAATTGTAATAGATCAAAAAATTTCAATATAAAACATTGACAAAGAGTCTTTGAATAGAAGAAGAAATATTGAAATAGAAACACTAGGTTTGAAGATCTTTGATAATCTGTGTGGTGAAAATATCCGTATCAGAATCCAACAGCATCAGAACCTATCACAGGATAGAAGGATAGGAAAGGAAAGCTAGAACATCTTCTTCATCCTGGTTTCATACAATGTCGTATATAGACCATATACGATATACCATACACCTTCCATGTTTTGTTTAGGTTTTTGATATCTGGCTATCCTTCTCCTCCTCCACTCTCGATCCATCTTTTGTGGAGACGTCCCACACTTCTCTGTGTCTCTCTGGACCTCAAAAATGTGATTAAAAAATTATCAGACAAAAAAATTTATTCCTGATAATTTTGCCAAGTACTTAATGAACAAAATTTGCAATAGATTAAAAGATTTCAATATAAAACATTGAAAAGAAACTTTAAATAGACGAAGAAATATTAAAATAGAAACACTGACTATGAATCTTTGATAATCTGAATATGTAAGTTAAAATATTTTTCTTGCGTTATAACAATTTATTGAAATCAAAGTAGTGAAAATATCCGTATCAGATTCGAAAAGCATCAAGAATCTATCTCAAGATAGGAGGATGTCATCGGAATATCTTCTTCAGCGTGGTTTAATCCAATGTCGCATACAGGCCTCTTCCATGTTTTGTTAAGCTTTTCCTTTTCTGGCTGTTCTCATCCATTCTCGATCTATCTTTTGCGGGGATATCCCATAATTCCCCTTGGGCCTCCAAAATGTGATTCTGTGTGTCAATCTCTCGAATCTTGTCTCGCTATATGACCGATCTAACCACACTTCAAGATCACCTCTCGTTCTATAACATCTGTTATCCTGGTTTTGTCTCTTGCAAGACTATTTCGTCTTTTCTAGACGAAATTCAAGACTATTCTATCTCTTGAATTGATGCTCAAGAGGTCTCTTTCCATGAAAAGTTGTCTAACTCTTAGCTGTTCTGCTATTTTTGTTGTTATGGCCATGGTATCCAAGCCGTATATGATCACAGGTTGTATGCAAATAACGTAAGCTTTTCTTTTTAGATGTATAATTAAACTCACTCATTCTCAAAAATATATTCTCAAAAGCTACCCATGCAAAGTAAATTCTACGTTCAATTTCAGCGTTTGTTTTTCTTCTCCCATTTTAATTTTATGTCCCAGGTATATATAGTGGTCCACGTTTTCTAGGATGGCATTATTTGTAGCGATGTTATATATGGTATATTGTTCATAATTTTTGTTTTATTGAAATTCATGTATACCGATTTTTCTGGATTTATGGTTTAGCGCATTGAGCATTTTGATGATGATAAAACATCAAAAATTACAGGTATTCGTTTTTTTTTGTTTTGTTGTCGAAGCGTCGAAACACCCAGGAAAAAAAGGGTAACAAGTAAACACCATCATAGTTCATGAAGGAGCAATAGACTGCTTCTCAAATTGAACCAGGCGTCCCTTACAAGACTTCATCGGCACCTGCGAGTCTACTGATGATGGGGGACTAGGACACAGAGAACGGAGGAGAAGAATCCAACATTTAAAAAATAGAAAATCACTTGAAGAAGGAAGAAATAGGACAGCCTTATAAAACCGGGAGCCACATCCTCAGACGCCTTGTGAACATTATGGCCATAAGAAATCATCAAAGTTTTTGATGAAAAGTAACAATGTTTTCACATAGTACTGAACTAGGAAAATAATTCTTTCAGAATTCTCTACACATTAAAGAAGAAAATCAGAAACGAACAAAAGATGATTATGGATAAAACTCCGTACCTCTTAAAATCCCAATAGGATTACACAGCCATACAATGAAAGAAGGAAGACATCCATTAGACGAACTCTTGGTACATGAATTTTTGCCATAAATAATGACAATTTTTGGGGTAAAATATGATTTTATTCTAGCAAAGGTACAGGAACAGGTTGATATATAACATAGATATATCTTCTAGGAATAATAGCCGATAACTAATGATAGACTTCATGTTGAATGTGCAGTAATTTTCACATTGATTTTGTATCAATTCTTCACCTGTATTAATTTCACATCCATCACTTGCTCAACATTCACTTGGTTAGTAGAAGAAAAACATTTAATGAAAATTTATTATTTCTGAAAAAAAGCACTCAAATACTCCTCTGATTGAAAGTTGCATGTATATATGACATCCTGGCTAGCAGTACATCGACCATGCTGACTAATAGGCCAAGCATTGTAAGGGCAGACCTTAGGGACAAGACAATAAAGTAATTAGTCCCAAGCCAGACTCTACTCTCGCCGTCTACGTATAACGGACCGACCGCTAGTGATCAAACGTTACAAACAGTTAATAATCCTTAATTAGCGAAACGCCTAGTGAACTTAATCCACTCCTCGTTCACATCAAGGACTATTTATCGATGTAAATGCGTTTTGTGGTTTAATTTTGAATACCGTAGGATAAGCGGCTTATCGAAAATTAGGGATAAGACTACGCAAATGAAGATTGATTTTGATTTATATTTATTCGTGATGGCTTTTTGTACAAGAACGGTTGACAAGAATGTACCTATATAACAAACTTCAATATGTTTCTTTTTGGTCGTTTCACATCCAGTTTTCAGCTATTTATGTGGATGTGGAATTTTTGTGGTGAGTCAGAAGACTTGTTTTTATGTTTTGGCGACCAATATATAAGTAATTGTCACGTAAACCACCTGGAGACACTGCAGAGGAGATTCTTGTCAAGGCTCCCATTTCTAGAGGTTGGTTTATATCTATCTAGGGGTTATGATCACGCTTGTTTGCTGTCGAGGTTTGACACTAGGTGCTTCTACACCAGGAGAACTTAGAATGCATTGAACTTTTTGTTGAATTTGCTGAATGACAATCTCGACTGTCCTGAACTTCTGGGTAAACTAAAATAAACCAGACTTTTTACTCAAAAACCTACAGAACCAATATTCTTTCGAAATCGGCGGTTAGCTTGTAAATTTGAGTGTTAACCATTGAGATATCATGATTTCCTCTGGTTTGAGTTATGAGAGATTTGAGTTTCAGTTAAATAATTGAATATTTAGCTATTGATATTATAGATTAAGATTATTATATTTGATAATGTATTTTATATTATTACTTTTTAATATTGCATAGATGAGTTATTATTGATATTTTTAGTCACCAAATTTTGTATTTGATTATTCATTATATGTTTTCCTGTGATTGGGTAGTTACCTATTGAAAATATATGCTTATTTTTATTATTATTATTAAATTTTGCTGCTCTATTTTTGCTCATGGTAGGCCAACAGTTTCTAGGTTTACATTTTCAAAACATGATATAATCTAATTGAAAATAGAACGATGATTAATCTCATTTACGAAATGATATATCAAAAAGAAAATTAATTTCATTGGAATTTTCGACAACTATTCTAGAACCTCAATTCAGTACAAAACTTGAAGTGCTATGGAGAAATGTGTATTATAAAACATAAATTTTCTTGTGCCTGGAGCTATTCGATATGATGCTTCAAATTTTTTGGTATGCCTATAAACTTTTGAACAATATTTCAGATTTGGTAATTTCTTCAATTGGTAATATGTGTCCTGACTTACAGAAAATAAATCGAGACAGTACCGAAACAAAGTGTATAAAAAAATCAAACAGCTGAAATGAAACTCCTCAGAAGAAGTGGGATTATGGGATTACCTACCTCAGGACACCAAATAAGTAAAGCGACTTAAGCACAACATTAAAAATATACTCATGGATAAAAAATGAAACAAATATCATTGAAATGCAGATAACATATTGCAAGTGATAAACAAGAGACTCTAGAAAAACGTGTTGAAGGTAAATGAGCAAAGTGCCAATACAAAACTTTTCAAACTCGAAAAAAAAGACAAATTACGAACTCTCTATTCATTTTACTCTAACACTAAACTCCAATGCTTTCATTTAATTATTATTACTCTGGTAGTTTCGCCAAGTGGTTTGTGAGAATTCAATCTCAGAAACAATATTCATTTTGTCTGGTAAATAACAAGCAGTGTAAGGTATTAACCCGCAAATTAATAAGACACTAAGAACGTACCACTTTAAGTTATAGCAATTTCACATATAATGAATAGTGCATAGTATATACGAGATTATAACTGAACTCATATTCCATTTGAAACGTGCATGTGAAAAGCAAATAGAATGTAACAATATATATTTTATAGGTAGACAAGAATCTCCACAATCCTTATAGAATTATGGTCGTAAACTGATTCTCAAACGGGGAAATGGCAATCTCTTCTTTGTCATTATTACTGTGTATATTTGCTTCCTTAATAGCAGATCTAGTTCATTATTGGATGAGCCCATGCCATATGATATCTACACAATAATTCCACGATTTTAATATTATAGTTTTCCGATGTAAAATATTCTTAGTTAATTATACATGTTTTCGTCAATGAAAAATTGTTATTCTGCGTTTTGTTGAAACAAATTAACTTCATTCTGTTGAGTTTCAATAAGAAATTGCTTTTTATGCACTCAATAAAAAGCAAAAAAAAATTCAAAGGTTAAACTGAACAACTATTCCCAAGACTAACATTTCTATATTTCACATCTTTACTTCGTCTAGAAAGTACTGAAATTGGGGTAAACCCCGAAGTAATCATCAAGAAATGTGAATCCGTAAAACTAAGTGTTTTTCCGTCAATTTTATTCCGTCAAGTGTTTCTTCTTGTATGTATTGAATTATCTTTCAACGAGAGATGTAATCAAAGAAATTTATGAAAATGTTTTTGGTTGTTCGTCTGAATCTTACTTTCTGACATTAATTCTTTCAGTTAATTCTTTTGTGCAATAATGAATAACGTTAATAGCGTTTAACGTTAATAACTGAATAACGTTAATAGTTTAACAGAGATATATCCACTAATTAATACACTATAATATGGATAATAATTTCGAGGTTTAAAAGAAATAGTATCAGTAAATTTTTTTCAATTATGTAATATTTATTTCCATTTCATTTGAATCTCCATGAACTTCATCATCTCCAACATAATATCGAACAGAAAATTATCAGGCTATTATTTCTGATTTCTTAAAATAAAGAGACTCTGAATGATGATCATGATCATTCAGACACACTACAGCAATATCCGAAGTATCTGAATGAAAAGCCTGCCATGTTTGTGTGGAAGTGTGCACTAAAATCTCCTCACTAACGCCCTCTGCCATACTCTAGAGAGTTTATCTAATTTCAACAATAGAGGAGATCACGTAAGTATGTCACTGGCTTTATATGCCCCTTGAAGAGGTAGGGCCTTGGTGCATTTAGAAATAACTTCAAAGCAGCGCTGTATGGTATTTCCTACCAATTCGATGTTGATTCCATTGACATTTTTGCAGACAACTCCCTGAGAGTATACTGGTACCTGAAAATTAACATTCTTAACAAATAACAAACTCTAAAACAGGAAAAATTCATATAAATTCATATAAAGTGATATTCATATGTAAATACTATTCGTACCAACTCACAAATTGTAGATTTCAGAGATGATACGTTTTATGTTTTGTCAAATTCATGGAATAGAAATTTTTTTTCGATGAGAAAATTATATCAATTTTTTCCCAAAGCTTTGACAAAGCCTCACAAACTTGTTGTCGAACGTAAACAAGAAATAAATTTTTTCATTTATACAGTCAATTTTTACTTCAAATGTCAAGATAAAATAGTAGATAAAATAGAAAAAATCTATTTCTTCTGAAAACTGGAAGATATTGCGGCAATCAAACAAATTTCAGTTGAGGATTGATCCGATGTCCCAGAAAAAGATCCAGTCTATTTATAGACGATTTACTTCACCATCTCTGGTTGTGTGTTGTATGTCGGCAATATAGAACTCGGGCAGAACTCCCATACAATGAATTTAATTAAACACTTTCCGAAAGCCATGGGACGATTCGACAGGGAATTAACCTTTCCTCCTTCTACAAAGTTGAGGCGAAAACAGGAAGCTTATCTGCTTGTCTTGGTCCAACACGATGACAAAGAACCAAATTAAAAGGCGATTAAGCCAGAATTTTAAGTGAATTCTAATGTAGTGCATTTTTCAAACGATCGCCTCGAAACGTTAAAAATGTGGAATTCGACTGGTATCGACTCCCCCTGCATCGATGGGTATCGCTAATCCTCATTTGAATTTATAATGAGGAGACAAGTGGCCGGGAACATAGTTCTTAATGAAGAAGTTGGAGTTGCGTCTCAAAAGTTATTCTAACTAATTTATTTAATTCTGCTGCTATGTCTTAAAAAAGAACTTAAAATATTGTTATGCGTGGCTTGAATGACAAGATTGCTAGTGAATGTCCCCTTTGGTTTCTTTTAATTTGCGATATAATTGCATCTGTGAAGCACTATATGTAACTATTATATTATAATTCACATACATCAACACTATTGTCAAAATTTTTGATATTTAATTCTGAAAACACAAAAACGTGTCTAAATTATCCAATTTTATAGAAAAACGATGTTTCGGCAACCTTAGTGTTTGGACATAAGAACATGATGAATCATTCTGAAGGTAATTCAATTGTCTATCAGAATATTTGGTACTATACAGGGTGTTCTATCTTAAAAATGAATTCTCAGCATTTTAGCTCCTAGTAGGGCAAACAACTTTTGAATATCACTGTACATTATAGAACTTTTTTCCTTATGCAGAACTGATGGAAAACTTATCCATACAATATCTGAGACTTCAACTTTCTACGAATTCGAATATCAGGAGTTATTTGAACAACGAAAATTGATTAATTGAATTGATTTAGATTGAGTTATTTGTAATATTTCATTGAATGCTATAATGTAGTTATAAGTTACTATTCTTTTAGATTAGATGTTTTTCAGAATCTTTTGTTCAATATAAAGTTGAATCTTTTTTCTAATTATTTAGTTATTACTTAATTATGTATTCAATGTATATAATGTTATTATTTCCTGTAATTGGGTGTTATACCCATTAATATTTCATTGAATGCTATAATGTAGTTATAAGTTACTATTTTTTTTAGATTAGATTGATCTCTTTGTTAAATCTTTTGTTTAATTATTTAGTTAAATCTTTTTTCTAATTATTTAGTTATTACTTAGTTATGTATTCAATATATATAATGTTATTATTTCCTGTAATTGGGTGTTAAACCTGTTGAAAATAAAGAACTTATTATATCACAATAATAAACATTCAATTGTAACCAAGTTAAGACTGAGAAATAAGGAAATTATTGAATTACCCTAGAAATGATAGTGAAGGCAACAATGTGATAATATACAGGGTGTCTCTTTTGAATGTGAGAAGATTTCCAAGTTGCTACCAATTTTCGGATAACTTATCCTTCTTTTGGAGTTTTATTCAACCAATAATAAAGACACCAAATAATTACAACAATAAAAAATATCAATGTCAATCTGTGAAGATGATTCATTATAATTTTCTCATATTAACATTTTGTAGCAAAATTTGAAAAGTACTAATTTCTCCTTTTCCAAGGTCTGTAATTGTTGAAAATGTCAATTGTTAAATGCATATTGATAACTCCAAAGAAAATATTTATGAGGAATGAAGTACCAAAAAATTATTCAAAATTGTTCTCATACACATGTTTTCATTGAAGAACTGTGTTTTATCAAATGATTTTATAAACGCCAGACAGCACCCTAGTATGCTCTCAACATCCTTTCAATATAAAAACGAGTGGCATTTGCGTCATTTCTGGTCACGAATATCCGAAAAGACAGATGTAAAACCATTCGCAATCAGTGTCCGCATAAATGACTGGCATCCAAGCTGGCTGCAGGACGTGTCTGTCAAAACAGTTTGCCGTATGGGGGAATCGAGAGTTATTGGGGACTTGCAATATGCCGCCACTGATTTGTTACTTTCGTAATATATGAAGACCCCTATAGATACCCGTGAAACATTCCACACCCCGCATCTTCTGGGGTTCTTCTTCTTTCAATTTTGAGCCTAATTTTCCCTGTGAAAAATACAATCACCAACTCTAAAAGACAAACTTGTTGATTGTTATTGAAAATTTCAATTGGGCGTATTTTATGGAGTTCGACGTTTTTATAATACTCTGAAATAGTTATGATACTGAGAAAAATATTACTGTATAAAACAAAAATAATAATAATAATATAATACATTGATGATTGATCAGACCGATACTTGGGAAAATTAATATTCATAATGAAACAATATTTAGAATTCTGTCATAATTCAATACAAATAAGTATACACATTATTTGATAAAGAAGTGGTACTTCGAAACGTCGTCATGCATATTTGTATTAAATTATGAGAAAATTCTAAATATTGTTTCATTATATATAATACATTCATTCCCATCAGATATACATCCAATTACACGGAATAATGAATATTACAAATATAATGAATAAAAAAAAATCAAAGAAAAAAACTAAAAAAGGAAGAATGAGCGAATATTTACAACGAACATAAAACTAAAATAAATTGAAATAGTAATGAACAATAACTAATTGATGATCGATGAGGCCGATACTTCTTCACCAAATGCTGAAATAAAATGGTGTATTAATTCTGTAAAATAATGTAAAAATACTGTAGTAATTAAAACAGATTAATTCAGCATTTGATAAAGAAGTAGTTCGTCGTCATGCGTATTTGTATTAAATTATGAGAAAATTCTAAATATTGTTTAATTCATTGCCATTAGATATACATCCAATTACAGGCAATAACAAATTGTACACAAATATAATGAATAAGAAAAACTTAAAGAAAAAACTAAAAAGCAAGTATGGGCGAATATTTACAAAGACCATAAAACTAAAATAAATTGAAATAGTAATGAACAATAATTAATTGATGATTGATGAGGCCGATACTTCTTTATCAAATGCTGAATTAGTACTGTATTAATTCTATAAAATAATGTAAAAATACTGTAGTAATTAAATCAGTATTAATTCAGCATTTGATAAAGAAGTAGTACTTCGAAACGTCTTCATGCGTATTTGTATTAAATTATGAGAAAATTATGAATATTGTACCATTAACAATAACTAACTGGAACGAAATAAAAATAAAATTTTATCTATCACAAAGTCACACGTAGTCAACAGAACTTAATGAAATGTAGTTGATGAAGTCTACGAAAACAAAATTAAAATCAATTGCAATAGTTATATAAAGTAACCAAATGAAACAAACTAAAATTAAAATATTATATATTACAAACTCATATTTGACCCGAAACATATGTAAAGTTTTTAATGTATTCCATGAAACTTATGAAAAATGTGTTAATTTTAATTTATTGATTACATATACAGTTGATAGGAGAACGTGCCATAAAATTTGATCTGTTGTAATCGAAAAAACATAGTACACTTCAAAACACTTCTCTGAGTTAAACGAATATTGGTTAATTTCATCAGCATATGTTACAGGCCCATAAATTATTACAACAGTTCACATTACAATATTGTACATTGTGGGTATGAATTCTTGATGATAAGTAAGTAACCCGAAACATATGTTGAGTGAATTGAACAATTTTTGTGGGATTTAGTCAAGTGTTTATCAAAGCACTTCAAGCAGAAATGCTTTTCCAGTTAAATATTTCAAAAAAATGCTCAATTCAAATAATATGCAGTTCATAAAAATTTCTTATGATTTTTTATCTTAATATAACACTCTTTTAGGTATAGCAATCTGAACATATTGTGAGTAATAATATTGGACGATTATTTCTTCAGAGATATACATTTAATAAGTGAATGAGTAATTAACAGATAATTCTCAAATTAGTTAAATTTTGTTGTTTTATTTTCGAGCTGAACAGTGATAACATTTCAATTTTCATATAATTGAACATTTTATATCACATTCGATATGTTTTGAACGACAAATTAATTATCTAGAGTTTTATACAATTGGTTGAAAACGCAGCAACCTATTTATATATCCACTTTGAAATTGGAAGGTGGATTTCAAATTCTATGGTAAAACTTAGATTCTGGTATTTTATAGCAGGTAAAATCCTTTTTACTTATATTTTAAGGCCAGTTTACTCCAAAAAACGTAATTTTTTTTTTTAATATATTTTATTTATAGTACAAATCATGTTGAGTAATCAATTTATTTGCATATGAAAGCACATTTATGAAATTATTTGAAAAAAAAATTTTTTTTTTCAAAATGGCGGTCATGAAAATGGCTGCTGAAACTCATCTGAATCGGAGATGAATGACATCATTTCTTGGAAAAGAATTATCTGAAAGCAAAAAACAAAACGGTTTCATGTTCTGTATCGAATTGCCTATGACCTCAAGCAGAATGAAACATTTTCAATGGAAAAAACAAAATGGCGGACTTTTGAATTTTTTTTACCCTTTATTTCACTTTCAATTGTTTATAACTTTTTTAAATTATAATGAATATTTTTAGTTCTGCCTGAGGCCATAGCCAGACATCTAAAGAGTAAAATGTTTGGTTTTTATCGATAAGTGCAATAGTTTTGAAATGAGAGTGTAATTCATGCGAAAAAACGTGGTTCGGAGAAAAATCAGTTCAAAGTTTTTATTCGTGAAAAATCGTAAAAAAAGTGAATTTTACTCACATATCCATTACAGCTTCATACACAACTCCTTCCTGGTCTTCGTAAACATCATTCTGAAGAATTCTTGCATTTCTCAAAGCAGTTCAACAAAATAACAAGACAGTAGCAATAAAACAAAGAACAAAACAATAAGACGAACCGAAGGCATGCAGCAGCTGCCGCAACCGAAGGTGTTTGAGCGGCCGGATTTACTGCAGCGCTTCCTAATCTTTTGTACCTGGTTCACGGTCTTGCTGACCTTTGGGACTAATTCTATACTATTTCTACGAGTATATAGTAGCAATTGATGAAAAAAAAATTCGATTTTTTCAAAATTGTTTGGAGTAAGCTGGCCTTAATACGCAGAAACGTACCTGATACGGAAAAAAACTGTGGGTGTAACCATAGAATTGGAGACCATCAAGTGTAACCATAGAACTCCAGACCACTGATTGTAACCATAGAGTTTTCGAGTGTACATAAGTATGGATATATACTATAAAAATATTTGTATATACTACACCAAATATTTTGAATTATACAATACGTTGTATAGTTTGCTTCACGGAAATACATAAAATTGAAAATAATTGTATGAATATAGAAGAAAAAGAGAAAGATTCATATAAGCACTTTATTAGATAATGTGTTTTTAAGAATTATTGATCTTGGGACAAGATCAATTCAATTATGACATTCCGGAGCTATCAGATCGTAGAATTCTACTCTAAATCGAGAAGAAATTACCGTGGGGATTTTTATAACACAATAATTAATAAAACGTTATAATGATCGTACGGTAGCTCACTCATTATTTCTTATTAAATTCTTATTCAAATCTCGGATCTTCATAACACTAACAATTAGGGAAAAGGAACAAAAAAAATGAGAAATATTCTTATAAGCATTGAATTAGATAATATATATTTTGAAGAATATCCTAGACGGCAGTTTAGGATGTGGTTATAGTTCTTTCCCATACATTATGATCGTCAAGATATCAAAAATAGTGATTAATGATGGTAATTTCGTTAAGTGATAGATGAAGACCCGTTAGAAGAGCGCTATTTAAATTTATGCGAATCGTTATAGAAAATTGAACGCGTTGAGACCGAAAATTGCCACTACCGCTTGATTTTCGTCCAAATTGATTTCCTAGGAGCATATATGTTATGTAGATTTATATACTCCACAGTCATAAAATGTTCGGAGCCCCTTATAACTTGATATTTGCTTACTAATGAATCATAAACTTTTCCTCAATAAAATGAATTTACGACACAAATTTTACAGTAGTTTTCATTGAACAATCGCTATCCTTCTAATGCAACTTCTGTGGCAATAAAATCGTCGTAATTTTGATGCACTGTCTTAAGGTTTCATGATTGTCTGATTTAAGTAATGGAAACAAAATTACCATTTCCCTCGGAGTTGTATTTTATTGACAGTTACAATGGAATGATTTTGCTAAGTTGTTTTAGTGGAATGTTTTCAGTTCGATTTATTTTTTACTACGTCTAGTTGAAAATGTTGAAGTCGGAAATGAGCTTTCATTGATTTTGCTTCTTTATTGCTTTGGATTTTGTTGAATTGATACTAAGTAGTAGAAAAGTTGGTCTTCTTTGGTAATGTTTGGGGACGCTTTTTGCAGTTTGAGAGCAAGAAGTTCATGGAGATATGAGCACGTAGATCTTCAGGTCGTTGCAGTGTTCTAAAAAGACATATATGAGCATTTTTACCTTGTTTCTTCGCTGGTTCACAGAATGGTTTTTAAAATATTGACATTATTCGACTTCTTTACGTTATAAATGAGTAATATTTCATAATATTTTTGATTTCACTGATTATTTTATAGGGGTTGAATAAATAAAGCTGAACGTCGCCTCAATAGTATGAGCTTGATGAATGCGATCTATTACTATTAATTTTGTGTGAACACAGAAAAAATTGAATATTTTCTGTTGGGAGAAATTCTTTTTCATTCTGATTATTATTATTATTGGAAGGATCAGTAACGAATATACAGAGGAAAATATACAATTTCCCTTTTCCGTGCTTCCATAATTATTTGTTGGATGAACTACTGATTGGAATATTACAATGTAAATAAGTTTGAAGTTTGTCATGTAAAGTGCAAATATTTATGTTATTATCACATTTTTATAATTCGCAAATTAATTAGACAAATATTCGTCTTTTCCGTGCTTCCATAATTATTTGTTGGATGAACTACTGATTGGAATATTACAATGTAAATAAGTTTGAAGTTTGTCAAAATGCAACTTTTTATAATTCGGACAAATATTCGGTGAAATTCCCATTTTAAATTTTAAATAAAATCAACTTAGGTATATGATTTTCATTATATATATCCTCAAAAAATATAATTGTTTCGTAAAATTTGTTCAGTTGATGAAGTGTGAACCAAGAAAATTTAAATATGGAGTTAAAAATTGATACATTGATGAAATACGTTTAATCCATGGTTTTATGAACGGTTGAACACTCTAGTCTTTACGTCGTTGTACAGAAAAGAAATGGATAGGAAAAATACACAAAAATGATTATAAAATTCATGAAACAAACCGAACCAAAGCAAACCTTTTGGTCTGATTTTTTGTGTATTTCGTTGTATTTTACGTTGATTATTGTCCTTTATCGTTTTCTTATATTTTATTACTTTTTGTACTATGAAAGATATCCAGTGTGTATATACATAGGAAGTGTTTATCTGTTCATAAACCATAGATTTTGATGGCTTATGAATTACTTTATTCAATGTAATTTATAACTGTGAAAACTCTACATCTGATATTAGCTATATAATGGCGAAACTAGATTGTTTTGTTTCAACAATATATAATGCAGGTAAGATATATAATTAAACACTTAACACTAAACACATAAATTAAACACTTGGCTCAATGTTTCACGATTATATTTAACAAGATCAATTCGTCAACATGTTTCGAACTTGAGCTCATCCTCAAGACTGAAACACTCGCACCATGTTGACGAATTGATATTGTTAAATATCATCGTGAAACATTAAGCAAAGTGTTTAATTTAATTTAATATTTAATTATGTTTCACCAAGAGTTAAGCGAGAATTCAATTTCAGTCATCAATTTTTTTCTCATATTATTCATATATTTATCGAAATGCGTTGCAAATATAATGTTTCTTGATTTTTTTAATGATTGTTGGTTTATGATAATAAACAGAGCATTCAATGTTACCGAATAGACCATAATATGTTCTTCCCAATCGTATTATTCCAATCATCACCTGTGGTCTTGTGTGTTAATTATATTGATGCAAATCAATCACACAATTTCAATTCATTACGGGAATGTCTACCCAACGAGAAACTGATTTGAACATAATCAAGAATATTAATTAAGTTCAGAACATCCGTTAGATTTTAGTGAATTGGAGTTGGGGAAAAGTAGATGAATCGTGCACAATCCCACACTTTTTTGAGAAAATAATGTTGTGAAAAAACAATAAGGACATACTTTTCGCCCTAAGGATCTCTTTTTCGGATTTTCCGACTTTCGGACTTTTTCTCAGTCTGAAGAAGCCATTGTAACAGTGAAATGTATGTCACATTCATTAAAAAGATTGTGTGAATCTAGATACAAATAATACACATCATAATGCGTTTAGGCTCAAAATATATTATTTAAAATTATGTGTTTAAAACGAAACGCTTGAATACCTTAAGTTCACAAACTGTTTTTATGGAGCTAGGCAATTTATTAAATGCGTTGAATCCTTCATAAATTATACTATTTCTAGATTTAGAATGCTTACAAACTTGCTTGTAGAAATTGTCAGCATCTCTTGTATTATAACCGTGCACATCACTGACACATGTTACATTTTCATTACTCTATATGGGAACGATTTGTTTTTAATTTCAAATATAAATATATATGTAGCAGAAAATATTCTCTGTTTAACTGACATTAGTTCTAAACACTTTAGCATGCTTTGGATTGGAGTATATCTATTATATTTCAAAATTGTTCGCATAGCTCTATTCTGTAACTTTTGTAGCTGTTGAGGTATTTCTTTACTCAATCCCAATAACAGATTGGAACAATATTCAATCTGTGGCAATTATTATTGACTTGAAGGTCAATAACTTCACATATGTCGTCAGATTTTTTCCAATTCTTTTGAGAAAAATTGATTTTCTTAGAGGTTTTAGACGATATGAAGTCGACATGATCATCGTAGGTCAATTTCACATCTAACATAATGCCTAAATATTTAATAAGGTTCAACGTTTCAATATTCTGGTTTTCAATTTCAATAATTATATTTTAGTTACTATTTACAATTAGAATTTTACTTGTACTAAAAACTATAAATTTAGACTTTGTTACATTCAGCGATAAACTGTTATCGTTTAGCCAATCATTTATTGCTGCCAAGTCTCTATTGATCCATTCTGTCATAGTCTGGATATTTTTACCACTTACTTCAATCATTGTATCATCTGCGAACAATCGTATAGAGCATTTTTGTTCATGAAAAATAATATCATTAATGTATAAGGTGAATAGCAGTGGACTGTAAGACTGTACCTTGAGGTACACCAAAATCAACCCATGTCTGTACGAAAGAACACAATTGAACTTAACTTTTTCAGACCAAGAATGTAAATAAGAATTGAACCATATGTTTACTAAACCTTCAAAACCAATTCTATTCAGTTCTTTCAACAGCAA
This sequence comes from Henosepilachna vigintioctopunctata, assembly GCA_030704895.1. Classification (NCBI taxonomy): domain Eukaryota; kingdom Metazoa; phylum Arthropoda; class Insecta; order Coleoptera; family Coccinellidae; genus Henosepilachna; species Henosepilachna vigintioctopunctata. The sequence goes on along the minus strand of JARQZJ010000002.1, from coordinate 5,533,733 downwards.
TGATCTAAATAAAGTTTCGAATGCTCCAAAAACAAACTCAAAAGTAAGTATCTAGATTCGCACCATTTCAATCTTGAAATGGATTTACATCAAACAAAGGTCGAAAGGATTGAAATAATCTTGAATTAGAAGGGATAACTTTTGAAACTTTAAGCTGTTATGTGGAATATGTGTTCCAATGCTCTTGAGAAATATCCAGATTATTCTTGAGATTGTTTACTCTCTTATTGGCGGATAACTTACTGGTAAGTATCTTATCTTACAAGGAATAAATAACTCTTTTGAAATACAATATATTTGAGTAACATTTTAAATGCAAATCTGCACGTATGTGCTCAAAATTCAAATGAAGAGTGTCAAGGCTTGAAAATTTGAATATAAGTCGTCCAATAACCCTCAAGAAGTTCCAAAACTTCGTAAAACTGATGGACCCAACGAAAGCCGATCTACTTTTTTCCCCTAAAACTGTGAATTAGTAGTCCAATCTTCGGTTCGAGTGCCGCGTGCAGTTACCTCGTTGAACACCCCTTCCTTGGCTCTGGTCATAAATTTGCCGAGGGATGAGCCGTGCTGTGCGAACATCCATCATAGGACGAAGGGGGGCGATTTTCCCGAAATGACTCAAAAGAACGCGTAATTGTGTTGCCGGGAACGTACGAATCTCAATTAACTTGTATCTTTACTATATATTTCTCGCCCTTCGAGCTCTCTCGTCGTTTCGACCGACACCCCGACCCCCATCCCTATCCCACCCTTTTGTCAACTTCATTACTTCGCGCCTTTCGAAATGATGCTACTTTATATTTTCGTTCAGTTCAATTTCGTCTTTTATTCTTGCATTCATAATATCGTTAGTTAATTTACTTACAATGAGACTCTCGAGTCGCCGAATTTGTTTCGCTTTATATACTCGTAATGGTATCCCTTTTCTTCGCCTTTCGCTCGATTTTATTGCGGCAATTATTTCTTCTCGGTGAATTTTCAGTGTAAAGTTTGTGCTTGTCCTTCAATTAACTCCAGTAAGGTTCAAGGTGTTTTCAAATAACTTCGTTTAAATGCTCGCCTTTTAGAGTGTAACATTTAAATTTTGCAGCAAACATGAGTTGATCGAAAAGTTAGCATGCAAATGAAATATTTATCTGAAGCTGGTATTTATTGATTTCGAAATGCATAACTTTTAAGGAAATTCAAGATTTATATTACGTTAAAGTTAATGCTTCTGTAATTCAAGGTCTTCACAATATGAAAATTTCATTAAAGTCGAATTAATTAAATTACGATGTTTCGTTTAATATTGTGAATATTCTCAACGAAATGTATAGAACTTCGATATGATTCGTCTTTATCAAGAAGTTGTTAATATGACTCGACTTCTGGAGGTTAAGGATCTCGGCCTAGTATTTGATCAAAATTTCTCATTCATACCTCATATCAACCAATTGATTTTATCATGTAGCAAAGTTTATGGTTTCGTCGTCTGCAATGCTAGATTGTTTTCGAATACCTCAACACTGGTCCATTTATTTAATGCCCTAGTGAGAAGCAAACTTGTCTATGACTGTCTTGTTTTTCGACCAATATATCATTGTCGCATAAACCGCCTGGAGGCACTGCAGAGGAAGTTCTTGAAAATGGCTCTCATTTCCAGAGGATGGTGTATAACCACCTAGGGGTTGTGACCACGCTTGTTGGTTGTCGAGGTATGACACCAGGAGCCTCCACACCAGGAGGAAATTGAATGCATTGAAATTTTAATTCAATATGCTCCATGATAATCTCGACCGTCCTGAGCATCTGGGTCAACTTAATGTCTTCGTTCCTCAGATGTGTATTAGAATAAGACATTTCACTCTAAAATCCAAAGTACCAATCTTCTTTCGCAATCGCCGCTTAGTTTTGAATGGTTGACTGCAAACCAGGTATCAAGCTGCTGTGATTTGCACTAGGACTCACTTGTTTCTATCATTAATGTGTACTTAAATCTTAACAGTGAGGTATCTTGATTTCCTCCGGTTTGAGTTCTGAGAGATTTGTTTTCTTGATTATAAATAATATGATTGGATATTGACATTATAGATCTAGATTATTATATTTGATAATGTTTTTTCTGATTATAAATATTTTTCAATATTGTATGTCTATGGTGTTATTGTTATTTTTAGTAACCATATATATTCATTCTGCATTTTCCTATAATTGGGTAGTTACCTGGAAATGTATGCTCATTATTATTATTATTTTAAGTTCCAGCCTCTTGAAACTCCTGGCCCATTTATTTTCTTCATTGACGAGGGGGGTTAAGCTGCAAATGGTCCTTTGATGAACGAAAAATACCATAACAAGTATAAACAATTCTGATTCTGTTATATAATATTATCTATATGGTTTTTTGTGAGCCAGTTGAACGAGAAGGTTGACAGACAGAAAATTAAGTCAATAATAAAATGAATAATTGAATAAACAAAAAAGTTAATAGGAATATATAAATTATAGAAGCGAATTCCATGAATTATGGAAAGAAAAATACGGAAATAATTGACGAGTTGAGGATCTAGTTACTTATATCCTTAACTAGTCTCAAACATATGTATAAGTGAAATAAAATATATTAGAGTTTTGAAAGTTTCAACCATAAAATTTCGCTTAATTCAATATTTTACTTTATTATTGACAATATTTTCAGACTTAAGTTTCTATTCTGAATGTGGACCTTCATTTATATGTTTATACGATTAAGACAACTCTCCATTTCTCAACTCCTCGTGAGGAATTGGAGACATTTGAAAGCTTGAACAGTATAAAAAGATTTTCATTTCCTTCTTGACAATTGTCCAGGAAAGATATAATCAGATATTACATTGGCACGGATTTTTGGCTACTCAACAATCACGGAAAAATCGATACAAACCGAATTTGGATGAAAACACCTGATAACGAACCTAATCAAGAAATAAATACGATAAAAACAAAGTTTTATGGACATATCTACTATGAAATAATCTAGAATAGAAAGGAAGGTATTCAATAAAATAACGATGTGTAAATGTGGCTCAAAATAGCTGAAAGAGGTCCAAAGGGATAAAACAGATCAATATAAAAAATCTTGAAGATCGAAAGGAGTGTTGTAATGGACAGATTGCGAAAGAAAAAGCATTCCTGAAGAATGAAGCGTTTTTAGAAGGAAATATATAACAAATTTTACCCAATTCACTCGATGTAAATTTGGGACATTTTTCTGCCAGGAGTTCTTGATACAGCGCTTCATAATTGAGTATTTTGGGTCGATTGAATTATTTTTGAGGAAATATATAATTATGGGGAATTTCAATTCACATTATTCCTTGTACCTATTCGTACATCTACTCGAAACGAAATTAGGTTGCCATTGTTTATTCAGAAAATATATCATACACTTAGTATAAATTTTCAAACCACGTCCTTCGTATCCTGTAACCAGAAATCGTCTCACCGGACTGTTTTATATTACTTACTCGAATTTGGTCGTTTCTGTTACCAACGGTGCATTTCAAATTTCGGTGCGTGTCCTAGCTAACAAAGTAAAATAAGGAGCACAAACATAAAGTTCTATTTCGGATTATCTGATACATCATCTTTTTATTAAGTAGCGAAGGGGGCAAATAGAACGCGCCTGGCATAACATATTTTTTTCAGTGGCGTATCAACCACAAGGTACAGTCATTTCATTATTTAAGATATCTATAACTCAATTCAAGCATTTAATGTATTTATACTCGATATTTTCACAGAGAAAGGACATTTTTTCTAATTATGTCGATCGTAAATAATTTTAATCGTATTGGTCCTAATTATAAATATATATTTCTTGAATTTCAATTGACCTTTGATGATTTCAGCGACTCCCTAGCTCCTAACGATGCTGACACTTCACTGTGGTTTTGCCTATGATTTAAGTAGTTTAAATAATGATATATGCTGGGTAATGTACGTTGATTACAAGCCAAATGGCCGTTCGGAATCGGCGTTAAACTGTAGGTCCACTGAATTCAGAAAGAAGTTCAATGGATGGTTTGAATCCGTCACAAAATATACTGTCTCTAGAAAATATACTGTCTAAAAAAAATTAAAAAAATATAGAAAATTAATTTCCAACAGATATACATCCAATTACAGAGAAAAAATTACAAAAAAATTACAATTGACAAAAAATTACAAATTGTACAAAAATAATAATAAATAAGAAAAAATTAACGAGAAGAAAAATACAAAAATAGAGAGTATAAGCGAATATATACAACGAAAAAATTAATTCAAAATAAATTGAAATAGTATTGAACAATAACCAGACAACTAAAAATAAAATAAAATATTGTCTATTGCAAAGTTACGTATGGTCAGCAGAAGTTGACCATATAGTAACGAAATATGTTTGATGAATAAAAAATAAACTTAAAATCGATTGCAATAGTACTATTTGGTAAACAAATGAAACAACTAAAATTGAAATAATATTTATAACTAAGTCATATGTAGACAACAGAAGTTAAGGAAAATATTACGACATCCCATTGCGCTGTTCTGAGTGGCATGCCAAGATGACTGATAGCCGATCAAAATAGATATCACATCGACCGCAACACCCATCATGAAGATTACATATACAGTTGATAGGAGAACGTGACAAAACATTTGATCTGCTGTAACAGGCATAAAATGTATTATTCCGCCTCAGACCAGACCTTGGTACTAGAATATTTATTTTACTATATAATACTTTTATAAATTATGTAATACTTTTATTACTCTACAAATGAGCAATTTATTTTAGATATAAATATGACTGTAGCATAAAGCATTCTCTGTTCAACTGACAATATTTCCAAGCCAATTAACATGCGTTGATTGGAGTATATCTATAATATTCTCAATATTGCGCATAGATTCTTCACTTTTTGAGGCTGTTGATGTTCTTCTTTACCGAACAACGATTTCTTGATACTTTTCAATGATGCAAAATTTGTGAGATTTCAAATTTTCTAGTGATTCTGATATTTTAAATGTTCTTAACATTTCTGAAGTTATGCCAGCACAAAATTCGTGGTGAATATTTCTTTTTCTCTCTGAATGAATATTATACTAATGACCAACATTTCTGGACTATTGATGGGGTTTATTCTAACTGTACGCATGATGGCGTCTGTAAGGGCAGCAGCATATCTTCTTGCTTGCTTGGATACACGTTTCAAGTTAAAGTGTGAAATATTGCTTGATCAGATAATATGGAAATTGACACAAAAAAAATGTATGGGAACCCATAACGTAAATATGAAGCTGATATTGGAAATGAAAATCTTTCATTACCTGGATGAAATTATGTACTCAAAATTGTTGAACGTTGTTCAAAATGATGAAATGAACTTTATAACTGCAACAGGCGATAGAAGACTTTCATGAAGATGAGAATTCAGTAGAAGCTAAGAAAATAGGTACGGAAAACATAACATTATCATCCTGTAGCACATACATTTATGATATAAAATTCAATCAATGGGCCTAAATATTTTGAGAAATTTGGAGTGACAAGTCTAAATAAAAATCAGCAATACTGAAGGATATCCAAGAATATCTAATTTATTTTTGGTATAATTACATAAAAATACCGAATCAAACAAAAATTGAATTAAAAAAGCAAGAAGTAGCTCTAAGTATGATCAAATATAGAATGCCAAAAAAATGCAGAAGTAATACGAAAGATTTAAGTAGATTTACTTCGATCTAAAGTGAATATGTCAGGTTAATTTGGATCTAATCCGCCACTGGATCTTCCTCAGTAAATTATTCGTTTCATGAAGCCAGAGAAGGCCTTTACATTTCGTTGTTTACGTTTTGATATAATTCAATTTAGCCTGTTCCGTTGAAATTTGTTGCTTCGTAATAATATTCTACCTTCTTTGCTTACTTCCGGCGTAACAAACATAAAAGGTGTTACGGTTCGGAATAACAGACCGTGTTTTCTCGCGAATATTACCTTAGGGAGGGAAAAGTGGGCTCTAAAATTTTACTGTCTAAATAATGTTGACTTCCTTATATAACATGCATATATATATATATATATATATATATATATATATATATATATATATATATATATATATATATATATATATATATATATATATATATATATATATATATATATATATATATATATATATATATATATATATATACCCGCCCCGGCTTCGCACGCCGCAAACACTACGCCCCGCAATTTTTTAATCTGTAATATCTTCGAAAATATTCACTTAAATCATACGGTGTAAAGGGCCATATATATCTATATTAAATGAACAATGTATTCAAGGTATTTAATTGGTTAAGGATTAATGCTGTATGGGTTAAAATCGCTTCGAAAATTAGCCATTATTTGTCGCAAAAAGTAAATGACAAAAAAAAGTTATTGTGGGTTATCCATAAGAGATAGACATATACCATCACGGACTTTTCTGTAGACCTTTTCAATGTGTACAATACTTAGTACATTATTTTGATAAAACTCGTAGGGTTCACCCTGCGTTTGCAATGTAAGCGGAAAAAATGTAATTATTTACGACATCACATTAGAAACCTCAAAAATAACAGTACTTCTCCACTATTTAGTGGATGTTATTATACATATAAACCTTCCTCTGGAATCACTCTATCTATTAAAAAAACCGCATCAAAATCCGTTGCGTAGTTTCAAAGATTAAAGCGTACAAAGGGACAAAGGGACAGAAAAAGCGACTTTGCTTTATACTATGTAGTGATATATATATATATATATATATATATATATATATATATATATATATATATAAATATATATATATATATATATATATATATATATATATATATATATATATATATATATATCTGAATTGATGAGGACGTGTGAAACTTCAGCTGTATTCATGTGCTTTCCATTGATTCCTAAGATTTGAGATGTACATACATTAATATATGCATACGACTTACTGTATATTTCTGTCTCATAATCGAAAGAAGGGTATGAGAAAATTGAAGTTGTTGCCTTTCATTCGTTGTACGTGGCGTAACTGATGAGTCCCTTGTAGTAGGAAACAGTAACTGTCTTACGCTTTCAATAAATGTAGTAATCGATCTTAATATTCTCTAACATTCATCCCTAGAAGGAAAAATGGAGAAATCGCATTCTTCATGTTTCACATAGAAAGTTATAGTATACTTTTGATATCGAATATCAACAAGTGCGATAATTCAGCACGAGAGCTATAGAATTGTTTTTCATGTATTAGATTTCTTTTATATATATATATATATATATATATATATATATATATATATATATATATACACACAAAATATTAAAATTCATTAAGTTGACACCAGCTTATAAAATTTTCAAATAAAAATGGACGAAATTGAACGTTTCGGTGGTTCATTGACTTTCTTCAGCATTTAACATGTAGAGAGAAACAACCTTGATCATACACTATTTTCTCGAACTTCCGTAGCTATAAATTTAATTTAAAATTCTGAAACAAAGCTATGATTCAATGAAAATAGTAAAATAATAAAAGTAAAATAAATAGTTTCAAAATGAAATGAAGCGATATACAATACAATAAATAGTGTTAATGCCATTGAAAACATAAATGGTTGAATCAGAAATCGAATTCATACGACGTGCCAACGATTAGCAATGTGTCTCTAACTGTTCCCAAGTAAAAACTTAGAACAAAATAGTGAAGAATCTTCATTGCCCAATATCTTCAAATAACCTTAATCGTACCTGTACATATAGTTGGTTGTTAAAACAATCTTGCCAGCAGATATATTACAAAGTGAAATAGAAAACATCAATATATAATGATGAAGTTTAAGGGCCATGTATTTGATGATGTCTTTGTTAAAGGACTTTGCCACTTTTCCTCTTTCTAAATGTTCAACCAATTTTCATCATTATTTTCAAGAATCCGACATTTCGTAGCCAAGTCCTGGAAATTCACCAATGTATATGATGTATAATCCTTATCATTTTTTCCAATGATTATCCAAATTTTCTAACATTTTCATATTACCATGCAATTTCAAGCATTTTAGCTTTCACACTCCCTTGCGTGTAATTTTTACCCCAGATATTGGAAACACATTCCAAATTAGCAAGCCCGTGGCGGCGGTCCTCATGGAAGATATCTCTACGTCGTAACGGTCTCTCGTGGCGTTATATCCCAGAAACTTCCTAACAGTCCTTGTTGTCGCAAGTAGCACCAATTTATATGATTTCTTATAGGAATATTCGCCGAGTTCGATTTCTCTATGCTTGATGGGAGATTTTTTGGGATTCTACCAGTAGAACCTAAGATGATTGAAACAGTCTTCCACTGTCTCTGTACTTTCAGTTCAAGTTCCCGATATGTAGAGATTTTTGGGCTTTCTTGTAAACTAAGTTGTTTGCATTTGGAATTGCTACCACAATAACAGTAGTTTCTCTGGCTCTTTTGTCGACCAGGACGATGCCAGGCCTAGTGTGAACTGTTTGACAATCAACATCTTGCCGTCCCAGTAGATTTAGAACTGGTGATTTATACATAATATATTTATACTGGCACCTTTTCTTCTATAGAAGATGTAATTTCAATGCTTATTCTTGATGTACAATCTTTGCTACGGCGTAAGTTTTTCCTTAGTATTTTTCATTATTAATATTAACATCTCGACATATCCCTTCATTTGTATGATCTTCGTTGCAAAATGTTCATTACATATTCGTCTATATTGAAGCTTAACTATTACGCAGATGTAAGTCTACTGAAATCACAGATTAAGCCTTGATTAAAACCTTTCAGCGATCTAGATTATTCAAACCTCCAGCATCGTTACGCTACACCAGGTTGAAACTGGCGAAATCCAATATTGTCGCAGACTGTAGGGAGCAACGCGCAAGGGAATCAACGAAAACAGAACTTGTATTCAAACAACCTCCTTAAGAGTTGGTGCGACCGTTCTGTCCCCGGCTTTGCATAAGAATGGCCCCATTCCCGTGCCCAGATACACGGTCCAACTTTGAATCTTTTCGTTGCCGCCGCCGCCCTTCCACGCATATTTAAATATTGAAAGAGCAGTATCTGGCACACGATTCCTGGACCCTCTGGGAAATAAGAGACGGCGGATCTCTGGCGTACGCGGACGGCCAATCGAGAAACAAATCAATCATTATTCCACTTCCGAAGGCCGCGGATTTGCTGTGGGCGTTGGAATTTCAATTTCTAATCGAACGATTCACCTTCAATCTCGATGGGTTTTAGCACTCTCGGGACCTTAATCTGAAGATTACAGTTTTGAAAGTATAATAAGGAGACCGGCTTCTTTTGATGGTGCGTACAAGGACAAATCTGAGTGCTTTGAAGGAGGTGGAGGGATGAGAATCGGACAACACGTAAGGGGTAGTTAAAAATGGACGCATCAATGTTAATTTCAATTAAGAGGGATTAGGATTCTTGGAATTTGTATTATATACGTTAAAGGAAAACTATTACGAAAGAAACCGCAAAAAACATTGTAATGATCTGTCCAATATATTTGACGTTAATTGAAGAATTTCAAAATAAATTGCTTCTGTGAGATTATAAATTGAACCTTTAATACTTGAAATTGATGGGTTATGCAACAACCTGTTGCGTATCTACAAAGAGTCCCAGTTTGAACAATCCGACTGAAAAACAAGAAGATGATTTTGTCACACACGAATTTTAATAACACAGGAAGCTTGAGGTTCATTAAGATACTAGTTTAAGAGTGGATATTGCATTCAATGATTCTGAAGAATGCCAAACTCCACATCGTCTTCAGTTGATCTATAAAAAAGGGTATTACATCTATAATAGGATGATAAGATTGCTATAAGATGAGTAAAAAAGAAATAAACATCGAATATATCAAGATGTTGTAGCAGTGGAAATGCCATATATGTTCCAGTAAATATAACTGTTGAAATTTTGTGTTTCCTACTCTGACGTTCCTATGGAAAATTTTCTTCATGTCACACCTGTTTTGAAACGGTCGTGTAGAACATCACTTTAACTTATTTTACATTTCTCTCCTACGTTAAAATATCTCTGTGGAACGATCACTCTTCAATGAATTGTTTTTTTGTCGTATCTTCAAGTTAGTTTTTATGCCCCCTTCCTTTATGTGTCATTGTGATGATGAGAAATAATTCGGCTGATTTTCATTTTAAGAATTACCTTGGTGCTTCTGATATTGTTTAGAGAAATCATTACAAAATTTTAAGAAAATCGATATGTTTTTGTATCGATTCTTTTCTAGTACTTTGGTATCATTTGCTGTCAGATCCTGTAATCGATCAACTTTGCGTTTTTAACTCTAATAGAAGCTAAGAAAATTAACATTGTTACGTGAAAATGTACACTTTCACATATGTCGTATTTTCTTTCAGAGTTCAAGTTTTTTTCCTTTGTTCTAATAATTTCGAATATTATATTCGAAGAAGTCGAATTAGCTTGTGTTTTATCCCGCTACTGAGAAATTTTGTTTTCCTTTGGATTGGCAACCACCACGAATTTGCTATTCTCAACATCAGCCCTAAGGAGGTACCAGCAAACTGAAACTGTAGGAGGAATTTTTCTATTATTGGATTTCTTTGGACCTCTTCTGTCTTCAGGGCGGTAACGTACAATAAACCTTGTGATTGACGTTGAAAATTGTACTACTGAGCTATTTAGTTAAATTTTTGAGAAGTTTTCTCTTTTATACTTCAAATTTATGGTTCGAAAATAGGTATATATTAACATATTGTAAGTTTCATTTACAAGTTCAAAATATTCATATATTCAGGATTTAAAGCTTTATAAATTTTCATTCATTTGTTATAAAAACATTTGTGAACGAAAGTGATCACTTCCGGAAAATATTAATTTATCGATTTGGCAAAAATATCATATTATTATACTTTACAGCAAATTCACTTATTTTGCCACATTTCTAAAGATTGAAAATTTTAAAACAATACATACTAATTTAAGTCCGGAATATATATTTTTTTCGATATATTTTCAATACAAATATTGTGGCGCCCTATCAAGTATATTTTTTTTATACCAACTAACTCACCCCTTATTTTTGTTTGAGCTAGATTTCCGGGACTATATGTGCCCTATGTAGGTTGCAATGTCTCACCTTAACTTTACACGCAAGTCATTTAGGGCTATAGGTGGTGATGATTCTCTTCTATTTCTTCTTTATTTTTTTTTTTGATATCCTAGTTCTGAAATCTTTCTTCTCCCAGTGTACCTTTCTCTGCTTCAGTGTAGGTACTAACACTTTTTCTTGAGTATTCTTTTTCTCCTTGCACCTGGTAGATTATATTCTTTTATATATCTTTTTTTGTTCTGTTGTCTTCCATTATCTGTGGGTCCTAAACATCGTGATGTTTTGTCGTTTACTGGTCTTCGTGTGAAGTCTTTAATTTATGGTTCATTCTTTCGAGCCATACTCCTTCCTTTTTACGTTCCTAATGTCCTTCGAGATATTTTTCTCACTGAAATATCTAATTCCTGCTCTTTTTTATTCAGTATACTCTTTCACAGAGTTCTACCAAGACTAATACAAGAAGTCAATTGACATTGTGGTATTTATAGAAGCAAATATATATTTACATTTATATCGATTTTGCAGTTATGACTGTATGAATGCCAAATATACTATTCCTAGCAGTTCATTTTGCGTCATAATTCCTGCAAATGCTTTAAATGGGGTTGACTATTGAATACAAACTCATTATTTACTACCTGAAAGCGATAAGTTCCCATCCAGCCGCTCCCATATATCATTTACAATTTAAATGGTAGGAAGATATTGTATTTCATTATGCATGTAAATTAATTTTGAGATGATAATTTATCGACATTTAATATCCAGTCCATTTCGTCCGTTCTTCGACAACTTAAAATATTGCACAAACGAAGCCATTACATTATAATTACAAAAAAGAAACACGGGGGATTGTTTTTATGAAAACGAAATTAATTCCGACTCGAATAATTTATCGAATAATATTCATTTAATCCATGTAATATTTCATAAATAATCAAAATTATAAGACTGGCACCGTTTGGTATGCAGGTTGGAATTGTTTTTGAATTGAAATAATCTTATTAGTGAAGGTGGATGATCGGGGTATCCAGGGATGTCAATTTTCAATGGAACATCGAAAAGAGCAGCTTTCATCGACAGCTTCGAAAAAATATCGATAATTCTATTACATGACATGTTAAATTATCTACCGGATATACAAACACAACACAATTTCCAAATCATTCTATTTTTCCATCGGCTGAACAACATTACCATTCTTATTTTCAATCGAAGATATCATTTCTATCTGCCTAGGGTTCCGATACATGCAACAGGGCAATTGGTTTTATTGCCTGTTTGAGATAGTTATATTTATAATATTTTGAGCAATAAAAGGCTATTTTCAATGTAAAAAGCTTAGACAAAGTTGACTTTTTCAAAAGTTTTGACAAAGTTGTGATATACAACGGAACGTCAACAAAAGAAGTTTTTGACATAGAAAATACCCTATATATTTATATAGAGGGTATTTATAGAGTCTATATATTGTAAATATATAGACTCTTAATCGAAATATTTCAAATATTTATTTATTTAAAATTTTCTTTAGGTTCTCTTTCTGTGTTTTTAATACTAATTTTTTTTTGTTGTGGTATATTGGAATTATACATCGATGAATTTTTTTTATCAGTTTTGTTTCTTCTTATACGTGATTTTTTATTGTGGCAAAAACAAAACTTTATTTTATGTGGTATTATGGTTTGTAAGATTATTGTAGATCTTCATCGTTATATAAATTCGTTTATTAGTGTTATCATAATTTTTTTGCCAGAATTTTATATCTCACAGTTCATAGAAATTGTATAATTATAAAAACGTGGTATTATAAACAACCGCTATAAGAAATAGTTTTTTTTTTCCATCTTCAAGTGTCGAATAATAAGTGTTCAAGCAGAGGCCAATAATGCTAACTTTTTTATGCAGGAATATCCGTATTTTTTTTCGTCTCCAAGTTCGTTCATCTTCAATTTTGCTACGCCGTTCTAATGAGAGTCAACAAGCTCGAAACACGCGTCAAAAGCTACTCCCAATTGTGAACTTCTACTTCTGTTCATACCTTCTCCCAAATAAATCCTTTTATATATACTTATCGATATTTAAAAACCTGTCGATCGATAATTTTTCACTCGGCATATATTCTAAACCCTAGAAGTGACTCTACAAATATTAATGCCGGTAGAAAATGATTATTTACAGAACAGCGGGGAGCTTGTTCAGACGAAGCACGGACAAGAGGATGAACCTAGAGAATATGTCGGAATATTATAAAATAATGTAAATAGAGTTGAGTCGCAGCGTCTGTATTGGTTCATATTTCTTCGAGCGTGAACGTATGACATTGCTAACTACATGATGGTCTCTGTGGCAGGTAGAATTAATTCCAGGCACGAAAATTCGCCATAGAATTTATATTGCAAATTGCTTACACCAAATTGGAAATTTTGGGTTGAATATATTTGCTTATATGTAGTTATATATATTTGCATGTTTTGTTGGTTTCAAAAATATCAGAAATCGTAAAGGATAATATAACTATAATAATTATAGAAGCTTTGAAGCTCTGGAAATTTTCTAATAATAATAATTATAATAATAATAATAATAAAATGAATTTATTGAGAAATATTCTTTACATTGTGAAATTACATTCATTTGAATTGATACAAATAATTACTGAATGCTCTAAAAGGACTGAATTCAGTTTTGAGTCTGATCTTCCATTCAACCCTCGAGCAAAAATATTGGTTCGAACAAAAATATTGGTTAAATTTATATTTACAATAATATACAACTTTATCTGAAAAAATAGAAAAAAAAGGAAAAAAAATACAAAAAAAAAGAAAAAATTACCTCAGAAATATTAAAAATTTGAGACAATTTCACATGGTGAAGAACATTTGTGTTGAAAAAATATACAAACATATGATACAAAAAATGGATTCATACATTAATAATAATAATAATAGTATGATGAATTCATTGAGAAACATTCCTTACATTGTGAAATTACATTCATTTCAATTGATACAATAATTACAACTAAGAAAAATACTCTCAAAACGGACCGAATTCTGTTTGGAGTCTGATCTTCCATTCAGCCTTCGAGCAAAAATATTGGTTCAAACAAAAATCTTGGTTAAATTCATATTTACAATAATATACAACTTTAATTGAAAAAGAAAAATAAAAAAAATAAAAAAGAGATATTAAAAATTTGAGACAATTTCAAATGGTGAACAACATTTGTGTTAAAAAAATATACAAACATATGATACAAAAAATTGATTCATTCATTATTGCCTACATCCGAATCATTGAAGTACTCTGCCACACTATAGTATGCCTTTGTTAAGAGCAGAGATTTAACTCTCCTCTTAAACAAATGAGCTTTCAGTACTTTCAAATACAAATATAAGATTGTTTTTGAACAAATTCTCTGTTGTTTAGAATCAACACTGAGTATTATTTATATTAATGTATACATAATAATTTTAGATAGGTACTTCACTTCAGAAGTTCTGGTAAAAAATATGGACTCTCAACATCTTCTTCAAATTTTAGATTTTCGAAAAGTCCAGACTTCCCAAAGTATTTCAACTTTGGTAGTTTAAAGAGCTGGTAGTTTTTCTGCAATACTCGCTTTCTGGATCAAAACTACCAAGAAAAGTGTGAATTTTATTCAGTGAAATCTTATTAAATGCAGTAAAGTAAAGAAAATATTATTTCTTTGAGTTGTCTTCTATGTCATAGTTGATTACCACAGCGCTCATATAAAATGTTTCATTGTGTTCAATACTGAGATATATTATGACAAATTAGCCCACAAAATAAAAGAACATTTGTCAAAAATTGTTTTGCTCTGGACAATGTTGCAATATGGTTGTCATATATTGTCATATTTTTAGACAGTGAAAATTTTTATTTTTCATTGCCGGTTTAATTTGACATGTAAAGTGTTTGTTAGAAACTAAGAACCAAACACATGAAATAACTGGGTAAAAATATGATAGCAAGATTGTGCTTAACACCTAAAGATTGGCAAATTCAGTTCATGGTAAGTACTAATGAAGTCGCTACGCAGATTGGGACAACCTGGCAGAGAAAAATTCTACCAATGAATAAAGTCGCTTTCCCATGAGACAAACTCTCTCTACCCCAAAGATGAGGTTTCCTTGAGTAGACCGAAACACAGGATCCCTCATTCTCCCACCATAACCTTCAATATAACACTGAAATGAACAGAAAAAACCATTTTGCTCCATGCGCATAGACGAGGGTATCTCAGAAGTCATGTTAAAATGTGCTGAATGATCTGAAAACTTTGACCAAATTCTCGAGGAAATTCAACCCCTGTTTTCATTATCCATTAATGCAGCTTCGTTACTGATCAAGATGACCAAAATACCACTCAAAGAACCTCAGTGTTATGGTTGCAACAGGATTGATACTTCTATTGTGTATATCAAGATAGGCATAGCATTTTTAGCCAAACGGATGAGTTACCTCAATTGTAAATTGAACAAATATCAAACTATCAGTTAACATCATCAGGAAAAACTGATAAAAACGTTAGAAAGTCTGCCAACAATACTTTCGAAATTCGCTAATAAATTTGTGTCAAATACTCACAAATTGAAAGAGAAAATATGTCGAACAACATGTCATCACGTCAGGCCCTTTTCAATATAACTGATAAGTTGAATTCAATCATGTTCCACTTTTATGTAAATAATTTCTTCTGTGTGATTATACATAATTTTCCGTGAAGAATAAACGGCCATAGCAATATTTTTATAACGTTTTAGTTATAATTTGCGTAGAGCCAATCTATGAAAGCCTCAAAAGGTCTACTATGCTGTTCGAATTAATTGAGACAAACATTTTTTTCCTTCGTTTGAGTTACTGTAGTAAGTATGTGAGTACCAGGGTGATTACTACCTGAGGTGATGTGAGGGTTCTACCTAGACCATCATTTACATTCTGACCGGTTTTACCTCGCCAGCAATTCAGTTGTGAGCCTACCGGAGCGACAGTTGGTGGTTTCAATTTTGATACGTGCTGTATTGTCTTGTCCAAAGATGGATATCACTCCGAGGAAGCGTTCCAAAATTGTAAGACTGTAAGAGATATAGCTGAAGCTGTTGGTGTGGGAAAGTCCAGCGCCTCGAGAATTTTAAAAACATTTGAAGATAGTGGCTCTTCGTCTCTGAAAAGAAAAGGCAACTGTGGCCGCAAACGCAAAACTACTCCAAAAACAGAAAAATTGTTGATAAAAAATAGCGAAATTAATCCGAGAAAGACAAGCACTGATCTTCGAAGGGATTTAATGGTTTCTGACGTGGAGGTGAGCACCTCAACTGTGCGAAAACGACTGCTGGAGGTCGAACGTAAGGCAAGAAGACCTAGAAGAAAGCAACTGCTTACCCAGAAAATGATGAAGAAACGTTTGGCATCGGCCAAAAAGTACCGTATTACGTGGACTGTGGACGACTGGAGGAAGGTGGCTTTTAGTGATGAGACACATTTGTTTGTTCAAGGGCACAAGTCAAGTATTGTTAGACGAAGTGATGGGGAAACTTCCTTCGAAACAAATGTTTTGGGGTTTTTTTATGACCAATGGCACTGGACGATTAGCTCCTATAACAGGGATGATGAATTCAGTGTAGCAATATGAAAATATTGCGCACCAGGATTGTCCCATTCATGGAAACGTTGGATGGAACATTCCAGCACGACCTGCCTCCCTTCCACAATTTCAAACAAGTGCAGGCCTTTATGCGTGAGAATGAAATAAAAGTACTCGATTGGCCGGGGAATTTAACTGATCTCAATCCCATTGAGAATTTATGGAATATTTCAAAGAAAAGACTGCCAAAAATGGATTGCACTACAAAAGAAAAAATGATTAGAAGTGCAGTTCAGGTGTGGTTTCATGATGACGAATTGCAGAAAATCTGCGATACGCTAGTGGAATCGATGCCTGGACGAGTTCAAGAAATTATTTCTGCGAACGGAGGACATACTTCATATTAATATGAAGAATTTACGCTATTTTGTATGTATTTACACGATTAAAAGGTAAGATTTGAAGAAAACATTATTTTTTATCCTTGGTCCCAATCAAATCGAACAGCATAGTATGCTGTACTAATTTTGTAATGAAATTAATAGGAACAAATTAAAAATTATGATTTTCATACGTGGTTTAATTATGTAATTAAATAGTGAAATCTTAGTTATTTTGAGTTTGAAACTTAAGGCTGTGAATTACAAGACGTATCACACTGTACATAAATCTGAAAATAATTTTCAAGTAGGCCATTAGCTTCAAATGGGAAGTTATATTTCGAGTTCTACTCGAGGGGAAAGTGCTTCAATAATAAATAGGCTTGAGATGGCGCTAATGGCACACATCGTACACGTCACACGTCGACTTATCGAGTTAATGAAGATGAATTGCAAGGCGTATTACTGATTTTGATAGAAACGCTTTAAACCCATTTTTATGAACGAAATGGAAATGTAAGAAAACTTTGTGGCACCACTACGAATGATTAATCAAGTTGCTATTATCAAGAAATGCGATAAAACAAATGTGCATTATTTCAAACTTACATATATCAATTTTGACATTATATGCTATTTCCACTCATATACAAATGGAATAAAATGATAAAGTGTCAGATGACCCAATTCAGTTTATGTATGGATTCATTAAGCGACACTTATTTAACTCGTATTCATAAGTTTTTTCCTTCGAACTGATTTCTAGACGATACTGCTGGATTAAGCCATCAGTACTGTGAATGGCTTGAGAGTTATCCCACCGATTCACACTAAATCGTGACTTACAATGGCAAATACTCACAGAAACACCAGATCACACGTGGAGTTCTGCAGAGTAGTATACTCCGTCCAATCGTTTTCTCAATATACGATATTAACCAATCAACCGATGCTGTCTTTGCAACAATCTCACAGATTAACGACGACTTGAGATATATTTTTGAATGGTGCAGCAAATATGGCCGTCGTAATTTTTTCCAGGTAACCTCATATCTAAATGAGAGGTAATAAGATATACTTGTCTAAAAATCACTAACTGAACAATTGTTTATTCGACTAGTTTCGCCCTTTACGGCATAATCAAGAATGAATACAAAATACATATTACAAAGACATCCTTCAAATATTTGCAGATCAGTTCGGTCCACAGAACACACCCTAAATTTGGTATGTTCTGTGGTTCGGTACCTGTAGGTGGTAGAAAATATAACATCTATATCATCTCCGTTCAATGTTCGTTATCCACAGAACATAAAAAGGAGGTGGAAGAGTTGGGGATTTCCAAACTAGCAGAGATTTAACATTGGGGAGTGGTTTAGGTCTGAGTGGTCATTGTGAAGATTCTAATTAACAAATTTTTGAAGTTTATTTATTTCCATGGCTTCCAGGTACCTTTTCACAGTAATGGAGAATATTTGGTTTACTGTAAAAAATATTACTGTGAAAAAGGTATGAAAATGAACTACCTGGAAGCCATGGAAATAAAAAAACTCCAAAAATCTGATAATTACAATCTTCTCAATAACCAGTTATACCTAAACCACTTTCCACTATTAAATATCTGAAAGTTTGGAAATCCCCACTTTTACCACCTCCACTCTTTGTACTATGAATAACGAACATAGAACGGAGTTGATATAGATGTTCTATATTCTACCACTTGCAGGGACTGAACCACAGAACATACCAAATTTAGGGTATATTCTGTGGACCTAATTGATCTGCAAAAATTTGAAGGATGTCTTTGTAATATGTATTCATTCTTGATAATGCTGTAAAAGGCGAAACTAGTCGAATAAAGAATTGTTCAGTCAGTGATCTTTAGACAAGTATTTATTATTACCTCTGATTTTAGAATGAACTATCCCAGAGTTGATTCATCGTCCATTGAATTTATTAATCTGATATCACCCTCTTGGTGTGGACAGTTAAACTTTTAAATCGAAAACCTTGAAAGAGTTCTTGAAATTTGAGAACAGATGGTTGTGATCCCAAAACTTTGTAGACAGACGTCGGCTTTGTATTGATAACACAACAAATGTACTGAACAAATTCTCAGGATATCAAATTACCGTTCAAAAATGTCAGTCATCTCTTAGACTAAAGGTCTAATTGCTGGATTTACTGAACCTAATTTTTTTTATTTCAATTTTAATCTTGAAAAGTTTCAATCTATTATAATTTTTGGATGTCAAATTTCAATTCCAATTTTGAAAGTGTATTGAAAGTTTGGTAAAAAATTTCAACCTACCTTAATCAAGCTTTCTACCTGTGACCATAAAAGTGAAGTAGTCCTGGACGCCATATGACTAAGCGCACTCTTTTGATCTACAATTAATAATAAAGCTCCACCACGTTACGTTAAATATTAAGTTGAATTCTTGCATGCCCAGGGATAATATGTCTGAAGCTTTGCCGTTGTTTATTCAACGTGTATCATAAGAAATATCCTCTCAGTTCACCCACTGCATAAATTATTTAGTATCCCATTTAGTTGAAAACAAAGAGCAAAGTTTATTAGATTACCTTTACTTCCCTGGAGTTCGCTTTATGGCTTTTGCGTCGTAAAAATCAGAAAATTATTACAGATTTATGAATTTACTTAGGAGTTTTAATAGAAAATTCAGAACGAGAAGAGCCAAGTTACTTTTTCAACATATATTGGATAGGAATGGAAGAATTAGAAAATATTTATGGTAGGAGTAATTAAAATTCTGAAATCAAATACCAAGAGAGGATATTTATATGTTGCATACATATTAATAACATTTTTATTCAAATTTATTGAAAAAAATTGGGCGTTTGATATTTTACGTATTAGTATTGCATAATAAGTTTTTTCTGTAAATAGATTGATTTAAGTATCTTTCAAGCAATTTACTGCAGTATCATTTACATGTAGGTATAATCAAATGTGAAGTATTATTTATATCACATTCATTGAAAGAATTGGACTCTGAATATCTCAAAGACGTAAGAAAATTGAAAAAAGATTTTCAATCACGTTGAAGGATTCTCATACACATGTAAAGACAATTTTACTGAATAGTGTTCTTGTCACATAGCTGGCTATGATTTCTCAATATATATAAGTGAATTATCAAAATAAGTAAATGTTAATCACACTATAAAATGGTTCATTTCAGCGAAGCAGAACCAACACAAAGCCCCTATTTTACAAACCTTTCTGAAATGAAATTAATGAGGAATATATACCTGTGTTTGAGAGGTTCATGCTCAACATATATTAACCGTTTCAGGTGATATAGAGATTAGAAAAATGGAAATTGTCATAATTTTAGCAGAAGCAAAACTGCTACAGATTATAAAACTTAACTGAATGTGATATTAGAATTCAAAAACATTCGTATATCTTCAAACCAGTAGGTGTGAGACAGAAATATCTCTCAAAAGGCATTGCTAAGATTATTTGAGTCCTACAACTTTCACAAAATGTAGACTGCAAATCTTGACAATTGTTAAAAATCTGGCAAAATTCCTTCATTTTATGAAACAAAATTGAATGTGATACTGCAAACTGTAAAAAATGAGGTTGGTGTTAAATATGGCTCAGAAACCAATGACAAGATTGGTGAAGTTAAAAAAACTGGAAAATCTTATTAAATTCAGATTGAAAATTTCGAAAATTTTGAAGAGGCAAACTTACTACAGATTATGCAACAAAATTCAATTTGCTTCTTTGAATTGAAGAAAACCTGCATATATCTTCAAACATATTGGTGTTAGACGAAGATATAACTCAGCAAACATTGGTAAGATTGGTGATGTCAGACCAACTGGAAAATCTTATGAAATTCAGACAAAAAATTTGCAAAATTGTTGTAAATTAGACTGGGGTAAAATGGCTGTAATTATGAAAATTAGATATCGAATTGAAAACAAATTTCGTATATCTTAAAACCAAGTGGTGTCAGATGAATATATTATTCAGAGGTCAGGTTGATGTAGCCAGAAAAACTGAAAAACCTTAGAAAATGCAGTACAATCTGAAACTCATGGAGAATACTCATGAAATTAACTTATGTTAATAACTATGAACTCATACGTGATTTATCGTTTGAAAATTCAGCTTTCTTCACTTATTTCTTAATACAAATAAATGCTCATTATTACTAAAATAAATATTTAAAGCGCTGTTTTCTGAGTAACCATGGTATTTGGACATAGAGTACCTTATAGCAAAGTTATTCTTGAAGTCGAAGAACTTCATAAACTCATATAATGTTAAGGGTGTCCCATTCAAAAAATGAGCCATCGCATTCACTACGTCTACGCTGTTTCAGAGGAAGCTGTATATTTGATCTTAAAATGGTATGATACACTCAAAACTACGTAAAAGAAACCTTTTTTCATGTTTTTATGAATATTCGGGAGCATTCAGATTTCCAAATTATCTAAACTCTTTATAAGTACGAGTATCTAGTAACTTGAACGAAAGTGAAAGTAAAATGTGTAATATGCTTTTTCATTTTTTCATTCAACCGCTTCACTCTATCGACCGGAGCTTCACTCACGTATGCATATGAATGTAAAGAATCAGCAAAGTGTAATTATGATTTATGCTGTCCACGGTGACAGACACCATAAATAATAGCGTAATTCTAATTTATTGTCAGTTGTATATGCAAATCGTATAATAGGATTAGTGTTTATTGGTTACGTATTGGTGGAACTAGCATATAATCAGTTCATATTTTTACGTGAAATACTGATATTGCAGATTTTAGTGTCAATGCGACATCAACTGAAATAATTCATTGATGTTAATTCCGAACGATTATTTAGAAAATTCTACTTCATAATGAAACAATATTTAGAATTTTCTCATAATTTTAATACAAATACGCATGACGACGTTTCGAAGTAGTACTTCAAATGCTGGATTAATGAGCTGCATTAATCCAGCATTTGATAAAGAAGTAGCACTTCGAAACGTCGTCATGCGTATTTGTATTAAAATTATGAGAAAATTCTAAATATTGTTTGATACTATAATCTATGGTATGATAGATACTGATCTTGCTATTTCATCATTATTTTCACGGGCAATGGCGGAAGAATAGCTGCAATAGGAAGCATAGAATAGCATAGATAGCTTAGGAAGCAAAGATGCTTCATCAGGATCAAACCTGAAGGCTTTCAAAGAAGGTCTAGTTGGAAAAATAATTCTATGTAGGCTAGAAGGTCTCCAGTTGGAAAACTAATTGAAAGGTTTTAAGCGGAAGGTTTCAAACTGGTGATCATAAAATTTGTGGGTCTAGCTAAGAATTGTTGAAAAAATACTAAGCAGATTTATCTGAGAGGCCTTTCATCCTCGGTTCAGTGAAAAAAATGAGCAGAAGACCAGTTGTTACCATGGTGTGGGAGGGCTTGAATGTTGTAAAAACTGGAAGAGTACTTCTATGAGCTACAAACCCAGCAGACAGTGCTCCTGGAACTATTAAAGGTGATCTTTGCATTCAAACTGGAAAAAATATTATTCATGGATCAGACGTATTAGAATGTGCCAAAAAATTGACTTGTGGTTCACTGATAAAGAAGTGATTAACTGGAAACCTGCTATTGAAAGATAGGTCTATGAATATCAGGCGGTAAAGATTATGTATGTGATTTACACCAATGAAAAATGGAGTGAAAATGGAGAAATACTATGATGGGAATTACTCTGATGGAAATTGTTCACCTATAACTATTAATTCGGTTTTTTTCAGTGACTTAAACGTACCGAACATAAGAATTTCTTTAGAAATGTATGAAAAATGAAATAAGAATAGAATAATTTTCTTTAGGCTACTGTTGCTCGAATTTCAAGCTGTGTTTTTTTCTGCTAAATTCATTCTTTGAGTTGATCAAGACCTAAATATATTAGAATATTATTTGGTTTTATTGAATATAGGATAATATTCCAACAACTGAAATTTTGATTTCCACTTTTATTGAAAACATAGCATGATGCGTTTCGTCGTTATAAACGACATCTTCAGATGTTTATAGACTACTGACTATACATTCGAAACATCTCTCTGGCTATACTGCATTTTGCAGTCTTCTTTGATTCAAGTTTTCATTATATAGCCCATCTACTTACCGAACTACTGGTGTTACCTGTTCTTAGTCTGATGTATTTAGGGTATACTTCTTTTTTTAGACATGTTGTTAAAAACCATATATTCTGCGTGTTGATAGCACTTTTAAGTAACAGCTCAAAGTACCATCGTGCCAAAAAGCTGTTATCTACTGATGTGGCGTTTATTTGATGTAAATCCATTATAATTGAAACACTTTCATTGAAAACATAGCATGAAGCGTTTCATAGTTATAAACGACTTCTTCAGATGCTTTTATTATAATGGATTCATATCAAGTAAAAGCCAAATCCATTCAATATATTTAGTAATATTTCAGTAACTACCAATTTATCTGTTACATACTGACGAGATATAACCGTTTCTAATTAAGATCATTGAAATAAGGAAATACGTTTTTCTATTTCCAAACCACCGTCCCTTCTTTGCCCATCCTAATGACATCGAAGTATACGATAACTTCAGATAAAGAAATTGAACGCGACCAAATGATAAATTGAATTGGTTGTTGATTACAACGGCCATATGAATGGGGTGTGAGGTCATTAGTCTGCGTCATTGTCAATGAGGGCGACACCAGCGACGTTTGTATTATATGTCCGTATGTCTGTGTGTGGCGCGAGATGCAACACGACTGTGTAGCTTTTCTCATAAATATCGGCCGCACCTACGGTATTGTTTCGTTTGCTTTAATTTTGCTGAGAGAATTGCATTTGCATCTGGTGGATGAAGAGTGTTCATTCTACGTTTAGGCGTGTTTGTCCCGAATATATCATTAGCTCTTCGGAAAGACTTGTTTTAAGTCAATTACATTTAATTTTCCTCTATAAATAGGGCTGGAATAATGAAAATACGAACATGAAGAGATGAATAATGCATAATAATATTTCAATGAACTGTGTTGGAATATTTCATAGAAGAAAAATATACACAACAGATGAGATTCGAGTGTCATCTGCCATAATAATAATGATATACTCCATTTTCACTACAACAGCAATCAAAGAAAAAATTACAAACTAATGAAAACTGTAAAATAAAAACTATAAAATTAAAAATTAACACACTTGAATTAAGTTTCACTGAATATATTGAAAACTGTACATATGTTTCGGTTGGTTAACTCATTATCAAGAGTATACAATACTACTGTTTGAATGAGAGGTAATAATAAAAACTTGTCTAAAAATCACTGACTGAACAATTCTTTATTCGACTAGTTTCGCCTTTCACAGCATTATCAAGAATGCATTATCATTCTTGATAATGCTGTAAAAGGCGAAACTAGTCGAATAAAGAATTGTTCAGTCAGTGATTTTTAGACAAGTTTTTATTATTACCTTTCATTTAAATATGAACTATCACAGAGTAGATTCATCGTCCATTGAATTTACTACTGTTTGAGTAATACTCTCTTGTATACTCTTCATAATGTGTTAACCACCCGAAACATATGTAGAGTTTTTAATATATTCAGTGAAACTTAAGTCAAGTGTGTTAATTTTTAGTTTTATAGTTTTTAACATAATATTTCACCAAGAGATAAGCGAAACCTCCGTGCTATTTATGTAAAATAAAAGTCAGGAGATACTGTCATACAAGCATTGATTTAAAAAGTTTAAGATACGATTGACATCCAAAAAATGACATAAACCCATTAGGCCTAATGTGAAAAAGATAGTAACACAAATGAACAACCGAATGAAACATCAATAATTTATCACTTAATGACTAAGATTGAATTCTCGCTTAACTCTCGGTGAAACATAATTGAATATTAAATTAAATTAAACTCTTGGCTTAATGTTTCACGATTTATTTGACAATATAAAATAGTCAACATGTTTCGAGCGTTAGCTTAATCGTGAAACATTAAGCCAAGAGTTTAATTTAATTTAATATTAATCACTTAGATCGAATTCTCTCTTACCTCTTTGTAAGACATGATTAAATATAAATTTAACTCAAACTCTCGGCTCAATGTTTCACAAATATATAGAATAATAAAATAATAACACGACTACATGTTTCGAACATGGTTAGCTCACTATGAAGCCACAATATCAAGTCTGATGATGAGCTAACCTCTGGAAGCATGTCGAGTCAACGTTGTAATATTTTCAGTTATCAACAATGATTAACATATAAAATGATAACCTATTTTAACTAAGCTATAATGAAATAAAAAAAAATTGAGATATAATTATTTTAATATGTAGGATAAGGTTTCTTTTTGAAGGTAGATTCAGTGGATGCTAGGTGGAATGCCTGTACACACCGATTCTAATTGAATTATTGACTATGTACTCAATAAGTAAGGAATAGTTTACCGTTTATTTTTTTCTTGTGGGAATTTTTTTTTAATTCAATATCTTCCAATGAGAGCATAAAGTTTTGCAAAAATTGGAGTTAAATTTGAACGGCGTTAATCAAACCTATCAGCAGCAGTACACCAAAAACGTAATAATGTGTCCACATGCGTAAGAAATTTTGGGGACACTAAAGAATATTATTTAAGAAATTATTTTATTTTTTTCTACCTACTAATGGATTTTTTTATAAATTAAAATAATCTGAAGGGGTCACAACTAATTGGAATTTCAATGAAATTAGCAATTAAAAGAAATGTATTCTCAAAATTTATTAATTTGATTTATTCTAAAATACCTTAAGTATGTCTTGGAAACGTCAAATAAAGGAAAATACATCAATTTTGTCAATCGGTGAAAAAGTTGTTGGTTTAAATTATTCAAAAAAACATTATTGTAGAAACAGTTAATATCTAATCCCTGTACGACATAAAAATATGAATTTCATTAAGCCTCTTTTTTTTTTTCATCTTCATGTATTAATCTTAGTTGTTTAGTGTTTTTATGTGTAATGCGTGAATTATTACTCTCATTTCTCACCAAATAGGTCTTTAACATCTCTAATATGTTTTAATCTTCTCCTTGATACATCTACTGTTCCGGCCATTTCGTAATTATGTGATATATCAGCATATAAAACTTTTAGAATGCCAATAACTCAATGTAATCCCCAGTTCAACTCCGAGAGGCTTGCCATTATATCCTTAAAGGAGATCGTTATTTATTAGAGGTTCATATAAAGTCGGATGAATGTTAGACTTCATCACTGTTTTATTCAAAATACCTGGAACCAGTGATATAAAAACACACACATATATAAATATATTATTATTACGATTGTTCCCCATGAGGAGAGCGACTTAACTTGAATTCGCAATTATTAGGACTTTTGCTTCATCGTTTTTGCCTCCCAAAAACGCTCCATTCCCTCTGAATGTTCTTTCTTCCGTTCATCTGTCCATTTTACTCCAGGTTGACGATTTGACTTTTGTTCAAACTTCACATGTGCGATGTTATTGCGACATTCAGTGCGATATTCGAGATTTTTTATATTGATCTGTTGTAGATCCTTTTGGACCTCTTTTAGCCACTCTGTTTCGCATTTACTATTCATAATTGTTTATATAATAATGGTTATAAATATAATAATGATATAAATAACAATGGTTATTTATAATAACCATTGTTTCAGATGCGTAGATCGCCTCTGAAGAAAATTTATATATATATATATATATATATATATATATATATATATATATATATATATATATATATATATATATATATATATATATATATATATATATATATATATAAATATATATATCTATATATATATATATATATATATATATATTTTTTTAATGTTTTTAGCAATAACAGGCTATCTGCATTGTTAAAAACTTTATTTTCGTTAACGTTTCGTTGTATATCATAACTTTGTTGAAAATAAATGAATTAAATTATATTTTTCATTTTTGATATTCTTCAATTTATATTTTTTCATCTTAAACAGGCAGTAAATTAGTGTTAAACAAAATTATAAAGATGTGACCTTAGTTATGTGAGGAAATTTTAATTTGCCAATCTCGAAATTTGTGTTTCCTCAATCTTTTTGATGGTTGTGTAATATATGCCTATTTCGATAAATAAAGGAAAAAGAAAAAGTTTTTTCTTTGCTTCAGAAGATAAATTTTCATAGACCTACACTTACACCCTCCCTTTTTCTGTTATGCCAACGGATACCTCCGTGGTGTTTCTCATAGACCCCTGAGACCTCCTGGACGAATTCGAGCATCATTGTTCTGAATATAAAGAAGTAACCCAGATATAATTGAGTGACGATCATGACATCATTTGGAAAGAGAAGTGAAACCAGTAATTTCACCATCATCATCAAAAGATGACATGTAACCTTTAGTTTGGTACTATTCTCCTCAGGAAAAGTAAATATTCAACCACGTAATGATCACAGTATGATATTTTCGAACGCCTTAACGAATGAATCAATTAGCAAAGAAACTGAGGGGTGAGATTCATTCCAATACGATAAAATATAAGAGCTTCAAGTAATTGGAGTATACGTGTAGGTCTAGATACTGGTTATTCGAATCCTTGTTGATTCTAGAATTATTCATTTATTTACCATGATACTGATATCGTAATCGAACCATAAGCGATAGCGATGTTCGTTGCTTATAATGCAGGTGGGTAATCCGTTCATTGAGCTTTCACAAGAAGTCGATGAGAATGGTGTTACCGATAAGGTTGGCGTATTCCCTTCTTCAAGCCGTTTTTTGTGTTCGTTGAGTGTATCGGATTGTAATCCAACTATCAATATTTGATTATCTCGCGACACAACCACTGGAATGCGAAATTTACAATTTCGATAAGACTTCGTCGCGGAAATTGTTTGTTGATAATTTCTAAATGGGATCGTGTGCGTTTGTTCACATTCTGCTCGGGGGAATTAGCGATGTACTGGAGTTTTCTTCATCGAATATTCAGTTATATCAACATGATTTTGTGTTCTTCGGAATCATTACAGCCACATTAATTTATTTTTGAAGAGTGCACAATATGTTACAAGTTAACTGTAAAATATTCCAATAGTTCCCAACATAAGCCTGTTATTGGTGAGAATCTAGATGAATATATGGCTAATTCCAGCATTTTCTTACTGAGCAAATATCAGAAAGATTGCGAGCCCTTTAGGATAGCATTCCTTAGGATATTATTATAAGTAGATAGCCATTTTCGTTTTCATTTCCATATTCCACCAAGTTAAATATTGAACTCTTGTTAAAAAATAGAGAGTCAGAGCAAAATGTTGAGCAAATCAACCTTTCGAGTTCTTTATTATTGATTGAAAACGATCCTTATACTGAAAAGAAACAGCCGATAAAAAAAGCGTGGAATGAATAAAATGGATTGTATTCATTGTTCATCATAAACCAAACTAGACAGAGCATCGAAACAATACAAAAAATTATTCTTTATATTACATGATGAAAATTCTACTGGACTGTTCACAAATTGTATTCAAACTAGCCACATACACTTAAACCCAGTAAAAATGCTGTACTCGCAGAATGAAGAAAAATATAAGGATCTTCTAGAGCAATTGAAAATTTTAGTCCTTCCTCCTTCAGTTTTTGGCAACAATAACCTTTTTCCTCCTCAACTTCTAAATTGAAATTTCTTTTGTCATACTCAATGTCAAAGAAAACTTTTTAGTATTCTAGGTACCAAAAATTAATAACCTTTTCTTATTTTCGATTACATCGATTTCAAGAACAGCAAGTCTTTTTATTCCTTTTTCCTGTCCACCATGATTCTATTTGAAAATAAATTTTAATTCAAACACTTGAACTTATGATTTACACTTTATTGACTACATAGCATGACGCGTTGCGTCGTTACAAACGACTTCTTCAAATGGAAACAGAATAACATGTTTCTATAGCCAGTAAAAATTGAAAATATAAAGATGCTAGTTCTAAGAATAGGTGTTTGGTTCAGTTTTTGAAATTGCTTAACACCCCGAAATGATTTTCAAGCGTAATATATTTATCGTAAACTAAGATAAGAGTTTCCTATTCATTATATTGAACCACCCTTCACCAAGAGATCAGCTAATATTCAATCGGCTCTATGAAATGGTTAGTTTCGATAGCAAGACCTGAAATTCCGCTAAGTTTTTTTTTGTAAGATGGATATTTGTCTTCCTCCCTTCCTGATCAAGTGTTATTGTTTATCTCTTTATTTTATTCAGTAATGGATTCATAATGGATACTAATTTCCCCCAAATATCCATATAATCAGTTATTAAGATGCTTCTTTCAGTTTGTCTTGTAAACAACCCTCAAAAATTGTTACTTTTTCATAAGTTTCCATATTTCAAGTTTTGATAATTGATTAGTGAAACATATCAGGAGTGTTTCAAACAATTTTTGTTGAATTGAGGCTATTGTTTTCAATTGAATGATTCCATTCTTTATTTCAATTTTCATTTGAGATTTTGAATGATTTCATTCTTTATTTCATTGAGATTTCATTTCAATACTTGCAATTGAGAGAAGTATATTCGAAGTAATAATTCTTTTTTAGGTATATTTTATTCCTCTTTCATGTATTACATATTTTTCGCTGTATTCACGATTGGTTTTATTAGATTTGGAGTATGAACTCATTGATTCTTGTAGAATTAAGCCTATTGTTTTTGATTAAACGATTTATTTTATTCTGTTTGGCACTTTTGTACTTCTTTTCTCATTCATCTATTTTATATTTTTCCCAGTTTTTCAACCGTATTAGTTATATTCGATTTCAAGTATCAGCTCATTCAAAAACGTTAATAACTATTAACTTATTCCATTTATTGTCAGCTGATCAGTACAAATATATCCTTAACATTGAAACAACAGCCTGCCTCTTTTGTTAGTATAATGCGAAGGAAACGTTTGATATTCCTTGAATAATACATTCGGCCTCTTTTAAATAATTATTATAAACAGGGTATGATAAAGCGTGGGCCTGGTGTCGCGTAATTTTTAAACAATGGCATGTAGGAACAATGGCACCTACGGACTACACGACACTTGACATATGCTAGTAGTAATGAACTCCACACTCATAGGTTCTGTTATGTTGGGCACTTTTAACACGCTTATCTTGTTGGCATTATATTAAATTGTTTGTCATTCCTGACTCTGACGAATTGAAAATAGGAAGCGGTTGCTTGTCGTTGGTGGGTGGTAAAACTGGGCAAAATTAAAATACATACACATGCCTCATTTCCAACGGAAGCACAAAATCAATATGAAAAATAAAATACGTGGTGTTATAAACACAAACGTGTTATACCAGTGAACAATATCCATAAGTATGAACATATTTATAAAACATGAGTATGAAAAACTGAAGAAAATGATAGTACAATTCTTGAAAAATTTCTAATTGAATGGATATAGCAAAATATCTTCGCGAAGATGGCGACATGACCAGGTACGATACATTGTCGAACAATTCTTCAAGAAGATTGGTGGAGAATACTAAAATCACTGACAGACTTGATGGAAGCATAAGACAGACTCTTTCGTTCTACAAAGATCTCATTAGTTGTTTCACGTCCTTCACCAAGTGAGGCAACGATTCCAAACTTCTTATGTTTTCTGAAATGGACGTGTAAAATTTAGCGATGATAGTAAAACTGGAGAAATCTACGGCTGATTCAGCAATTATTGTTTCCTTTGCTAGTTATTTACATTGGAATTATCGATTTTATAATCTTAATAAAGCTACAATTTACAGCTTTAAGTACACTTCAAATTGTATTAATTATATATAAATCATGAATAATCGTGGTTTATGAAAAATCGCCTTTCGCGTTTGAGCTTATCAGTGGTAACCAATTTCTCAAAATTTTGGTGAGGGATCTTTCAGAGCAAAAGATGTATTTAGTAGCCAAAATAAAGGGAAATATACCTTTCAACTTTTTCAGTTACAATTGGCTGTGTTACTTTCTGTCATATACTGGTTAATGATTAATATGTCGTATGGTTAACACCCTGTCTTCTACCATATACTGCTACAAATATTTATTTTCGGTCGTAATTTTCTGAACCTGTACATATATACCTTCCTGGCTTTAACTTACAATATTAATATAATTGATTTATGTTTATTTTTCGAAAAATATCACTCCGTTGAAAAGTCTTGGAAGCACTTATCATTTATAGATTAGAAATCAGGAGAGATATGAGAAATAGATGACATGGAAGTTTCGCTTATCTCTTAGTGAAACATTATGTTAAAAATAATAAATAAGACAATTAGCATAAATTTCAGTATATATATTAAAAACTCTACATATGTTTCGGGTGGTTAACCTATGATCAAGAGTTTAGTAATATTAAATTTCCTAAGTAAGAGTAAGTAAGAGCAATATTGTATACCTACTCATGATAATGGGTTAACCGCTCGAAATGTATTCAGGGTTTTTGATATATTTAGTGAAATGTAAGGCAAGTATATTTTAATTTATTGATATTAGAAATGCTTTGTAGAAATTCAATCAGAGATCCTTAATTTACAAATTCTTGTCCTAGCCTATATAATTCTCTCTCGTTTCAAAAATGAAACGAAATTGTAATCTAGTGCCAATGTTAATGAAGCACACTAAATTTCAGTGAACAAATAAATCAAATATGTCATGATGATCAAATATGTATGATTCTGATACTCTCAGGTCCTACAATCTTGAAGTTTTTTTTTTAGAAAAATATTTCAATAATCAAAACAATGTTTCAAAAAAGCAGGAATCAGGTGTCGAAAGTTCAAGGTTTTATCAATTGAAATACCAATATAAAATTTTAAATTGGTCATTATATAAGCGAGTATTGCTAAAATGTCTCTATCTGTAGACCTAATTAATCATTTAAAAACAGTGTTTCCTTCATGAATATATAATTATGTCTCATTCAAGGATTAGTGAAATAGAAAAACAAGAAAATTCTCAGAAAGATTCACGGGCCAATTAATAGAAGTGGCATTTGGATGAGAAGACCTCAGAATGAACTTCATCAAAAAACAAATACAACAACGGAAGAAATCAGAAAACGACGAGCAAAGTTCTATGCACATGTCTACAGAATGAAACAGTCCAGAATACAGAAGAAACTACTCGATATAATTAAAAAGTGTAAATGCGGAACATAGTGACTAAAAGAGGTCCGAAAAGATCTACTAACGGATCAATATAAAAAATTTTCGAAGATCGCTCCGAGTGTCGCTATAAAATCGCACATGAGAGGAGTAGGCAAAAATTAACGCGCCAACCTAGAATAAAATGGACAGATGAACGGAAGAAAGAGCATTTCGAAAGAATGAAACATTTTTGGCAGGCATAAAATATGAAGCAAGTCTAAGAATTGGGAACTCAACTTCAATCGCTCTCCACATGGAAACAATCGTTATAAAAATACTTACTGTATATTTCTGTCTTACGATCCATAAGAGAGTATGTGAGGATTGAAGTTACCAACAAATTGAAGTCACGTCCAACAAATGAATTACGTTTCATTTGTTGGACGTGAAGTAACTGAGGAGTATCTTGTAGTACGAAACAGTTAACGGTCTTACGCTTCTAATAAATATCCACATCGATTTCAATATTCTCTAACATTTATGCCTAGAAGGATAATGGAGACATCGCATTGTTCATGTTTCACATAACCAGCTCTGCTATAATGTTCTTTTGCAAATTTGTCAAAAAAAATTATCAAAAGAAAGTTATAGTATACTTTTAATATCGAATATTTACATGTGCGATAATATAGCCCGAGAACTACAGAATTATTTTTCTTGCAGCAGATTTCTTTTACCTTATATATAAGGGTATTTTTTTTAGAGGTATAGAAATTTAAATTGCAATAAAACAACGATGGATCATTCGATTGACAAGAATTTTTTTTTATTCGAAAGATAATCTTGTGGCATTACATTTTAAATATGACTTCTGGCATATGGCTGCCACGGCTGGCTCGGATGTAGTCCAATCTGGACGTCTAATTTGCGATGACTTTTTCCAACATTTGTGGCCGTATATCGGCAATAACACGGCGAATATTGTCTTCCAAATGATCAAGCGTTTGTGGCTTATCCGCATAGACCATTGACTTTACATAGCCCCACAGAAAGTAGTCTAGCGGTATTAAATCACAAGATCCTGGAGGCCAATTCACAGGTCCAAAACGTGAAATTAGGCGGTCACCAAACGTGTCTTTCAATAAATCGAGCGTGGCACGAGCTTTGTGACATGTTGCGCCGTCTTGTTGAAACCACAGCTCCTGGACATCATGGTTGTTCAATTCAGGAATGAAAAAGTTAGTAATCATGGCTCTACACCGATCACCATTGACTGTAACGTTCTGGCCTTCATCGTTTTTGAAGAAGTACGGACCAAAGATTCCACCAGCCCATAAAGCGCACCAAACAGTCAGTTTTTCTGGATGTAACGATGTTTTGACATACACTTGAGGATTATCTTCACTCCAAATGTGGCAGTTTTGTTTGCTGACGTAGCCATTCAACCAGAAGTGCGCTTCATCGCTAAACAAAATTTCCTTATGAAAATCGGGAACATCTCGTTTTGGGCCCATTCGACGAATCTACGCCTTGCTTGATGATCGTGAGTCTATTCATGATGAATTGCCAAACCAAACTGAGAGTAAATCACTTCTCAGCTGTTAAATCGGTCGCCATCTTCAACAGTAATGCCAACTTAAAATTCTATACCTTTAAAAAAAAACAACCTTATATATGTATATATATATATATATATATATATATATATATATATATATATATATATATATATGTATACATATATATATATATATATATATATATATGTATACATATATATACATATGTATACATATATATATATATATATATATATATATATATATATATATATATATATATATATATATATATATATATATATATATATATATATATATATATATATATATATATATATATATATATATATATAGTGTACCCACCACTCAACCAACAATAATTAAAATTCACAAAATGGTACCATATATCAAGAAGTAACTCAGGAAACATATTTCGTTCTCAAGACTAATTGCACGCAAAAGTTTCTAACACTACTACATGATATCATAATTATACGCCATTTAATAAATAAATATAAAAATTAAACGTAGGGAATGAATATTAAACACAGGTTTAACATCCTTCGCTTCCTTTGCACGTACATACATTAACTGGATACACAACCTGCTCACGGAATACAAGATATTCCCCACTAGAAAATAATTTGTCAAAACGATTAAATATATAGAGAATGCGGTAGTTTATAACAAATAATTGGAAGATATAAGTTATAATATTACCGCGGCGGCAAATGCAGAGACCGCATCAATTAAAAGCCAAGTGCCTTTCCTCCGCTATCCACATAATATTAAATTGTCTAACGATCAATCCGAGAAAACAAATGGCATATATTCAATCCTACATATTCTATTTGAACAAGCGAGGAGAAAATTCCTCATGAATAACCATACGTCGTTTTTCAATTTGAAAACCAATCAGCAATCAAGAATTTATGCGACTGGATCATTAGGATACTAATTAGAGGATTTTCTGGTTTGGATATTTAAATTCGATTGCTATTTCAAAGATGCAAGAAGCCTACGGTCAGCGGCTTTCTTTTAGCCTCTACAGTGTGTAAAAAATCGACATAGGTGTTCCAGTAGTGTATAACGTATCGATTTGATAAGAATTTTTATCGATTTTTTATCAGTTGATTGGACTTACTGATCAATTTCGTCTCGAAATTTTCGCTGGAATGTGCATATTTTCTCAGGAATCGTTTATCAATGCGAGGTTGTTGAAAAAAAACTTATTTAATATGTGAAAATTACGATTATAATTTGTCAGTGTGGAATTGGAATTCGTGAGATCGTTCAATTCGAGCAGAACTAGTCGAAATACATTTAGGACTTATTTCTTATCCTTTCTTTCAATGCAAATTGAAACCGAACTTATTGTAAGAGTCCCGAATATTCTGGAATAAAACAATTGTTTCATTGATCTTGTATCAACATCATATATGACATATTTCTGTTTTCTTTGAGACCATGACTTAGTTGGAAATTATTGATTTTACTTCATCTTCCATATTCATATCTTCCAAGGTTTTTTTCCATAAAAGACCTCTTTCATGAATCCTGAGCGCAGAACAAAATATTGTATTGAAAATACAGTCTTTAGTTTCCTTTTCAACTTCTGTTCAGTTTTTGATTTTTAAAAGTATGATATAAATTTCAAAATATTACATAATGTTATTAAAATAGTTAATTTATATACATAGAGCTTTTCTGAAGAAATAGTGTACAGTGATTCAATTAAATTGGTTTATTTTACATGAGTTTTCGAAACACGTGTTGACATTCCACAAAAATTAAATTGTGATCGAACTATTAAGTAGAATTTAGCGTTTTTTTGTATTTAAGTTTCACTATCATGCTTTTTAACAATGTTACATTTAATGTTGTCTCAAAATATCATTGAAATTAGGCACGTTTATATCTTGAATATGATTCAAATCGTCGAAAGTAACCTCAAGGAACTGTCTTTGGTTCATTGTTGTTCTCCTTATATATAAACGATATTGTTTCTGCTGTGAAAAAATGCTCAATACGTTAATTCTCTGATGATACTATGCCTTTTATATGTGGCAAAGAATATAACAAAATGAATAAGTGAGAACTTTCTGCAATAAATGAATGGTTATGTGACAATAGCTTTTCTCTAAAGGTACAAAATATAACTTCATAGTTTTGACTACAAGTAAGACTCTGAAGATTATTACAAATAAGGATATAATTACGAAAATTAACGCACAGAAAATTGGAAGAACAAAAACAGTTAAATATTTAGGCCTTATGTTGAAAGAAAAATTGAGTTTTGGTGATTATGATAATTTCATATCATCTAAAATCTCTGAAAAAATCTAAATTCTTGTGAAGAATTGGAAAAATCTGTCAACATACGTGAAGCTGTTGCTGTGTAAGTCAATAAAATGCCACACTTTGAATATTGCTCCACTCTGTTATTTGGTATGACTTCGGAAAAAACTCAACAATTAGAAAAATCACAGAATGGGGCCATGCGAACAATTTTAAAATGCAATGGATATACTTCAGTTGAAATTATGCTGAACTCTTTGGAAATAATATCTGTTAAAGAGATAATACTCTTTGCTACATATACATTTATATTTGATATCAAAAATCAGTTGCTTCCATGCAATGTTATAAAGCATCTAGCTTCTGAATTTGAAAAAATTGTCCAGCAATAATTTGAGAAAAAAATCTGTGGAGCCTAGAAAACTGTTATATATTCAATATATAACTTCTTCTAGTATTTTAATAGCATGCTGTCGGATAGCATGAAAGTGGATTTGAGAATGCAGAATACCTCAGGGAACTGTCTTAGGTCCGTTGTTGTTCTCCTTATATATAAACGATATTGTCTCTCACGTGAAAAAATGTTGTATACGTTTATTCGCTGATGATACTACGCTCTATATATGTGGCGAAGATATTAGGAATATGTCAGAGGGAATCAATAGAGACCTTTCTGCGATTACCAATTTACGTTGATTCGGTAATGATACTATACCTTTTATATGTGGCAAAGATATTAGGAATATAACAAAATAGATAAGTGAGAACTTTCTGCAATAAATGAATCATTATGTAACAATAGCTTATCTCTGAATGTTAAAAAATCTAACTTCATAGTTTTGGGTACAAGTAAAACCCTTAAAACCAATAAAAATGAGGACATAACTATAAAGATTAATGAACAAAAAAATAGAAGCGTAGAAACAGTAAAATATTCAGGCATTATGTTAGACGGAAAATCGAGTTTCAATTATCATGTTGATTTCATATCATGTAAAATTTCTAAAAAAATCAATTTCTGAAAAGAATAGGAAATAACCTGCCGACATGTGTGAAATTATTGTTGTTCAAATCAATAATAATGCGACATTTTGAGTATTGCTCCACATTGTTATTCGGCTTGACTAAAGAAAAAATTCAAGAATTACAAAAGTTACAGAATAAAGCCATGCGAGCCATTTTAAAGTGCAATAGGTATAACCCTGTCAATATTATGCGGAACTCTTTGGAACAAATGCCTGTAACAAAGAATACTCTTTGCTTCATATATATTCATATTCAAAATAAAAAATCAGTTGCTTCCATGTAATGTAATAAAAAATGTTACATATGTCAGTGATGTGCATGGGTATAATACTAGAAATACTGATAGTTTTTATATCCAAAGTTGTAAGCTCTCTAAATCCAAAAATAGCATATGCTATGACGAATTCAAGGCTTTCAATAATTTACCAAATATATTGAAAACTAGTACTAGTATTAAGATATTTAAGCGTGATCTTAGAAAGTATATTTTAAATAATGAGATAGGTATATAATTAAAAATTGACAGTTCAAAATATGTAGATTTTTGTATAGCTTCAGCTAAATAAATATTATTACTATTTTTTTTATTATTATAATATTTTCACATTTAACCTGAATGTTGATTTCAATAAAGCAATAACATATTTCTCCTGAAAAAGTCGACACTTGACTTTTCAAACTGATCCTTTCCAACCAGTTAATGCGAAAGCAATTGCATGTAGAGTTTAAGAGTTCTCAGCAGGTAATCGATTTCAGGACACCGTGTCACCACAGCCCACACAGTTTCCAGAAAAATCGATACTAACTCAACATTCAAAGTACCAATTACTGACAGCATCGATGTTTAATTTTCTCTGGAGACTGAAACAATTCGCTGAAATTAACGGAAAATACGATGAGCAGTCCGTTCCGTATTTTAGATATGGTTCTTAATGGCAGAACGCCACTGCTAACGACTGTCTTAAACATGTCTGAAACGGCGCACGGAAAGATCATGTTGAATAAATTCCCGTGGAACGAGAACTGAACCACAAACATTGGGAACATTCGCTTTGAGTAGGCGTTGCTTTTTCTGTAGGATTTAATCTGAATGTCAACTGGATTTCTTATGATTTGGAACTAGCTGTAGGGACGCAAATGATGGTTTATAATGGCTCAATAACAACTAGGGGGATATTAAAACAAATCAGACACGATAAATCGATAAGTATTATTGATTTGACTGTTATATTACTTTTTATGATGGTGCTGATTGTGAGCTTTATTTATGTATAATAATTGAATTTTGCATAAATTACGAATCAGTTTCATCTATCGACACGAAGAAAAATATTTGTATTGTCATTTCTATTTTTAAGCAATGAATAATCGATGGTGAAAACCGAAGTTCAAGGCATATCGTGCATTGAATCTGTGAAAGAAAATTCATGGAAATATTTCATCGTGTGCTCTTTGCAGAAAATACGATGACTTGAATGATTTTGAAACTTGAACTGGATTGAAATAATTTTTAGGACAAATAAGGACTACGTACGTTTTTACTAAAACAAAACATAATTCTGAGTATTTTTATATAATATTAAATATTAAATTAAATTGAACACTTGGTTTAATGTTTCACAATCATAATCGTGAAACATTGAGCCAAGTGTTTAATTTAATTTAATATTTAATTATGTTTCACCAAGAGTTAAGCAAGTATTAGCTGACCTTAAAACTTCGTACAAACATAAATTTTTTATAATTTTGTGTATTGAATAAAATAATTGGTATACACATGAATGTTTCGAATTCTACTACAATTCTCATAAATTTTTCCCGAAGAAAAATAAAGGAACTTGATTGACATTAGAATAAACGTTGTTTTTCATGAAAAAATTAAGTAGGTACTGCCAATGCAGTACTTCTTTCAACATATGACTAATTCCTAATAATTTAGTGTTTGATGAAATGTTTATGATTCATTACTTCTAGTTTCCTATAACAGTCTTATTTAAATAATCGAACACACTTTAAACAATTTGAGGATCCTAACTCATATGTATATACATCCATTTAGGGTGTACCACAAGGCTTTAATTTAGGCCCACTGTTCTGTATTCTTTTTGTAAACGATCTAATAGACTGCCTAGCAGTTCATAGTCTCATGTATGCTGATGATTGAAAAATATATCGCAAAATCGAAACATATCGCCGTTTCTAATTTGTGTTACCACAATAAACTCAATATCAATGTAACGTTGTCAAATTCACTTAAAAGAAACGGCCTATACAATTTGACTACACATTAACGAAACCATTCTGACCAGGGTCTCCGAAATTTGAGACCTCGGTATAATATTTGAGCGAAAATTCACTTTTGTACCTCATATAAAAGAAGACAATTTCAACAGCATTCAAAACTTATGGATTTATTGTTCGTAATGCTGGACAATTTTCGAATACAAAAACGCGTATACAATTATTTAAATCGCTTCTAGAGAGCAAATTAGATTTCGGATGTATGATTTGGCGTCTCATTTACAATTCTCATAAAAATCATTTAGAGTCGATACAAAGAAAATTTCTCAAATATCTAATTTGGAGGAAGATCACGTTTATCCGGCCAGAGGATATAGACAAACTGATATGTTAAACAGGTTTGTAGCTAAATCACTCAAAGTTGGCAGGGACTTGTTGTCTCTGAAGTTTCTGTATAACCTCTTACATAGTTATATAGACTGTCCTACCCTTATTGACTCTATTGATTTTCATGTTCCTAGACAATGTTCACGTTGAAGTAAATTTTTTTCATTGGGTACTCCGAAAACTAATTCCCTCGTTGAATCAGTCATTAGATATAAGTGTTCACTATTCGAGGATGTGTCTGATAAATGCGTTATCAACAGTGACTCATTTGCTTTCATAGGTCGGATTTACTTGGACTATTTTCATGTATAGTGAATTTTGAAGTAAAGCTATATTCTCATTGTTTATCATTCATTATAATTACTTCTTTCATTGATAATCATTTTTTAAACGTTTGCATTATATCATTAGGTGTTAATACTGTAGTATTAACACCTAATACTGTATTTTTTTTAATATTTCCTGTAACTGGGTGTTTTTACCTAAAATAAAGACTTATTATTATTATTTCTTATATACATAAAAATATTTCAGAATGAGTAACTTAATGTCCGTGTTTATAACGCAAAAGCTTCAATTCTCTTCATATCAAGTAATCAGTTTTTGCCAGATGCACAATAAGTAGTATATCTAAACCACCACATGAAGACACTTTTTAATTTCACATTTCTATATGTTGATAAATTTACGACCAACTTCATGTCCACAATCGTTTAACTGGCGATAAAAAGTCTCACAATGGGCAATGAATAATGTTGTTTTTTCTAGCTTGAGCTTTGTTATTATTGTCACTCGGATCAAATGATTGAATAATGGGGATCGTTTCTCTAGATGTCTGCGTTCGAAAAGCTGCCTACGCCTCTGCATCAGACATTCGAAGGCTGGCCCTTTAAAGGACGCTCGTTTGATATGCGAGACCGTTTCTATTGTTCACTTTTACAGTACAATAATATATGAATGATGAATGTTATAGCTCTGTATGAAAATGAAGTCAACGGTAGAAACGTAACGTACCATTATCAATATGTAAAAATAATGAAATAGATACGTGCCTTCTTCTAGATAATTCATCGACCTTTCAATATATCAGATATATATTTTTTACCAGTTCTAATTGAAGATTAAAAGTCACAACAACAATGATTATTTGGAATCGAATGAGTTTGATCAGTTTGGCCAATGTGTACAACATATAAAGTAATTTTTTTGGTCACCTTCACTCATGTTGAAAATGTTCATCTTGACTAAATGCAATACAGTTTAATGTCATTCTAATTCAATTGGGTTTTGTTACTAAGGGTGTTTTTTTAGAGGTATAGAACTTTAAATTGCAATAAAACAACGATGGATCATTCGATTGACAATAATTTTTTTTAATTCGAAAGATAATCTTATGGCATTACATTTTAGATATGATTTCTGGCCTATGACCGCCACTGCTGGCTCAGATGTAGTCCATTCTGGACGTCCAATTTTCGATAACTTTTTCCAACATTTGTGGTCGTATATCGGCAATAACACGGCGAATATTGTCTTCCAAATGGTCAAGCGTTTGTGGCTTATCCGCATAGAGCAATGACTTTACATAGCCCCACAGAAAGTAGTCTAGCGGTGTTAAATCACAAGATCTTGGAGGCCAATTCACAGGTCCAAAACGCGAAATTAGGCGGTCACCAAACGTGTCTTTCAATAAATCGATTGTGGCACGTTCTGTGTGACATGTTGCGCCGTCTTGTTGAAACCACAGCTCCTGGACATCATGGTTGTTCAACTCAGGAATGAAAACGTTAGTAATCATGGGTCTATACCGATCACCATTGACTTAACGTTCTGGCCATCATTGTTTCTGAAGAAGTACGGACCAATGATTCCACCAGCCCATAAAGCGCACCAAACAGTCAGTTTTTCTGGATGTAACGGTGTTTTGACATACACTTGAGGATTATCTTCACTACAAATGCGGCAGTTTTGTTTGTTGACGTAGCCATTCAACCAGAAATGCCCTTCATCGCTAAACAAAATTTGCTTATGAAAATCGGGAACATCTCGTTTTGGACCCATTCGACGAATCTACGCCTTGCTTGATGATCGTGAGTCTATTCATGATGAATTGCCAAACCAAACTGAGAATAATTCACTTCTCAGCTGTTAAATCTGTCGCGATCTTCAACAGTAATGCCAACTTGAAGTTCTATACCTCTAAAAAAAACAACCGTTACTAGTATTCCAAATTAGTGTTTATCATGTAATATTGGTTAAGCGGAATGTATAGAGTTGTTCTTCTGTATTATATTATTTATATATTCTACTTGTCATTATTTTAATTAACTTCTTTTATTAAATATTGTAATATGATGTAGCAGTTATGCTAAATAAATACATTATTATTATTATTCTATACGGTTTCTAAATAAGGCCATTAAAAGAAATGAAAACATAAAGCCTCTAGGATTTTCAAGGTTTACGTACCTTTAGAAACAATCAAAGTTGAAATTCATGAATATCATTCTATTATGAAACTTTTCATTAATTTTTATCACCAACTTTTCGTCATTTCAGTTTGAGTTCCTCTTCTTTTTCCTCAAGTCAGCACCTTCTTAGAATACAGCAAGAGGTACAGTTTTTTATCCAGCTCTGGCTTTTAATGTTCTGGCAATTTGTACAGGTCATAAAATTTGTGGTCACTTTGAATCTCTTCATGGTGTTATTCTAATATTGATTATCAGACGCACTATATTCTCGGTTTTCAGAAATGAGTTCAGATATAAGATTTTCGTGTAGTTTTATGGTTAAATTTTGGAATTTAATGAATGAATAAATGAATAAATGAATGAATGAGCAAATGAAAAAATTAATAAAAAGATGAATAAATAAGCAAGTAAATAAATAAAACGATGAATATTCAAACAAGTGATTGAATTAATGAACGAATAAATAAATCAATAAATTGATAAATTTGTGTATAAATGATAAATAAATGCACGAATGACAAAATGTATAATTTATTGATGATAAAACAGGCAAACGATGAAAAAACTTTTTCAATAATTTTATCTAATCCTTATGTTATTGGATGTGCTGATTCTGAAATAATAATTAAAAAGTTAAATCACCCACCAAGTTCTTAACTTTTCCATATTAAATAAAATTTAAAAAAATATATTCAAAATGTAGGCAAACTACCTTTAATCATTTAAATACATTAAGTTGACAACATATTCTAGTGTTATTCTACGTTGGCAATAAAATTATTTTATTTGCTGGGTAGTTGTAATAAACTGTACAGCTGTTTATGTTCTTTCGATTGACATAACCTCTCATTGCAGTTTTTAAACTAAGTGATTTTTGTTCATACTCTTATATAACTAATAAATAACTATATAACTAATAATAAACTAATCGTGGGTGTAAACAGTTTCCAAATGCTTTTTGTTGCAAATATGTGGTGACTTTGTAATTGAAAAACATCAAAGGACCATTACTGATTTTGTAAAAGAATTATATTTTGCATCTTTTGGTGTTGAAATTGGTAATCAAGACAAATGTTGGGTTCCTCACAATGTTTGTTATGTTTGTGTCGAGGATCTTCGGAAGTGGTTTAAGAAGGAGAAGAAAGCATTCAAATTTGCAGTACTAATTGTATGGAGAGAGCAGAAAACCCATTCAAACGATTGTTATTTTTGCCACATAGATGTTTCTGGATATGGATCGGTTATCAGAGAAGATGGGTCTATATCCAGCGACATAACGCACAGGACTACCGCTGGGTGGAGTAAATATCGTGAGCTTACCGGAGTCTTATGTGATACAAAAATGCCTAAAAGGACAAAAGGGAAGGTCTATAAATTAACTGTCAGACCAGTTTTGCTCTATGGTAGCGAAACAGGGACTTAAAGGGAGTTACAGTGAGGGACAAAATGAGAAATGAAATCATCCGGGTAGTTTTAAAGTTGCACCGATCTCGGACAAACTCACCGAGTCCAGGCTAAGATGTTGAGCGACGTTCCGAACGCCATATAATGAAAAAGTGCCTTTCGATTGCTACATAAAAAGGAGGAAGAGGTAGAACCAACTTCTTGGTTGACGAATGTCCAGAGGGGTATGAAGAGGTAGGGACTATCGGATGACGATGCTAACCAGCGAAAGGAATGGCGCCTCAAGATCAAGAAAGCCGATACCGTATAACGGGACAAAGCGAGGTCAAAGAAGAAGAAGAAGAAGTTTCTGGATATAATTCTAAAAATAAGAAAGTTATTCTCTATCCTCATCCTACTTCAGTTGATCGGATCCTAGGCCACGGACCGGGACTGTATGTCCCTATACCTGAGTCTATTGTCTATTCTGAAGCAATGCTCTCCAGAAAATTGAGTGAGCATTTGGGTTTGACTAAAGAAAAAGCAGAACTGCTTGGTTCTTGACTCATTGATTGGAATCTGAAACATCCATTTACCACTTTAGGACGAGAGATGCACAGTTTACTCAATTTTTTAAGCAGGAAGAGGATTTGGTTTATTGTTATGATATTGAAAGACTATGACAAGCTATGCAAGAAAGTTCACAGAGAAAAGGGAGAGCGAATACAAAAAATAAGCACACAATATTCGCATCTTAATAATTCAATATTATTCTATAGAAGCTAAATTTTGTTTACTGTCGCAGTTCGTGAATAATATGGAGATTTGTCATTTCTAAAATGGACCAGGGTCACGATTTTCGCAAGAAGAATGGCTTTATTTCTTCAAGACAGATTGATCAAGCTTGTTGACCCAAAGTGCATTAGGAATTAAATTAATTTTGTAATTTCCTGGTCATAAACGTAATGAAAATAGAGGCAATTATTTTTAACGGACGTGTTTTTC
This sequence comes from Henosepilachna vigintioctopunctata, assembly GCA_030704895.1. Taxonomy (NCBI): domain Eukaryota; kingdom Metazoa; phylum Arthropoda; class Insecta; order Coleoptera; family Coccinellidae; genus Henosepilachna; species Henosepilachna vigintioctopunctata. Next base: position 5,489,007 of record JARQZJ010000002.1, on the reverse strand, counting down.
TTTCCATAATGACGAAAGGAGAAAGTATTTATTGAGTATTTCAACTCAGACGTACAATATCGAGGTGAATGTACGAATCTCTGCCATTTTACGATATTTTCAACTGTCATCCAAACAAGCTGTTTGGGCTTTATCTGTTCATTATAACTCATCTTTAATATCCACCGTATTTGAAGAACAAACGTATAACTCACGCGGTGACACAAACCAGTCCTGTGAATACGTCTATAATGAATATTAAGGCAAGTTGAAATTCATCTTTCTTAGGACCTCTACTACCTTTGTTGTTTATCCTGCTCATACATGTCAACATACAAACAAGTCCATAATGGTACTTATTATTTTCGAATCGTTAACATCTTATTACTTTGTTATTTATTTCTTTATATTAATATTTATTGTGAATGGAACAGCCGTGTAACCAATCCAATAACTTATGAAATAATTGGCTGTACCCTCGAAGAAAGTTTATTACTTTTAGATCTGCGATTTTTTCATTTGGTTATTGATACAAGAAATTACACACCTCTATGATGCTGTACGATTGGTTAGTTGCAGGGAATATAATATCTATATAAATTAGAGCTCAAGAAAACTGTTAATATAAACTACATTGCAGGTCATACAGGAAATTGAAAATGTATCCTATGACGGAGGATGATGAAGTCAGGTTTTTTTCGACAAAATTAACAAGATTGAGACATAATAATATACCTGCTATTTTTATTGCTATTATTACTACTAGATGGACCGGCGAACTAATTTTATTGAATTTTTCTTCAACATTTCCGTGAAATATTGAGCGAAGTGTTTAATTTAATTGGATATCTAATCATTTAAGCCTATAAACCAGTGTTTTTCAAGGTTGGACTTATGCCCCACACAGGGGTAATTCGATTATTAAGGGGGGCAATTCGTAAATGAACTCGAGTTTAACCGATTCGCACTTATTAATTTTATCTTTTTCATCCTTTTTAGGGAGGCATTAGAAGTGTAGGAAGGCTAAGTTGAAGCCTGCCACAAAAAAGGTTGGGAAAGACTGCTATAGACAAAAATTAAGCTACAGTTTGACTATAGAGTAGGTATGCTGATTTTGTTTTTTGTATGTTGTGTGTCATTCACATAGTAGTGGGTGTAATGATTATTTTGATTAATTTATTGTATTTCTAATGCTTTTATAAAACAATAGTTCTGTGCATTTCTTTTTCACATAAAGTCAAATAATGTCAAATTTCATTCATTAGCCAAATTTTCTCAAAAACTCGTACAAAGTTTAGTGCCATTTATTAATATACTCATATAATAACATAGAGATCCTGAAATGATAATGATAATAATAGTAATACCTGGGGAACTTTCACTCATCCCTGATATTATATATCAGAAGGATTAAGCTCTGTGGGGACCCAATCCAAATTATCAGGCCCGTGGTGGTGGTCCAAATTGGGCATGATAATAATACTTTCTTCATTCCCAACAGGTAATACATCCAATTACAGAAAATAATAACATAGAGCTGAATCATAACTAAATAACTAAATGAATGAAATGAAATGAGATATAACGAAGAACTCAATATAAAATTGAAAATCTAAAACAGCAACTAACAACTAAATAGTAGAATGAATTGAAATGTTCCAAAGAACCCAATCTAATTCAATTAATTTCAGTCAATTTCCCTTGTTCACATAAAGCTAATGATAACTGCTTGCTATGGAGTCAAAGTGAATGTCAAATTTATTAGCATTCCTATGGAATGTAGACTCCATAAACCAAATGGGGGATTGTATTAGCCAGTTAGTCCTTGGAGTCTGTAGGTGGGATAATTCTGTGGTACGAGATTTTTTTCATTGTAACACGAAATCTCAGAGCGGAAAAGGGAGGAGGAAAATGAATATTGTTTGTGCAATAATTTGTACAAGAATTTGAGTAATAAAGTTTCTCTCATACCCTGCATGAGATTAATCTGAATCGACTCAATAATTCGTAATGATTGATTCTTCCCTGTTGATAAAATGTATCCTCCCAACAAACTAAGAATTTCTAGAACCTACTCTTAATGATCTCAAGATGGTATTGATGGCAAGCGTTAAATAGGATGCCAGATCATGCTGCCATACTCCAACTTGTTATCGCTTAGGTCATTAAATGGCCTTATAAATATTGAGGAGTTATTGAAATATTTGCCATTGCGTATAACGAATTCATATATTTTCTAAAATAAGGCAGAGTAGCTAAAATTGAACTCTTGATTCATTGAAGCGACAATTTGAAAAACTATGTCATCTAGAATATAGAATACTGAAGATAAATATATTCTAAAAATGAAATTTCAGCGGAAAATAAGACCATTGGAGAGACTTATCAACCACAGCTAAATTGGAAGCTAAAGTTCTAGATAGATATGTTGAGTTGAAGATCTGAGGGTCTTTTCGACTTAGAACAGCTATCCTTTCGACAGAGAAGCTATCCTTCTCTGAACAAATAATATGTATCACGGCTTCTGCTTCTAGAATGCGAGGTTATTTGGTCAGAAATTGGGGCAGCTTTGTGAATGTTTGCACAATGAGAACGCTGAACCACTTCTTTATTCGCAGAAAACTGGAACATGCGTCTACAATTTGGTCTCCTTTGTACGAAAATTCTGTTGTCGACTTGGAGGCAGATGAGAGAAAATGTCTGATGTATATGTAGTATAGATGTTATGGGCAATATCCTACCAGAGGCTTCGACCATTCCATCTTAACCTATAGTCTGGGAATTGAGTTATTGAAGTTGAGACGTGAATGGTTTGGTCTAACGTTTGTCCTCAAAATTTTGCACAACTCGATCGACTCGCCATTCTTCGTGGCTTTGTAATAAATAAAATTCAATTTTAAGTTTGTTCCATTTATTACAATTCATTTCAATTTTATTTTCGATTGAATATAAACTTAAATTCAAACACTTGAACTTATGATTTACTCTTTATTGACTACATAGCATGACGCGTTTCGTCTTTTCAAACGACTTCTCCAGATGCTTACAGAATAATCTGTAAGCATCTGAATATTTATTCTGTAAGCATCTGAAGAAGTCGTTTGTAACGACGAAACGCGTCATGCTATGTAGTCAATAAAGTGTAAATCATAAATTCAAGTGTTTGAATTTAAGTTTATATTCAATTATAATGGATTTACATCAAGTAAACGCCAACACTATTAAAAATTTTATTTTCGTTGTATATTTTCGCTTATACTCTTTCTTTTTTGTTTTTTCCTTCAATTTTCTTTCATTTATTATTATTTGTGTACAATTTTTTATTTTTTCAATGTAATTGGATGAATATCTGCTGGAAATAAATGTGTTATCATTATTATTATTATATTTCTCAATAGAAAAAAAAATAGAAATGCTTCGTAGACTTTCTTCGGTATTGTTATTGAGTTGTCATATTATTTATTAAACTTCTAAAAATTATATATACATAAGAAATTTGACCTCAGTTTCTAGGACTGCAAATATTCTTGTTAACAATACCATGAATCTTTCAATGAATACAAACAATGCTACAAATAACGCCGAATATTCTGAGATTACGTGACTGAGAAAGACACAAAGGCAGATAATAAGATGAAACATGAAAAGTAATTCTGATGGATCGCTAGGCCGGCTCAGGAAATATATTTATGTTTATAACGTCCTCTTATTCATAAGCCCGATGTGATTTACATACAAAAAAGATCCAACCCCTTGTTAAAATAAACAAATATATTTGTGGGCGGTCATTCTCCTTCGTAAAATACAATATACGCATAAACACTTTCGGATGGTGCCTGTTGTGTATGCTAAATTGAATAAGGAGGTGGAGCGAATTGAATTTTTCGACAAGGGAGAAGGTCAGTTTATTTGATGTCGAAAAACTCTTCATCATTTCGGACAACCATAACGAGTTTTTATTAAACTGACTAATATTATTTCACAATGAATGCTAAAGAGTTTATCGGAATTAGCATCAAAATTGGTTACGAAAACAGTAGAAATTCTCATTCAATTTAAAATTCAATTTGAAGAACAGAAGTGTTCTTTTGTTGTTGTTTTTTTCCTATCTTGAACTTGGCTAGGCCGTTCTGAAGAGATCCAACAAGCTCGAAACACGTGTCGATGGCTAATCCCAATTGCGGGCAATACCAATATTATTTGATTTTGTTTTTACTTCCTCACGCATTAAACTCCTTTTCAATTATTATTCAAATTCTCGGCTAGAAATTCTGTGAAGGATAAATAGTCGCCACAAGGTAATTTATATATATATATATATATATATATATATATATATATATATATATATATATATATGTTCCGGGATATATATATATATATATATATATATATATATATATATATATATATATATATATATATGTACTTTTTCAGTATATATATATATATATATATATATATATATATATATACGATATATATATATATATATATATATATATATATATATATATATATATATATATATATATATATATATATATATATATATATATATATATATATATAAATATAATCAATACTAGATTTTTAATCGCAATATCGAAATATTTCAAACGAAATTCTCAGGAGTTGCCTACAAGAATGTTGCCAACGAATACAGAATCTATGGCTTTGGAGAGTGAATATTCAGTAGTTTCGAAATATGTCGAACTTGTAGGAAATACCATATAGCTCTGTTTCATTGTATAATGGCAATCATCAGTGGCATGCAACCAAACAAACAATTTCTATATTCTTTCACCGTTGACCTCTGAATTTGAATAAGATCCAAATTATTTTCCATAGGCCTCTTGTCGTTCATTTTTACTTTGTTCTACTTCTTACAATTTTGCCCTTCTAAAGATAATTGTTAAATGCAAGACGTTGGAGATTTCTACTTGACTGATTACGTTCACACAGCGTCCGGCAGATCTTGCCATACGCTCGGGGATTCTTTGAAAACGCACTAAGGTCCTGTATCTTCCGAATACGAGAACATTTAGTGAAATACGCACGTGAGCGCCCTCTATCGATAAAACAAGATAAACTCTTTCGAATATCGTATGACAGTGTATGTGACAAGATCAGTGCATACTTCCACACAAAGATGGAAGGTTTTGTAGACGTTTTTTCCAAACACTTCAGAGGAATCTCTAGAATGTGAGAATAATCACTAACCTTATCGCTCCGGTTCACACTCTAGCGGCAATATGATAACTAGTTTCAAGATTTTTGAATCGAAATATCGAAATACTTTTGATGAAACTCTCAGGAAGCTGTTTTTTGACAACATCTTTGTAGATAGCTCAACATTCACAGAAACATTATTTCTAATTTCCGTTGCGTGCAATGTGAAATGTATTAGTTTCAGTTCTTTTATAGGAACGCCACTGCGTTATATTTCTACTTCTGATATACATTAAACCTGGAATGAATATCTATGCCCACCGAATACGGACGTATTAGAATTTTTCTACGATTTCTGTAGTTTGCTTCCACTCTAATAAATTTCATGTAGTAGCCGATTTCCCATTATTGAGCCAGATGCTCCAGAAAGCGTTTCGCACTAAATCAAATATATACGAATAGTAGTTGGCTGTTATTGCCAAAAAGCTAACTATATTTCTCCGTTATATCTGGATGGCGATAAACTTCGCAGTGTAGAGTAAATCTAATCTTTATATCCAGCGACGGCAGTAGTCTAAGGTATTCTGAAAATATTTTTTCGTGGGGGACAATAAAGCACGGAGGAAATATAATTTGATTTCCCTCCATAAAATGTTATTAACCTTTCGGTTATTCAGGGAAATTTATGAGTTGGTCCCGAAAATTTTATATATTGTCGATAATTTATTTGTCGGAGATGTACACTTTTGAAATTATTTTAAGGATAAACTTCGACAACGTGAATGAATTATTTATAATTTTCACCTCTTCATTCTATTGAAATAAATATCTAAGTTTTTCTTCAATATGATCTGATATCAAAGTTTTTGAGTGTGCTTGATTCAAGAAATATTTGAAAATTTAAAGCCTTTATCTCATATTAGGTCAAAATCGCACTTCACGAAAAACGAAAAATATTCGATATTCCGATTTCAAAAATAGATTTAATGATCATTGATTCACTTTCTGTTCTAAAAGGACTCAATATTATGACATTAATGACAGTACTTTTCTCAATTCAATTCAGAAGTAGTTTAATTTTCGGAAATTATGTATTCCATTTGAATATTGAAAATAAAACTTCTCCAAAGTGGGGCTAAACAGAGAAAATATAACATCTTCACATGAGATTTATGTTACGCTAGCCAAACTAATTGAAATAAATTTGTTTATTTATCTAGGTCCGCTGTGGAAAACCTTCCAACTCTGCTCATTTTAGTGGAAGTTCATGATTATTCTTCGAAGTTCACGTAGTTCCTTCTTGTTAGTTTTTTATGTCCTCCAAGTTTTAAAGAGCCATGATAATAAACACCTCTCCAAATGTTTTGTTTACTTACCGAGAAATGTCTCGCTGTTGACACATAAAATCGAGTTAACAGCCCCGTCTTTTATTTGGAAGAAGCTTTTGTTAGTTTTTCTTGTTTTTACGATTTCGTCTCCGCGATATTATTCCGAGCTCAAAGAGTATTATACAGAAATCTCTGCAAGTAATGTAGTTTTGGAACACATAAAATTTTTGAGGGTAATCATTTGCAAGAATCTATGAATTTTGGCGATAATGAAGTTGATGCAAAGTTTATTACTTGTACTGTTTGAATATTGAGTTATTAGGCGAAATATTATAATTATACATTTTTTTTATTTAAATATTTAATAGTGTTGGCGTTTACTTGATGTAAATCCATTATAATTGAATATAACTTAAATTCAAACACTTGAACTTATGATTTACACTTCATTGACTACATAGCATGACGCGTTTCGTCGTTACAAACAACTTCTTCAGATGCTTACAGAATAATGTAACATTAATGTAACATTATTCTGTAAGCATCTGAAGAAGTCGTTTGTAACGGCGAAACGAGTCATGCTATGTAGTCAATAAAGTGTAAATCATAAGTTCAAGTGTTTGAATTTAAGTTATATTCAATTATAATTATATGACAATTCATGCTATACAGGAACTTTATTCAAAATCTGAACGATTGATCGATTCAAAAGAATTATGTATTTATCTACTTTCCTCATCTCTTCTCCCTATCTTTTTTGCAAATAGGAAAAAAACCTTAAAAATTGCTAATAATGTCAATTGACTTATTTGACAACTCAGGGTGGAATATTTTGCATTGTATAATAAACATAATTGAAAAAACTTGGCAATTTTCCACAAAACTTTTTCAAAGCACTCGAGCTTTGATTGACTCGGAGTTACGAACAATGTTTTTCCATATAAAACCCTCAAAAAAAACCCAAAAAACCAACATCGATAACCAACATCATAACAGAATTTATGGAAGTAAAATCTAAATATCATGAATACACAACACTATACATACAGTACAATACATATACAATACAATACACTATACACGGATACCTTTGGTCCACAAAATGGAGGGAATATGGGATTAGGGATATATTGCCCAGACCGGAACGTCAAGCTATCAGGCAGTCTTCCAGGTAATTACTCAATATGCACGTTTGAAGTAGCAGCAATAATGATAGCACTAAATGTCATTAAAGAGGAGAACATCAAAAAAACAATCATATTTACAGACTCCCTATGTGCATTAGAAATAATAAGTAACTGGAAAATCAGGGTAAAAAACGATGAAATCACTATGTTGACAAGGGACCGCATAAATGAATTGAAAAATCTAGGATGGGAAGTTATGCTTATCTGGATCCCCAGCCACACCAACATCCCAGGGAATGAACAAGCTGACAGGCTGGTGAAAGAAGGGACAAAACACAACCTCATAACAATGTTTGAAGGTCATTATAACCAAATTCTGCCCATCATTAAGAAGGAAAGACGTATGTTCATATTAAAGGTGAAAGCAATCTTAATAAAGTATAGTTCAAAGACATAAACCTACCCAGAAAATATATCACTACTTTCTACAGAATGAGGTCTTGTCATTGCTTAACTCCTATACATTCAAACAGAATTATTAGGCACAATATTACTATATTACAATAATAGCTGCGAATGTGGGGAATGTGGGGACCTTAACCATATCCTATTTCAATGTAAAAATAACAACAATTGCTGTAAATTATACGATGACCTATTGAAACTTAAAATTCAATCACCTATAAGTTACTACGACGTATTATTCAATCATACAGATAGTTTAACCATAAAAACCATTTGCAATTTTCTCTCATACTCTCCAATCACGCTTCAGCATGCTCTTGTAGAGAATCTTAATAATCTTGTAGAGCTAATAATACTAATTCATCCTATGTTTTCCTCCTTTAGTGTTACCCTACCTTCAAGGCTAGAAAACCCATAAGACAACGAAGAACCAGCAACAGCAAACAGATTAGAAGAATTAAAAAAAAGAAAATACGCCAGTAAGAAAATATTGATTTCACACAGGATGTGTATCGAGTCCTCGAGATCTCCTGTAGTGGAGGCCCATCTGTAGCCGACTGGAATTGGGCAGGAAGCCTAGTAGCTAGCACATTGGATTTCTCGTGGAAATCCTAATTGGAAGAAGAAGAAGATAACCCTCAGAAAATAAAATATAAATCGGTTTCCCTCACTACTTCTAAGTACGTCAAAATGTAGACAGTTCCAAGTACTTCCTTCTAATTTGCTGTTGAGAATGATTTATATCCATATATTACTTAGAAGAAAAACCTTGACTTTAGCCTCATTCCGAAGAGATTAGAAAAAACCTCAGAGATCATCTTAGGAAAATACGCAGTGCTAGTACACAACCCTTCAGTTTAGCAAACGACATAGGAGTACCATCCCTTATAGCCACCAATATTCTGTACATCAGGCAAAGCAGGTAAATGAGAAATGAATGAGAAAAAGTTAACTGAAAATAGTGGAACACTTTTTGAACTGCATTAGATTTCTGGTTGGAAAAAATTCTGGTAGTAAACTGAAGGTGTCCAAAGTGTAAGTTAAGTTCTTCATGCCGAAGTTTCCTTTGAAATACTCTTCTCTTTCATAATGAAACTAAATGGAGCTGCTTTGAGCTCAACTCTAAATTATAAACTCTAATTTCGAACTGAAATCAGCTTCAAAAATGGAAGGACTTTAGAATAGATTAGGAAATAATCCTTTATTAGGAACATGGTTATGTCCAGTGCATTTTCGAAATGTAGAGGTATGTACAAACTTTTTCGGGGACGAAATACTCTTGAAGTGTTGCAGGAAATAAGAGTAAATGATCACATTTTTTTGCGCTTGTTTAATAAACAAAGTATATATGGAAATGATATGAAACTAGGAGATAACGGTATAGCAAGCATTGGAACCAGTCATTCAAACTTATTTCGATCTTGTTGGCTCCCATCAGAACGGCGTAATCAAGATTCAGATGCACGAACTTTCAGATGTAAAATAATCGAAGTTTCCTGAAAAAAAGAAACCATTTGTTGTTTCAGAATGAACTCTTGTTGTTCCAGAATGAATAAGGAGACTTAATCATTGTTTCATGCTTTGCGGAATATACAACCGATAATTTAAATAATACTTAAAGGATAAACACAGGAAAAATCATAGAAACAAATGTAGAAGATAATGAAATCAAGTCCTTCAATATCCCAATTTGGACAGTTCAGTCGGACGTGCCAAATGGTTGCTGCTTTTTCAGGAGTCTACGTTTTTTCATCACCAACTTCCTACATTTGAAAGCTGACAACGCCGTTCTGATGAGAAAGAACAAGCTCGAAACAAATGTCAACGCTTGCCTCCAAGTGCAAGCTATAACAGCATCTTATACTCCAGGTTATATAATTTCTCCATATCGAATTTTCCAATATATAAATATATAAGTGCACATATTGAAACATTTTACGCGAAATTGTTCGTATACGAAACATGTTGATATATTTTCAGCAAAATTCTATTCAAATTCGTTAGTCTATGATGAAATCATACACCAAGAACAGGAATTACCAAATCAAAACAATCAACGAATTTTATGGTTTCTAATCCGATGAAAGGGCGGTACTTTTGACAGTCTAACACCAACGTATATTTCATTCTACTGATTTATGGCGCTTGAGGTCACAAATCTTGCTGGGTATATAAATAGTTCGGTCCGGATCAATTGGAACAAATTTTCAATTGGAAGATAGCGGTGGTACGTACAGAGAGGGATTCCATTATGGAAATGGAAACGAACTTTCTTGTTTGCTCAGTTTTTCATTTTATGCAGAATCAACTCACAATTGATTCATCTAGCTTTCGGAATTTTAAAACTGCCTGCCTGGCGGATATTGAAACGACTTTCTAATAAAGTTGAGATTGAGATAAAGTCTAGAACTAGTCAAACTTTTCCAACGAGTCTAAATGAATAATTTTCTATATTTTCATGAATTTCCATTATGTTGCAGCTGGTCGGTTTGATAACTTATTCAAGTAGGTTCAGTTGGCAATACTGACAGTTGACAGTTTACTGTAAAATATATATTTATGAGTGTAAATATATGACTGAGATTGAATTCTCGCTTAACTCTGGGTGAAACATAATTAAATATTAAATTAAATTAAACTCTTGGCTTAATGTTTCACAATAATCGTGAATTTGATCGGAAAACAAGCGAATGTTTTGAATAGGTGGAAAATTTACTTATGATGAAATAAAATTATCACATGATCTTCTCTCGCAATCGCCGCTTAGCTTTGCATGTTCTTTTGCAAACCAGGAATCAAGCTGTTGGGATTTGTACTGGGACTCACTTGTTTCCATCATTAATGTGTATTCAAATGTTAAACATTGAGGTAACTTGATTTCTTCCTGTTTGAGTTCTGAGTGATTTGTTATCTTGTTTAGTTATTACTCATTATTTAGAGATTCTGGTAAACAATTGAATATTTAGATTTATATATTTTATAATTGATATTTTAGATTTCGATTATTATAATTGATAATGTTTTTCATCATTATTATTGTTTAAGATTGTATGGCTCTGTTTTTATTGATATTTTCAGCCACCAAATTTTTTATTTCAATTTGTTTTAATTTCAATGTATTTTCCTGTAATTTGGTAGTTACCTGTTGGAAATATATGCTTTTTATCATTATTATTGATATCAGCAGAACGCGTGAATGAGGTTGATTATTATTCTGGTTTTCAATTGAAAATTTCTGCTATTTTTTTGAATGAGCCAAGAAACAATTTTCTGATACGGACATTCAAATCTTTATTATACTCACGTTTATTGGGTTCAAAGATGTTTCGAAAGTCGATTTCGACAACCTTTCCAACACATTTGAATAACAATGCGAAAACTTGTATTTTTTGTATTTAAATCGAATTGAAATTCATTTTTCATGCAACATAATTAATGTCGTGATTTGTAGTGTTACTATTTCGGATCTGTTCTGATTTCTGTTTTATACAGTAATGAGATAACCACTTTCATACCACTAATTATTTATTTTAAGGAAATGAAAATTGAATGTAAGGTATATTTGGATTTCAGAAAATTATACACATCTTTTTTAGAAGTAACCTCAAGGTTTTATGTCACAAACAACTTGAAAGTGAAAAAAATTACACCTTACTCATGATTTCTCAGTTGTTTTTCTCTAGGTAATTTCTCTTGGGAGCTTTAGAAGCAGTTTCACTGAGTATTTTCCACTAGTTGCTTTATCTTGCGTTCATTCAACTCCTTGGAAGAATTACTCACCGGCAGTATCTACGATGTTAACAATGGCAGTGCGAGTATCGTTTCTGAAAAATTTTCGCTTGTCTTTACTGAAGTTCGTTTTATGTAAATCACATGTGAAGGCTTAATAGAAATCAAAATATGGAACTTTGAACATGCAATGTTTTCTTGATAGACGAAGAATACTAACGTGAAATGAAATTAAACGAAACTAAATTTAAACTTTGCGTTGAGTCAATGCTTCCTATAACGTACAATGACCGGCGCTATAAGTTATTAAACAATCTCTGAAATAAAAACTTCAATCCGAGTACGGCAATATTTATTGCGAAACTGACGTTAGATGCTGAATTATGATTAAATATTTCATTATATGATGGTTTATTATCGTTATAATATATGCATCTTATGTTATTTTGCGCCATTAATATATTGTGGTATAAGGCTATAATTAATCTCCACCAGGTTTCTTACCTTCATAAAACAATACAGCTTCTCTTCTAAAAAGGAGGTAATTTTCTATGTTGGTGTAAGCAAAAATATATTAACAAACATATGAATATTCTAGTTTAAACTAATCCGAATTTTGCAACGAAATCAATTGAACAGATTGAAAATAAAACAAGAACCATCTTTGAATTTTTGAATAATTTCTAATTTTCGAACTATTTCTCTGAGTAAATGTTCACAGCTTTACAAAGCAAATGTTTACATTTTCACTTGCTTTTATAGCATGTAAAGATGTGAAATATAAAAATGTTAGTCTTGAAAATACGTGCTCATTTTGAATTTCGAAACATATGGTAACAACCTGAAACAAATATAAATATAATGTATAGTAATTATTGTATTTAGCACCAGCTTCTACAAAATGTATATAATTTAAAATTAAACATTCACATTCGATGATTTTTCCTTATTAATCGTTTATTATTGTCTAAAATGAACTCAGCTAATTCAGACTCAAATTCTTTACTTGAAGCTATTCGAAGACTTTATAGAGCTAGGTTATTTATTGTATGCATTGAACCTTTCATAAAGACTAGTGTCTCTAGAATCTAGATTAAGAAAGATATGCACAAACTTATAGTAATGTATAATCTTTATTGTAGAGAAAAGAAATTTCGTTCTTACAAATGGTAGGAATTTGACGAATAGGTTATCCACTCCTCCAAAAATAAAATTAACATAAATTAGAAAATAATACAAAATAGTAGATAAAATATACTTCATAAAATCATAGCTGAAAGTATAGATTTTAGTCTAAATCAATACTTTCACCTATGATGAATAAATATAAACTTAGTAAACTTAAGAAATTAATTCACCATAAAACGGAAAAAAGAATACATTTAATGTACAAGAAATAGCACATAAAAAGTAACACGTAAAAAGATGTGGTAAGCATGTTCATATTAAAGACTTTGCCTTGAAGTGCTGCGAATACTTCGCTGACAGAATAAAAGCAAAATCTCAGAAGATATTTCTTCATGCTTATTTTGAATTTATTGAAAGAAAGCTCTTTGAAACGAGAAGGTGACATATTGTGTAAATTATAATCAGTCGAGTTTTTTTGACTTAATCAGACGATATTTAGTTTTTCGGATATTATTTGCGCCTCTTGTATTGTAATTATGTGGATCAGACTCTTTGATCAACGTACATCCCTATGTATTTCTAAGAGAATGTTATATATCCACAATTTAGGCAAGTGCAGTATTTCATATTTTGTGAATAATGGTCTGCATGAATCCAAATAACCAACGCCTGCCATTATTCGAATCGCCTTCTTCTGCAACCTGAGAACTACCAAGGCATTGCCACAATTTCCCCACAGAACAAACGCCTCAACTCGAAAATGAATGGAATAGAGAGGAGTATGTAATTCTTAATGTGGTAATGCTCGTTTTAGTTCTCATTCGTCTAAGCAAAAATAGAGTAACTGAAAAACTTTTCCTTTCAGTTGTTCAATATGGTCGTTCCAAGTAAATTTGTTATCTAGTGTTACGCCAAGCTACGGCCACCTTTAATACAGGCCATGAAGAACGTAGTCCCTCAGTGTTGCCAAAATGTCTTTAGAGGTATACTATCATAGACGGATGTTCCCATGCTTTCAAGCATTATTTCAACTCTTTTTGTATAATGCGAACAAACAAGAAGTATTACTAGTATTTATAACATATAGAATATTAAATTGGGTATTGTGAGCACATATTTCTGTAACAGAAAAATAATTTCAACCCATGCCTCATTTAAATAACATAAACTTTTCTCGATTAAATATGTGAAAGATTGATCCACTCTGTATGGAATATCTTTGTATCTTATCGACAAATTATCTATTTGAGACCACCTATCCAATTTGAAGTCAATAGGCAAAATCCAGCTTAAATCAGTGTACGACTACTTTTTTCCTTTCAAAAATACTGTTACTAACATGTCTTCATTCACTGTAATTTGGTTACTTATGGTAATATTTTCTTCACTTGAATTAAGAAAATAAAAACGAATTTTAACATTCCAACAATCAGGAATATTTATTCGAAAAATGAAGAATTAAATCTTGAAAATTGACAATTAAATCTGACTTTTCAAAAATATTAAAATATACCAGCATTTCTAGTGTCCTAAGCATGCATATCACAGACACATAATTTTACATTTTTATTACTTCACAAAGAAACAATTTATTTTTGATAATTTTATTTATTTTGATTATTTATTTTATTTTAAACATAAATATAAGTGTAGCATAAAATATTTAATGGTCAAAGGATAAAGTTGTAAGCATTTCCATTCTTTCGATAGGAGTATAACAATCATACTTACGAATTTTTGAGTTCTTGTAGCTGTTTGTTTGTTTATTTGCTCAAACCGAAGAACCGAGAGTGAATCAATTTTCAAAGTGTGGCATTATTGACTTAAACATCCATAATTTCATATATGTCATAAGATTTTTCAAATTATTTTCAGAAAGTTGATTTTTTTGTAGATTTTAGACGATACGAAGTAAAGGTAATCATCAAACCCAATTTTTCATCTAACATATTTGCCAAATATTGGACAACTTTAAATTTTTTGGATTTCTATTTTAAAATTCATATACTCGACTTTATATATTTAGACTTTCTTGCACCTTCAGCGGTAAACTGTTATCGCATGGCCATTCATTTATTGCTGTCAGGTCTCCATTGCCACGGTCCACTCTGCCATGGTCTTAATATTTTCAACACTGATGCAAATGATTATAATATATGCAAATAATCATTTAGTAGAGTAATGACCAGTGTTTCCCAACCTTTTTTGTGCAGTGAACTACGTTAGCCTTTGCAAAATTTTCATGCCCCCAAAGGAGTGAAGAATATATTATTGAGAAGTGCAAGAGGGTTGAACTCGTGTCGAATCCATTTTCGAATTGCCCCCTTAACAATCAAATTGTCCCCCTGTGGAACTTGGGTCCCACGTGTTGAAACACTCTATTATAGAGAAAAAGTTGTTTTATTCAATTCATGTGAAAACAGTTTTTTTCCCATTCAATTTATGTTCAGTAAATTACATTGATTGTAAAATATTGTCTATTCAACTGACAATCGAAAAACTACTTAAAAATTATGTCTATTCAAATAACAGAAAAGTCTCATCAGATTTACTGAATATTTCCATAAAAGCACTATTCATTCAAGATTCACAAGGAATGAGTGTACAACATTTCAGCTCAAAACAGCTTGGAAACTTCTCCGCAGAGCCGTTGAAAGCAATTTACGTGCGTATATTTGCATCGACTTGATGAAATATTTCGAAGATAGCTTTTTATACACAAAAGCGCCAGATCTGCATTTCAATCAAATGATCCACCCACCGCCGAAAACACTCTTGTGTGAATTCGAAAATTATATAGAAAAGAAAGTCTGAAAGCGTCCCCGGCTGGTATGAATGGAAAAATTATTCATGACTGGAGGAGAAATAAAATTGTACGTCGTAGTCCTTTATTTTCTTCTCATTTGCATCGTCTTTAAATGCAAAGTCGAAGAAAGTTGAACTGGCGAAAAGTGCACTCCGGAAAATCCATTTCCTCTTTGAAGTGAAAATTTGTGAATCATTATCAGGTGATGATTATTGAGCAGATGTAAAGTTTGTTTCAAAAAGATTTGAATGAACTATTTGTACTTTAAAATGAACTACTTATTCATTAATGATATTGTTTTTCATGTAAAAAACGCACTATACGATCATTCGCAGATGATATAATGTTTCATTTCAGCACCAATAAATGAATGGCTATGCGATAACAGTTTTTTTTAATTCAGTGGGCCTACAGTTTATGTTTATCGCTGAGTGTAAAAAGTCTGAATTTATATTTTTTTTCCTTTATGGGCATATGAGCCGAAATGGTCTTGACGAAAGTCATTAGCCATCAGAGATCTTAATTTGACTTTTTTCTTTTATTTGTTGAAATTGAATTGTAAAATTCGAAATGTACACCACAAGGGGAATATACACTGGGACACATTGCGCCCAAGGGCTCGTCACGGCGATTTTGTTCTTCATACACATACATCTTTGAGCCACGGAAAGAAAGGTTTTTATACACGAGGAAAAATTAAACACAGGAAACAACGTTGCTCATATGAATTTATAGTTTTGGGTACAAGTAAAATTCTGGAGGTAAAGAGTAACGAGAATGTAGCTATTAAAATTTAAAACCATAATATTGAAAGGACAAAATTGTTAAATATTTAGGCATTATGTTAGATGAGATATTGAGTTTCAGTATTCACGTCGACTTCATATCATCCAAAATCTCAAAGAAATCAACTTTCTGGAAAATTTGAACAAAATTTAACGACATATGTGAAGTTATTGCTCTTTAAATGAATGATAATGCCACAGATTGAATATTGTCCCAATCTCTTTTTCGGATTGAGCAAAAAGAACTCAAAAATTGCAGAATAGAGCTCAACGAATAATTTTGAAATGTGAAAGACATATTCTATGAATTTTGAGTTTGAATGTGTCAAATTGTAATGTTGTCCATTTGACAAGGAAAAGAGACCTAATTGACTGTGATTATATCGGTGGTCAGGTTCTTTCTCGTTCTGATAAGGTGAGAGATCTTGGTGTAGTCTTCGACCAGTAGCTTTCCTTTGTACCACACATCACCCAACTTATTTCATCTGCCTCGAAAATTCGGATTCGTTATACGCAATGGCAAATATTTTAATAATTCCTTAACATTCATAGGAATTTTTAATGCCCTAATCCGTAGCAAGTTGAAGTATGGCAACATGATCTGGCATCCTATTTACACTTGCCATCAGCGCCATCTTAAGGCTATTCACAGAAGGTTCTTGAAATTCTTAGTTTGGAGGGAGGATAAAGTTTATCCACAAAGAGGGGTCAATCGTAACGAATTATTGAGTCGATTTAGTTTAATCACATTGCAGAGCAGGAGAGAAACTTTATCACTCAAATTTTTGTAGAAATTACTGCTCAACAGTTTGTCCTCCTTTCTTGTCCGCTTTGAAATTCCGTGTTCCTAGGCAAAATTATTCCACCTAGAGACTCCAAGGACCAACTCCCTAATACAATCCCCCATTTGGTTTATGGAGTCTACTTTCAATAGAGTTGCCAATAATAATTATTGTGACATTCACTTCGACTCCATAGAAGAGTTGACTAAAATGAATTGATTTAGATTGAATTCTTTGTAATATTTCATCAAATGTTATTATTTAGTTATTAGTTACTATTTTAGTTTTTTAGATTAGATTGAGCTCTTGTTATATCTAATTCATTTCAATTATTCAGTTATTATTCAACATTATGTTATTGAATATTTAATAGTGTTGGCGTTTATTGATGTAAATCCATTATATTTGAATATAAACTTAAATTCAAACACTTGAACTTATGATTTACACTTTATTGACTACATAGCATGACGCGTTTCGTCGTTACTAACGACTTCTTCAGATGGTAACAGAATAATTTTGTTCATTCATCAGAATCTGTTCATTCATAATCAGAACATTATTCTGTTAGCATCTGAAGAAGTTGTTTGTAACGACGAAACGTGTCATGCTATGTAGTCAATAAAGTGTAAATCATAAGTTCAAGTGTTTGAATTTAAGTTTATATTCAATTATGTTATTATTTTCTGTAATTGGTTATTATACTTGTTGAGAATAAAGAAGTTATTAGTATTATTATTATTCCAATCGAGAGCACGTTCAATTGCTTATACCTGGTGTCAGTTAAACAGAAAATTCATTTGCTACATATATATTTATAATTGAAATCAAGAACAAATTGTTCTTATATAGACTAATAAAAAATGTAACAAGCGTCAGTGATGTGCACGGTTATAATACAAGAAATGGCGACAGTTTCTACTTGCAAGCTTGTAATATTTCCAAATCTAGAAAAGCTATATTTTATGAAGGATTCAATGAATTTAATGAATTGCCTAGCTCCATGAAAACAATTCGTGACAACCTGGTATTCAAGCGTAAATTAGCTAAGTTCGTTCTAAAAAATAACTGATAATAATAAATTTTAAACCTAAATGTATAAATGAATTTTGTAATAGCTATTGCTAAACTCATCATTATTATATTTAAAAATTTTCCAGGATATGTAACTAATGTTCTATGTAAATATAAATATTGTTTTTATTATTATTTTTTTTTAATATAGTTCTTCGCAGAATATAGTTATTATTAATGTTAAACGCGATTGAACTAAGACAGAGTTGGCCACGTTACCGTATTTACGGAGTGACCTAATGTCAACAGAAACCTCTAATGTTGGACATAATTGGATTAACTAATGACTGGCATTAGGTGTGATGGCGCGATGTTTGCAATTTTCCGCATGGCTTAACATTCAACTGCGGCATTTTCACGTTGAATAAACTGTAATACTTTTAACTCTTTTCGTAAATATAGAACTTGGTCGATGTGAGAGTATGAATATTTGTTTTTCTGGTTTTCATCTAAATTGGAACATATTTAGCACGATTTTCAGCCTGATTTAATCTTTAAATCAGAATCTTGATATTTGTATAACTAAATGTAATTTTTCAGCTTCCGTACTTTTATTTATTCATTAGGCATGCACGAAATATTCTTGAATGATATTCAAAGATACAGATTATTCATTGAAGTACAAGCTACAATTGATAGAAAGGAAAAATCACTATCATAAAACTGATTTTAATAGTTGTCGTGAGTATTTCTGACAGATTTAAAATTACCTAATTTTTAAAGTTTTAACCATTGGGTTCTATGTTGTGAAAATTTGTATTTTGCACTTTTTACTAGTACATGGAAGAAAATATATTATATGAAGCTGTCTTGCAAGGGTTTTTGAGGCACTCATATTTGTTATGCTTTATAGTTATCTCTCAGGAATCTGTCTACACAAATGATTTCTATGAAAAAACAACCTTTCATTTTCGAAAGTGAATATTTAGTTCGTTTGAAAAAGATCGAACTTGTTGAATGGAAATACCATACAATTGCTTCACCTTATAATGGGATTCTTCAGTGGCATGCATCCGAACAACCAAGTTTTGATGATTTTCCAAACGCACTTAAGCCGTCTAGGCTATGCCTCATGTTCAAAATGATGTGAGCATAGATACGTGAACCAAACACGTGAGCTCCCTCTATCGAAGAAACGAGATAAACTGTCTCAAGCATGGTAGAAGATATCAGTTCGTAATTAGAGGCTCTGAAGACGTTTCATTCAAACACTTCAGAACTTTAAATGTTTATATATGTGTAAGAATAGTCCCATACCTTATCGCTCCGGTTTACATTTTTCATAGTTAGTCAATATTGAGATTTTTAATCGAAATCAAAGCTTACGAGAATACATTAAAATAGTACGTTGATATGAAGTACACTGTATGTTATATATATATTCAAGTTGTCGAGACAGTTCTGAATAGTAAAATTACGCATAGGGCAGAGCCACTAGGGACACTTTGAGGACTTTTTAACCATTACCCTAATATAAAAATGGCAGGATCTGGAGAAGACATTTGTGCTGAATGTCAATTATTATTCAAGATCTGTCCTTTCAGGAAATCTAGTATTAATACAAATTTCATGTCGTATAAAATTATTACAGAACTTTCTTGTCACGAACTTCTTTAAGAATTTTCCAATTTGGCCATTTTATTCTACTTTCAGCCATGCAATTTTCTTAGGTTTTTCAAATCAAATAATGATTGCATAATGAAATGTTGACACTTATTATTGATATATTAAATAAAAACACTTGGCTTAGTTTCACCAAATTTATAATAAAAACTTGACAATTGTTTATTGTTGACAAGTTTAACTTTTGAAAATGGGGTAACACCTCCAAAACTTATTGTCAAGTTTTTATTATAAATTTTGTGAAACCAAGTCGAGTGTTTTCATTTAATATCTTAAACAATGTTTTACCAAGGAATCAGCGAACATTCAATCAACTTTATTAAGATCACAGGCAACGAAAAACTCGCTGTTTTTTATAGACGAACACTCCTTCGAGTTCAAAACGACCAGCAATCAACTTTGGTTTATTAAAGAATGTTTAAAGAAAAATGTAACTCCCAGGTATATGAAGGTCAGCTGTAGACATAACTCGCAAGAATCGAAAATCGCGTAAACACAACTTTGAAGATTTGGTTGAAATTAGAGATTAAAAAATGGTATCGAACAAGGGATAATTTAGGTGTTCATTTGAAAATCATACATAGTGAACTAAGACATCGCATAAATAGTATCGAATTCGTTTATATAGACCGCCTGTAAGCAGTTTAACTTTCGAAAATGGGGTCACACCCCGAAACAATTGTCAAGTTTTTATTATAAATTTTGTGAAACCAAGCCAAGTGTTTTTATATGATATATTGAAGCATTGTTTCCCAAAGAAATTCATCGAACATTCAATCAACCTTCTTATTGATACAAGCTGGCCCGGCGAACTTTGTACGCCCATTATTTTTATCTGAATATTTTTCGAAAAGCTGGAAAGACATATTCTACTATTTGTGCTACACTATTTTGTTTTTAATAATTATCACGTGTGAAGCCAGGGACTCACTCACTTACGAAGGGACTGCAATACTTCTTGTTTTTCCAAATCAGTCGAATTATCAAAAAAATCCTATCTATAACCCGTTCTATAGTTGAACAGCATGTTCCTAAGTTCGTATCAAGACTTGTCCTATATATCTCATCATTAATTATATGAGATATTTGCTGGATATAAGTCAAGAAATGTTCATAATTTAGTACATTCCAGAAACCAATGAATAGTGAATCTGGTGGTTGTACCAATAGCGTCTATTTGAATTGACACTTCGCACAATATTTTGTCGCATCACTGGTAGTATTTTCTTATCAATAATATTTAAACTTTGCCTTGCAATATTTACACACAACGTTAATTCAACGTTATGATTTAATGCAGATCGATAGGAGTTACACGCAACCTATTCATATTGTTAATTTCGATTCCATCGATTAGGTTCAACTGCTTACCAAGCTTCGCGTTGCTCGTCAGTTTGACTTGCTCTTTTATATCTTTGACTTGATGCATTGCGAGTTCTGCAATTTAAATTTATACATCTAATATATATCACCTTTGAAAACGAAATTTCAACTGTAAATTAAAGAAAACTATGTATTTATTTATAAACACTATCTATCTTCTACTATCTTCTTTATAATCAAATATACCACGTGCTATGTTAGTAACGTGTATGTTAGTCTATTCAAACTTACCAAAATTTTATATTAAATTGAAGTTTTAATATTAGTCGTGATAGCTCTACACTAACCGAAATGTGTGATAAGATATTCAGTTCTTTTACATCCTCCTTTTCGTAATTAATAATTATTTCTTATTTATATCATTAATTAAGTATTCTCAAATTTTCCACTTTTACACGCAATTTTTTGAATTTTTATCCTGATAATAACAAACACAACAAAAGAAAATAGTGAAATCGGTCCAGCCGTTGACTCTACATTTCAGTTAGAAAATCTCTGTATGGAAAAAAGAAGTTGGCTTTTTTGGGATTTTCTCGGCAATTATTCGAACTTTTCTCGCCGCAAAAACCATCCTTGGACTTAAACGAACATTTCAAAAAAAAACTAAAATTAAGTACTGACAGTCATTATTTCATCTATTAGAGTAGGGTGGTCACACGTGGTGTAAAGGTCACCCCACTTATGTCAAAATCCACTCGAAGGCAAAGTGGTGCCCCTGCTCTATTCAAATATAAACTTATCACACTTGCAAAAACCAGTACAAATATATCAGAAACAAAAATCACTATGTAATTTATATATCAGTGCTTATAAACTTGTGATCGTAATTTTATAAATTAAAGAGTTTATGAAATCCGAATTCTGAATTAAATTATCATTAAATTCAATGGACGATGAATCTACTCTGTGATAGTTCACATTCAAATGAGAGGTAATAATAAAAACTTGTCTAAAATTCACTGACTGAACAATTCTTTATTCGACTAGTTTCGCCTTTTACAGCATTATCAAGAATGAATACATATTACAAAGACAACCTATAAATAATTTGCAGATCTGTTCGGACCACAGAATACACCTTAAATTCTGTCATAGAGGTGGGGGTTTCCAAATTATCAAGATTTAACAGCGAGGAGTGGTTTAGGTCTAACTGGTCATTGAGAAGATTTTATTTATCGGATTTTTAAAGTTTATTTATTTCCATGGCTTCCAGGTAGTTCATTTTAATTCCTTTTTCACAGTAATGAAGAATATTAGGTTTAAAACAACGTGAGATCCTATGTCCTGTCGACTCTAGATGTTCCCGAAAAGCAGAATGTCCGTTTTTTACGTGTTCTTTTAGCCTAGTTTCAAAACATTTTCCGGTCTGGCCAATATATGACGACTTACATTCTTCACAGTCCAATCTATAAATTCCAGACTTCTTCATTGGCTCGGATTTGGACAATTTGTTATTAAAGATCATTCTATCCAATCTGCTGTGACTTGAAAATGCTATATTTAAATTATTATTTTTGAAGAATTTAATGATTTTTGAAGAGGGAACGTGTGTTTAAGGGTACAATAACAAAAAAAAATTCATTGAATTCTTCAAAAATAATAATTCAAATATAGCATTTTCAAGTCACAGATTGGATAGAATGATCTTAACAAATTGTCCAAATCCGAGCCAATGAAGAACTCTAGAATTTATAGATTGGACTGTGAAGAATGTAAGTCGTCATATGTTGGCCAGACCGGAAGATGTTTTGAAACTAGGCTAAAAGAACACGTGAAAAACGGACAATCTGCTTTTCGGGAACATCTAGAGTAGACAGGACATAATATCTCACGTTGTTTTAAACTTAATTCTTCATTACTGTGAAGAAGGAATTAAAATGAACTACCTGGAAGCCATGGAGATAAATAAACTTCAAAAATCCGATAAATACAATCTTCTCAATGACCAGTTAGACCTAAACCACTCCCCGCTGTTAAGTCTCTGATAATTTGGAAACCCCCACCTCTATGTCAGAATTTAAGGTGTATTCTGTGGTCCGAACAGATCTGCAAAATATTTAAAGACTGTCTTTGTAATATGTATTCATTCTTGATAATGCTGTAAAAGGCGAAAGTAGTCGAATAAAGAATTGTTCAGTCAGTGATTTTTAGACAAGTTTTTATTATTACCTCTCATTCATATTATCATTTCCCACCAAACGTCAGATTACAGGCGGTAGTAATATCTTATTTAGAACCATTCTCAACACTTCTTTTGATGCCAGATTTCCCTGAAGCTTGTACATGTACGTAATGGTCAATACCTATTCAAATATTTTGAGCCACCTGCCGGGTACCACAATCGACAAAATCCAATTATAATTCATTCATATGCGACATTATCCCAAACTATTACTTCGGTATGCATATTATATACATTATCCGAATAACAAAAACCCAAAGAATGGGAAACGTGGGCCCGAAAACTCTCATGGCGCATTGTGCCCGGTCATTATCAAGTCCATTCTTACATGGTTCACCATTATTTATAACTTCATGAAGAAATATATTACTTTCCACGTTTCGGGCATGCCCGTACTGCCACGGTCAGCGCGATGCCAGTCAAGACTTCGATACAAATGACCCTCATGTATCCATTTATCAAGTGGCCCTAGAGTTGCCCATATTCGTACAAAACAATGAAGTCGGCCAGCCACCCGCATTCGGTAACGATGTCTATCGCGGTTATTCAGATAACCGAATCGTTCTGCGACCGCGATTCGTGTCCTTTCAAAGATTGAACACTGATTCAGTGTGTGCTACTCGACCGCTGGGTTTAATTAATAATGCTTGAGTGAGGCTGGCAGTTTTGTTTCCTCTGTTAACTGTGAAATGGGTCGCCGTGTCGTCAGATGAAGTGCAGCGACATTCGCGTAACCGTAACTGATACCCAACTCGATTCGATTATTTGGGAAAATCGCTTCCGACAGTTCTTTTAGTTGGTTCGCTGATGCGTGAAGGGTATTTGAATTCTAGAGGATGATTACTTGAACTTGAACAGTGTGATACTATGTTCTTTGTAACTGCTCCATGCCACCCTGGAAATGTCAGAAATACCAGGGTAACTCCTGAAGTATTATACCTTCTTCGGAAAAAACGTCCTTCGAATAGTTACAAATTTCTTATATCGAATAAGTTGAATATGTTTCTTCACAGTGAAAACCATAGAGCTCTTGAAAATGCCTAGAGAAACTATACTTCTTTTTCAACTTTTCGTCGCACTGATCTATTTCAAAATAGATCGAATATTTGCTGATCTCTCGGTGGAACATTGTTTAATATGAATTGAATGAAAAGTTGACTAAGGTTCACAGAAAAAGTATATTGATTCCTGAAAATTGTTTAATTTTCAAGAGTTGACTTTATTAAAATGCGGAAAAACCACAAAACAGTTCTCCAGCAATTAATAATAATAATATTTTTTGTGAAAGATTTCTTACGTTGTAGGTACTATTACATTCATTGAATTAATGTAGGAATTACAACTAGGAAGAATGCTCAAAAAAGGTCAGAATTAAGTTTTGAGTCTGATCTTCCATTCAGTCCTCGAACGAAAATGTTGGTTCATTTTTACTTGAAATTCACAATAGTATACAATGACATTTGAAGGAGAAAACTTAACAATATAAACCCTTCAAGACTATTTCACCTTGTGAAGTATAGTATTATTGAAAAGTTAAACAAACGTATAATAAACAAACTGATTCATACCGTCTACATTGAAATTATTAAAATACTCCACCACTCTAAAGTATACCTTCTTTAATAGCAAAAACTTAACTCTCTCCTTGAACGAATGAGGATTCAGTACTTTCAAATTTGACGGCTAATGGTTGAAGATTTTGATACTCTGATAATAGAGTTAGTACTCAAATTTAGCTATTGTATACTTGCGAATAAGTAGAATATCACTGTTACTTGAAATATATTTCTCTGAAAGTAGGGACAAATGTTTTTTATTTTTACTGTTTCCCCAAATTCGAAAATAATGGGTGATTTTTCAAGCGTAGTTTTTTTCAAATGGAAGAAAACACTCAATTTGCATCATATATCCAAAATTTTTATTGAAATTGATAACATGGCCTTTGCCATTTACATTTTAAAGATAACTTCATGTAAAGGTTTTCCGCGGCACCGTTCAAATGGTCCATTCGGAAGGTCCAATTTTGCGTCACTTTTTCGAGCATTTCGGCCTGTATCTCAGGAATAACGCATGTTATCTTATCCTGTAAGGCTTCAATTTTCTTCAATACGCACTGTACGCATCTGAGACAATGGTTTAATGTCCAACAAAGTAAACTTGTTGCGAAATTTGGTGATAACAGCAAGAATTGTTGATTCACCATGTCGATTATGACGACCATAATATGGTAGTAACAAACGATACTCAGTTTTCACAGAGCACGAATTTTGATAGTAAATTTCAACAATTAGCAATAGTTGCTCGTTTGTAAGTCTTTCCATGATGAAATGGCAGAGTATACTGAAAACTTTTCACTTTGACATATGAGGTTTGGATGCCATTACCATCCAGTGCCGCCAACCTCAAAAACGAAACTCTTAAAAAACACCCGTCATAAAGTAATGGAAATACTGAACGCAAGACAGAAAAATATTCTCTGTCATTTAATTCGTTGATTTTTATAATACCTTAAATTCGACTCATTATTTTCTGGAATTATGTTATTGCTTGGTGATGGTGAGTAGGAAAGTGATATAAAATAATAATTACTCTTCAGATGGTATCCAGGTCTTGATGGAATCTGGTCAATTCCTTATTTCTGAATTTTCATTATCATTACTTATCCCATTTGATTGAGTAGTTGTTAGTTAACATTTGTCAAACATTTTGTCTTAGAATTCATCAAATAACTATTCCACTTTCTACAGAAGACGTAGTTTCGCAAATTTTTTCTCCTTCTTCAATTTTTAAATTCATACCAGTGGATTGAATTTGTTTTACATTAATAAAACACTTGAAATTATCTCAAATATCCATGTCGGTGGGGATTCTATGTTTACTTTTAATTGATTTTGTAAGTTCTCTATAGTTTTCCTTTATTTTACGTTATTTCAATCTATTCTGTTTCTAAATATAGACACACTGTTAAAAAATACCAATTGATCTGTGTCATAACACTATAAGAGGAACATTTTTCGAATGTGATAGTATAATTTGAAACATTTCAATAACTTCACACATATTTTCTTCGAGATATATTATGGTTAACTGACTGTTTGAAATAGTTAAGAGCTCCCTGAAAATGTGCTAGCAGCCCGAACAACGTGTCGGAAGAAATTAAACCGAATTTGAGCAAGTGCATCAAATTATATTTATATACATAGATACTGCTTTTATATTTTTGTTAAAAAGGTACCTTTTCTCATGATATACTGTCAAGATGGCTTTGTAATGACCTAAGCGCTCTAAATTAATGAATGTAATAGATAAAAGAAATTTTATTGGATTTGATCAGATTTACTTCAGATATTTACTTCCTATAATAAAATATACGCCAAAAGAGGTATTTCCAAAATAGCTAAAATCATTTACAATGCCCCTAATAAAGTCATAGAAACATTGTGTCATTTTTTCTCCTTCATGACAAATTATATTGGATATTGTAGACAAGGGGAGATATTAGACATTGATACTCCTTTCATATTTTCGTTAAAAAAGGTTTATTTCCTCATGATATTGAATAAAGATCGTTTATGATGATTTGAGCGCACAAGATTCAATAATTTTATTGAAAATCACAAATTTCAATGAAACTGATTAGATTACACATATATATATATATATATATATATATATATATATATATATATATATATATATATATATATATATATATATATATATATATATATATATATATATATATATATATATATATATATATATATATATATATTATATATGTATACTCATATCGTATAAAGAAAACTACTCCAAAATAGTCGTCCGATGAGGAGATACTTCCAAAACAGTTAAAATTTTAACAGTTTCCAATATATCTGAACATTTGATCCTGAATAAGATCATAGAAGGATTGGACTTTTTCTTCTCTATGACGCACGCCATTTCATCTTGCCCTCTTTTTTGTTCTGTGATCAGATAACTGATGTATGGTCCAGAAGAGTGCCAATGATCCTGTACTCGTACCGAAAACAGTGCACGTATTGTTTTGATAATAGTTGATTTCACGAAGACATTACAGTTTTTCTCAGTCATTTTTTATACTGCAAAGAACTCCCAGGAGATAAAAGACTTTTAAGTGAGTAATTTTTTGGCGCTGAATCAACTTATCCACACAAATATGAAAATTTTAACATAGAGAAGTGAATCATTCAGGAAACATTCCGATATTTTACGGTCAAATTACTGTCGAAACCAAGTTGCCAGAATTCGAATAATTCTTGTTGGTATTCCTCCTTTCCTCCTTCAATGTATTAAACTACCTGAAGTTCCTAGTAAAACAATCCGTAGCTCGATATTTCACACATACAAATTGCAACCGCAAGCCGCATAGATATTTTTTGTTGCGGTCGTTGTCGAGACGTCTGAAATATGGCTTTCTCAAAGTTTGGATTATTAATATTCGTAGATTGTTTCCTTTCCTAGACGGACGTGAAGAGGGTTTGAAAGAGATTCATCATGTATAAAACCGCACTCCAACCCGACCTGCTGCGTTCCTTGTATCGGACTTTCGGGGAATTGTTACAGGCATTAATATTATAGGTTAGAAGTGTCAAAACAGTAGTATGTATCTATTTGTTTGGATACTTTGTGGTACGGAAAGAATGTGGACATCGTATGCCTTACGGCGTTTGGGTATTTGAATTCCATCGTCGGTTTCTTTTGTTGCACATGATATCATCGAATTATAGTTAGAGAGAAGGTAAGATCATGTAACATTCGTGGAACGTCAGTTCGTCGAATGAAATTGGAATCGTTTGATGTGATCTGGGAGGAATTAAAGGTATTATACAAGCAATTTGAGTCACATGGTTATGATTTTGGTCTTTTTATTTTCATAAATTGGTCTACAGACTTGTTTGGTCACATTTCGCCTTATGCAGCTGTTTCTTTCATAGTTTCTGAAACAAAATATAAAATACAAGCTGCAGAAAATACAAAACAATTCATCAAATTGCCAGTGGGCTACAGGAACACCCCAAAACGCCAGAAACAATCACAATACAAGATTTGGCCTTAAGAGCGAGCATAAAATGTTGATTAAATGTTTCTAATATACCTATATAAACTATTTAAAAATAAGAGAACTGAATATTTGTATTGTTATACTCTCATAGTTTGGGAAATCCATAATGTTAATATAAGAATCAAGGAAGTTACTATAACATCCCATTGTAAATCTAAATATAGGGGTAGTTTTTCATCGTGCAGCATTTCTGGTGAACCGGATACTGCCCAATTTCCGAATGAGTGAAAGTCTATTCAAAGATAATGTCGAAGAGATACTAAGAGGTCATGTGGTTATTAATTTTCCTTGACTTTTTCTTCAATATCCTCTGGTATTGATTTTGATTTCACGCAATGTATTCTAATTTATGGAAGGGTAGAACAACGCCTCGTCCAACCCTTTCCCCAAGCATAAAATTTACACAATAAATTCATTCATTATTATTATCGTCGGTTCAGAAAAAATACTTAGATGTTTCGGTAATAGTTATAACCATCTTATTTGCAAATCGGCCCTATAACTATGTGAATATGTAATTATCAGTTGTGGAGCAGCCAAAACTGGTGTGAAAACGGAACACTCCTTCCTCGATAGGATCCCAGAATACGTTGATGGTAGCGATGTAAGGGGTGACTTTCGTAGGTGTAAAAGTTTCGGTATTTTTAAGAAAGGAAACATTCAAAAGATATTTTTGAAGCAGTGTGAGCCTGGGGTTGCCATTGGCGAAATTTTGAGATCCGACAATATTTGTTTGCCATTCATATCCAAAATCAACTCAATTCTTCAAATCCTACCGAAAGTGTAAACATTTATTCCTCCATGAGTTTCGGAAAATAAATCACTACTTAATAAATCAATTTGGTTGAACTTCTCATGATTTCTGAGTTAAATATAGGTGTTTATATATGTTCTGCGAATTTATCTCGACGAAAAAATTCAAATTTCAGAAAACTTATTCAGTGTTGTCTTTTTTATGTGAAGATTAAAATAAAATCTGGGACCATATCAGAAGCGAAGATACACTTTGTTTCGATATGAAAGATATATCGCTCTGCAACACGTAGGACTATATTTTCAAGACATATTGATATATTGAAAATGTTATAAAACATGGAATTTCTTGTTAATTTTACTTTTTGAAGAGAGTTTGTTTTTCAAGAGAATACGTCAACAGGAGTATTTTAATAACAGTATGTATATGAGTTTCAAGCAGAATTCCTTTCATTCCTGTATTCTTCAAGTGAAAATAATGAGTTTGAGTATTCATCGAAAATTAAAATTAATTCACGTTCATAAATGATCCAATCTATCTATTTTATTCTATAGAAGTTCTTGAGATATGTAGGAGATTTATGGAAACCTATTTCACTGAAATTTTTAAGTGTTCATCTTTAAGATGAACACTTAAGAAAGTGAAAGACACATTCTTCTGAGAAATCCTAGAAATCAAATGTTCACTGTGCACACAGATACTTTTACAAAGCGTCCCATAAAATGACTTTGGAGAGCAAAAGTACGAAAGAGGACTCAATATTGAACTAATTTAATTATAGAATCATAATTTTCATTAATCATTTGAATAACTCAAATTGACTAGAAAACTTACAGAAAATAAGATTACCTCTCTCTGGAAACTCATTCAGTCCATTGCGATCAATTGAAAAACCATTGCAGTGTTGATTCATTAAAATGGTTTCAGTGTAAACATCAAACAAAGCAAATGTCGGTTAGCTTCTAACGCCTAGCATAGTTAATTTGCAAACTGTGTTTGAAAGAGCAATACTCAATAAATCTTTTCATTCACATGTAGCGCCACTTTACTAGTGACGAGTATTTCATTAGAGTACTAAAGTAGACTATCCTCTCATTAAATAGTAGAGAGGCTATTGTAGCAAAACGAATGCTGTTTTAAGGTAGAAAAATCACTGTTTAGAATCATTGCTTCACTAGTAGGTACACAAAATAGCGGAAAAAATAAATGCCTAATGAATTAACCACTACATTACAATATTAATAACATTAATATTAGTAACTAACATTATAATTGAATATAAACTTAAATTCAAACACTTGAACTTATGATTTACACTTTATTGACTACATAGAATTGACTACATAGTGTAAATCATAAGTTCAAGTGTTTGAATTTAAGTTTATATTCAATTATAATGGATTTACATCAAGTAAACGCCAACAATATTAAATACTAACATTATATATAACTTATATTATAATATTTTGATAAAAACTTCTATGAACTAATAGCAACATATTTTTATTATTGTTTTCAACCCACAAGCTCTGCTTTGAACATTTAAACACATCTCATAATGACAAGCAAGAACTCATTTAAGAAATGAAAAAAGTAATTGAAGAAGGAGTGAAATTATCTTGAATAATAAAAGTGATATATTTTCATATGACTAAGAAATGAGCAAAAGAAATAATCGAATAATTTGATATTGTATGAACCTCTCCAAGTGATGATTCTGTGTCCTTCCTTCCTAAATGAGCTTCATTTTCCAAGCGACAACAACATCAGAACAATGAACTCCTATATAAAAATCAAATACAACTTTTCTCCTTTCTCTATCGACATCCTATTCCCTAATGATGTTTATTGTCCTGAATGTGTTCCCGAAAAAAGGGACTGTTTATTTCCGAATCGTCAATTTATAGATCCACATTTCCAGGTACACCTCCACATCCGAGTTGTAAAGGGGAAAATGCACGATGAAAGTTTGCTGAACATGTGTTTTTTCACTAGTTTAGTTGATCCAATAGAAACTGACCCCTTCTTTTCTTTCCGAAGGGCATATAAAAGGTCTTTGTGAAGTAATCTCTACATTGTTGAATATCAACTTGAATTCAAACAC